>CAHIKZ030001001.1:3285000-3517500 GCA_903632075.3 Acanthosepion pharaonis | reverse complement strand
CTCGACTTTGTAATAAAGCGATTTTAATTCCATAGATGTACTTCGTAGTCCTATGTTTTATATCTAAGACAGCGAAACGAAGAACTAGCAGGCAGCAGAAAATTAAAGTGCATCTTACGTAAGCACCGAAAAAAAAAAAAAAACTGGAAAAGCTTTAGCATATCGCTCAAGAGAAAGAACAGAAATAAAAAAAAGAAACCTTTTCAGATCGCCTTTCCCCCCTTGTTCCTTGTAAATCCATTAATAACCGAAATCAAAACGCAACTTGCATTACGTGTCACCTGGGAGAAAAGCGTAGCATTAGGAAAAGCACTTTATTCCGAAAACTGGAAAAGGAATACACAAGGATAATAACAATTTTATGGTTAATTCCCTCAAGAGAAACTTTTCTTGGTCGAGTGGCTAAGCATTAATATCTGCCTTGTCATTTGTGAAGTTTGCAGGGAAACATCTTCGGCGAAAAGGACTGAAATATTCCAATATTTTAAATTACAAGTTGTTCATATTTCTCTCCCTTACTATTCAGCACTTTTCCTATCTATCTATCTATCTATCTATCTATCTTCAGAACTTAATCTGTCCATATCTGTTTATAGCTGTCTGTTCGTATTTCTACTCATCTTCAACTGTAATCTATCTATCTATCTATCTATCTATCTATCTATCTATCTATCTATCTTAGCTTAATCTGTTCATGTCTGTCAATCTATTTTTAGCTATTTGTTTATGTCTCTGCTCATCTTCAACTGAAGACTGTAGGCGCGAGGGTAGCAAGAAACCGGAAGATAATTCCAGAGGTGAGAATTGTGGAAGAAAAAAAAAAACTATTAAAATAGAACTTACGGTTACATTTAGCTATTTCAACAGTAAAACGATGAGACCTAACTGCCAATCTAGTAATATGTGCGATCGAGGTACCAAGAAGAAGAACTTACTAGAAACATTTAAGCATTGCTACTAAACTATTTTTCAGTCTAAATGCGAAAACGTTTGACATGTAAAAAGATTCATGGATAGAGAGAACTACATTGAGATAAATAGATATATAGATAAATAAAGAACAGACTATATCTATCTATCTATCTATCTATCTATCTATCTATCTATCTATCTATCTATCTATCTATATACCGAGTGATTAGAACGTTTGCTATCTGACCATGTTACCCGTGTTCGAATCTGACCATGGTCCATTTGTTAGGAACGTGACTTTCTGATGTTATCAGTCTGGAGGGGGACGATCCCAGCGTGCGGTAACCCTTGGATAGTGCCTGAAAACCGTATCACGGGGTGAACTAAGCCTTATGATTGAACTCTTAGGGCCCGTCGATGTGTTAGCATGAATTCACAAGTCATCGTGGCCGAGGGCTTAAGCGTGCTGACCGTGTTCAAATTGTTGATAACGTTAGGTAACACGCTCTTTCCCAGAAACTGTAACTAAGGTCTACTCAGCATAGTTGCAGTATAAACCACAGGTGGGCTCTGTCGGTATTGAATAAGCACAATTGTGTCTGAGCATGCGTCTGCAATAGGGATTGGCTAGCCAACCCTAGTAGACGGGTATCCTCGAATACGAATTTCCAGCTATATATAATATATATATAATAGAGAGAGAGAGAGAGAGAGAGAGAGAGAGAGAGAGAGAGAGAGAGAGAATAGAACAGATAGAAGATAGAAAGACAGAATCGTGATATCGGGGCAGCCATTCCACGAACATTTTTGCGAAATATCTTACCAACTGTTCCCAAAACAGCAGTCACCCGCGAATATCTATCTATCTATCTATCTATCTATCTATCTATCTATCTATGACAAACTGTTTATATACATTGTGTTATATTAATGCATTTGCATTTTCTCCTCTTCGAAAAGTACATTTTTATTTATATGCAGAGGTATATTTATTTATAAATGTATCTATTAATATGTAAACATGCATCCATGTATATTTCTGAACATGCATATGCATATACGTACATAATTGCATCTAATCATGCATACAAACACATACACATATACATGTATATGGTGATATTGGTAGAGGGCGGCCGTCTCTTCACTTTTGGATTAACTGGCCTTGATCACGTAAGTAACTCAAAAGCCCGTTTCTCTTCTGCAGGCTTGCCCCACATATATGGCCAGCGAAAAACTTGTGTATAGTTTTCAAGTCTATCTGCTCCTTATGCGGCCTCATGTGACTTGCTGCTGACCCACATACTTTGTCACAAAACTGACATAAATTCCCTGTGGGTCGTTGTGGATGGCTGACAATCTAGTCTGCTTGGGCTTTCTTACTGTCGTGCGATCTTAGAAGACTAGTAAATCCTGCTTTGGATAAGAAATTACCACAGACTTTGCATTTTTCAAGGATTGAGGTCATGACCTGTTTTCTAAGACCCGGCTTTTAAGACTGAATTATCTATATATGTGCACGTCGTCGTCGTCGTCTCTCGCTCTCTCTCTCTCTCTCTCTCTCTTAATATATCTACTTTCACAAAAGAAAAAATAATTAAATTAAAGAAAAATATAAAGAAAAACGTCAACCAGGGAATTTCTGGAAGATATCGTCTTTAAGGCACGCAGTTTTTATAATTAGAGTGCTCAATATCAAGAGATTAATAATAACAAATGAAATTAGATGTTTATTTAGCTTGTTTCAAGTCTGTAATTCAGCGAAACACAGGGTAGAGACAAGATAAGTGAACATTTAATTTTATTATATATATATATATATGTATATATATATGTTGCTTGCCTGTGGTCTTCACTCATTATTTGAAAGCCATAAGACGTTTTGAGGGCTTTTGCCTCGGATATCAATTCACATTTGTTTTGTCAACAATGTATTCAGATTTCTTGACAGGAAGAAAAAGTCACATTTAATTAACTTGTAACACCATTAAACTTCCTAAGAAGAATGTTATGCCAAGAAACACATTTTATTAACAGCATCAAAGTTTCGTTATCAATGTTTTGACTGGTTTTTATTTCATCTTGCCGTTACTTGTCATCAGATAGATTTAAGTCGATATAATCTACGACCATGAAAGTCAGAAGAATCAGAAATAAAGTAGCCTCCTGGGAACACATCTAACAGGGACCTTGTTTCAACCTATTTGGCCACAATGGTCAAAGGCTAGGTGTAGCCAAATCTACAGTTATATATCTGCACTCTTTTCTTACGATTATTCACGCCATAGCGTTTTGTTTATTATTCAAGTTCTGGTTTAATCTGCGGCGATTAGCTTTACGCTAATCCCCTTTGCCTCATCTCGGGGTTACATAATAGAGTAGACTTGGTTTTTTAACCTTGTGTGGCAGCCAGTCTAAGAGAACAACTCTAAATTCAAAACTCTGGAGAAAGCAACAGGAACCGGGTCTACTATATTTTCCATAAAATCATGGTAATTAACAAATATTATTATTATTATTATTATTAGTGTTGCCCATGTTCGTCAAGTTTATGAATATAGAATACAGCGCAGTACATAATATGTTCAATAAAACAACGTTAAAGATTAATACTCATGAGTCAGACACTCTACTGGATCTGACTATATCGCCAATACCAGCAGCTGTTCCGTAATTCTTCAGTCTTCGATATAAGAGGTTGGCAGTGAACATTCGAAAAAAAAAAACATGGCTGCCTTTATACACGTCGCATTGAATATTTTGAGCCTTCTGATTGGTTAACCCTTCTATTGGTGAACTATAAAATGAGTCAGCTCATTTTGGATGGCTCACTAGTACTAAAATACCCCAAAATTCTAACAAGTGGTAGTAGTAGTAGCAACAGCAGCAGGAAAATAGGTTGATAAACACTAATATCGTTAATGTCTATTGATTTGAATGTTGTGATAAGCAACAATAAAATGAAAGCAGTTTATCACAGAAAATGATTATAGGTAAATAATAATGGAGTAGCAGTATATGCAATAGGCAGCCATAAAAAAAGCTAAAAAAATAAGCTTCGCTTGCGTATAATAAATTCAAATACACTTGGCACTAAAATACAAGTGTATTTCTCTGCACACCTCCCTTGGGTTACTGCCAGACAATGCTCTATCCCTATATAAATATTTATACCGTAAGCTGTATACAACCACTTTCTCACATCAACGGTATAAAGTGGTTTCGAGTGAATGAAAACTGTAGGTCTTAGCGAGGACCATCCTTCTTCGAACCTTGTGAACTGGCCCCGCTACAGAATTACAAAAACTAGGTATTTAACTCCCCCACCAAGACGAGTTGTGACATAAGGTCAGTTTTTAAGGTGGGAGACCTGAGCGCGTACACCCGGGCTAGGAACAAAAATTGCCCGCTACCCCGGCAACTGTCGGTTGCGCTAGCCTCGGTGCGAGCACCGAACCCTTACTCCGGTGCAATGTGAGGGCGTGGCCTCGAGCTGCTGTTCCCCAGGTCTGGGCACTTCTCAGTATAATTTTCCTCAGTTGCGAGTGTCCTTTGACGGAACCGCTCCTGAGTGCACTCTGCCCAAAGACAGAGACGCAATAGGGCGTTACAAACCACTCGAGAGAGCGGTTTACAGAAAACTATACCAAATAACAGAAACCGCATCATTCGAAGTCTTTCAACAACACCAACGACTAAAATGGATTGCATATGTGTTGTGTAGGAAACCTACCACCCCTCTTGAAGATGAATTTGTCTACAAACAAGGACGTTAAATAGTGGCATGTCAAAAGACAGACAGGGTCGGAGAAGTTCTTGGCTGAGTTAGTTATAGACTACTCAGGCGATTTCTGTACCTACTTACCAACCGAATAAACCCCTTTTTATTGTTACGTGTTATTTGGCGTTTGTCTCTACTAACCCCAAATCAACATCATAACAATATGTAACCCGAAGAGAACATAAGGCCATAATAAAGATGTTCCACCTTACTTCAAACAAAAGGTTAGGAAGGAAACCCTCATCAATACTGGACAGAGCGATAACAGATTGTGGACTTGAGAAAGCTAATTTTCAGAAGGAAATGTTTTAACAAAAAGATTTTATAAATTTTAAACGACGATAGCACCAGATGCTCAGTTAATGAATGCTGAATGTGTGGATGGAGACGGCTAATATTACCATTACCATTTACTTGTTAAATATTTGACCACAGCCAACTGGTAGTTCTTAACTTTGGAGTAAATTAAAGAATATATGACCAAGACTAACTGCATTCTTACTGTTACTCGGTGCTAAGAATTTGATGTGACAAGTTGCAATTAATTTTTCCCCGCTCGATTTTTTAGTCGGTAGGAGACATCAGGACTTATATTAAGCTAAAACTTAATATGATCTATCTTTTCATAGTTTAGTCATATCATAATTCTTTCCCTTAAAATTGTTCTTGATATACTCTCTGCCTCAAAATGATATTAATCATATGGTAAACTCCCCTTGGCAACCTTCTTAGAGTTGGCTTCTCGATAAAATCTATATCTTTTTCCTTTATCGCTCCCCTTCTTCTCAGAACTGCTGTATATTAGATATAATCTCTGACAGTATAGAAATGACGCTCTCTCTTCATCTATCCGTGAACATTTTTGCCTTCGGAGATTTTAATGCGCACCACGACACGGGGCTGTTCATTGTTTCTCGTAATAAATGTAAACAAGTCCTCGAAGGAGCTAAGTCTTTGCTTGCTGAGAGAATAGGGCACAGCATTGCGTATAACAACTTTGGCTCCCGTGATTACTGGCGGCTCTGTAATAGTGTATTAAATAAGTGTAAGGTCTCTATTCCTGCTCTCTTCAATCAAGTTTAGGTGTTAGCATCTTTTGCTGATAACGCTGAATGTTTCACCCATGAATTGTTCTTAAACTCTACTCCCGACTCATCTGGAATATCCCTGCTTAACTTCCCTCTTAGAACTGAGTTTCTGTTGATTGATATACATATAAACCCTTCTATGGTGTTTCTGCTATCATCTCTATCCTGGATCCCTTCAAAGCACGTATACCTGATGTTATCCCTGTAATGTTCATTAAGAAGTGTTTTACCGAACTGGTTCCTGTTCTCTTTAAACAGTATAATAAATACCTTTCGCTTTTCTGTCTGCTGGTAGTCCTTATCTGTTGTTCCAGTTTTTAAGAACTCGGGTGAATCGTCTGATCCTTCCAACAATCGGCCCATTATTCTTCTGCGTCTTTTTGGAGAAACTCCTAGAGGCTCTAATCAATGCTGAATTGGTTTGGCATCTCACATCGTAGGGCCCTTTTTGCAGACAAGCAATATAGCTTTCGTTTCTTCAGGTCAACTGCTGATGTACTGACGATAATTGCAGAAATAGCCTGTCAAGCTCTACGTAAGAATGGTGAAGCTCTTACTATAGATTTGGATATCTCGAAAGTTTTCGACTGAGGTTGGTATACAGGTCTTCTCCACAAATTGAAAAGTCTCCGCATAAATATTTCAACTGATTCAGTCTTTTCTATCAAATCGTGAAATGGAAGTCATCTTAAACGACCACTCGTCTAGATAGTTTTGTACTAATGAAGGTGTCCTTCAGAGTTGCCTCCTTGGTTCTTCTTTGTATTTAATTTTCATTAATGACCTTTCCGGTGACATCATCTCTCAATTTGGCATCTATGCTGATGACACAACCATTTACTCCTGTCTCAATAGTAAGTCTCACGAGTTTGAGACTTTATCCAATACGATCTTCAGTCTGTTTTTTCAACTGGGACAACGGATGGCTTGTTAACTTTAACACTTCCAGAACTAAACTGCTCTCTATTAATCATCTGGGAGAATCCTCTCTGCTTTTCATCAGTATGGCTGATGCTGACCTCCAGGAGATTGACAGGTTGTACCTTCTCGGGCTAACGTTCTCGACTGACATGAAGTAGAAAGACTATATTGAATCCATTGCTAGGTCAGATGCTCGGAAAATTGCATGGCCATCATCAGGAGAAAAAAAACCCTGCTTGTAAGTAGCAGTGAACTAAAGGATATATATATATATATATATATATATATATATATATATATATATATGAGGCACGGTGGAGTAATGGATAGGGGCTTGGATTGAGGAAGTCAATTCCAGTTGAATCCATTACATTCACTTACGTGCTAATACCCTTGGGAAAAGTGTAAATCCTCTTCTTCTTCCTCCAGCTATGGTTAAATAGCAGGGCAGGCTGGGTTCTATAGCTTTGAATGGCAACTGATCTAAGAGAAGGACAACTCTGAATTCAAAACCTGTGGAGGGTCGTTTGGGGACCTTGTGGCACTTAGTGCACCAGGTCTCTGAATTCGGCCCTTCAAAATGTGTGGCTGGTCCTGCACGAAACCTTCACCACTAGAATCAAATCTCATGTGCTGTTGTCGGGCTGTCGGTTTCCTGCTTGACCCTCATACTTCGAATTCGATGGGAGAGTCGAGAGAGTATATATATATATATATATATGTGTGTGTGTGTGTGTGTGTGTGTGTGTGTGTGTGTGTGCGTGTATGCCATGTTACGTATTAACAATTAACAACCTTGAGCAGTGAGCTCGATTCTCACTAGTTTTCTTCTGCATGTTACTTTGTGCTAAATTATCCTAATCGTAGTAAATATCTCACTATATATTAAGAATAGTAAAAAATCATATTTTAATACACACACTTCTTCTATGAGCTATCTCCATTTAAGACATGTATGATCATGGCTCTCTACAACTTCCTATCCTTTGTAGCTCTTACTAAGGTTTGTACCTATGTACGCACGCATACGCCAAATTCATTTGCAATTATTTTATCTGTAATTATTTTAAATTATTTTATGTGTAATGTCTGTGTCTTTTTTGCAGAATCTTTGTTATGATAATAGCGGAGGCTTACAGAGGCATGAAGTGAAAAGACCGACTCTGTGAAAGAGCAACGTAAAATAGTAATAATTGTAAAATATTTAAAGAGTGATATGTGAAAATCTAATGATTAATTTGTGTTTTTTATAAGGCTTATCAACCATTTGCAGGTTATTTAAAGTCAGAAAATATTTTATATTGCAAGAATTTTTTTTGAGTTAATAATGATTTACTGACACTAGTTCTACTAATTAACCCATAGCGGAGGGGGAGAAGCGGTGGATTCATACCTTTCCCAACGATATTTGCGCTTAAGTGAATATAACGACTGGAACTGGAACTCAGTTGTTCGATTTACAATTTCGAGCCGTTATTCCACGCAGTCACCCTTTTAGGTACTGACCAGGGTCGACGTTGCTTAACTTCAATGATCTTATGAGAACTGGTGTTTCAACGTGATATGGCCGTAAACCGAAAATCTAATAACAGTAAAGACCTAATAGAATATGTCGTCATTTTTGATGGCGTATTTAGATTAATTTGAAACAATCTCAAGCCGTTCAATTATTTATTGTGAATTAATTTGTAGATATGTAGATTTCTTTTTTTAATTTGTAAATGTTTTGGCGATATTGTTTTAGAAATCGATCGGTTTTGCTTTTCTGCTTATTTGATTCGATGTCTACCGCGTCGTCAGTGAATTTCGCATTGCGACAAGATACAACGGTCGAAGTAACATTTCGCTTATAGGCTCATCAGCTATTGAAATGTGTCAAAAAACAAAATGTCTAACCAGTGACAACTGGTATCGTGATCGTTATAGGCGGAGGTAGGATGAGTCATTTATTTATTTCGTCACGAATGTAACATGGATACTTGGAAAAATACCCGTTGCACTAGCTGTGGGTTGGTTGTTTTAGTTTAACGGCATATCAACCTCTATGGGTTTATTAGCTGTAGTCATTATGAAATTATAGATACTACTAATACTATTACAACTAATAATATTAATAGGGTCCTGCATTTGCTTGGAAAAGTTTTTAGTTGAGCCATTGAAGAGATTCCTGGCAGCCCTTGCCCTAAAGAAATATAAAAAAAGTCCTCACAAGCGCAGATTACATATTATGAAGGGCTTTGTCTATATAAAATGTTTTTCTTTAATCCATTAAGTTAATAATGCCACTAAGACCCAAGGGGCTACTGGGAGTAAGAGAGAATGAAAAGACGTTAGACGAAACCGGAAACTCAATCCTAAACAGGAAACCAGGTATAAACATTTACTTCTGTATGCGTTTGGAGTTTTTTTTTTTACACAAATGTTCAGTGGAAAATATCATGCCATTTCTGACCTTAGGTCTCTGGTTGGGACCCGGAAGGAAATCAAAGGAAATGTTAATAAATTGTAATAAAACATATTTAATGTTTTTCTTATTTGACATTATCCGCAATCCATTAACGACTATCCACTCATTCATGTTCAGTTTATTGATTCTTTAGAGTATGGGAAAATACTTGTCTGAAATTTCCCATTATTCTAGGAATTATATCCCTTGGAAATAATTATGAAATCACTACACTCAGAGGACGTTCACCAAGCATTTTACTTTCTAACCATGACAGGGTTCAAAAGCGTTTACACGGCCTTGTGGGCAATTAATTATTTTCAACCCTACAACCCCTTTTCTCCAGATGAAATGTCGAAAGCGTATCCCTATTGCTATTTCTACGGTAAATATTCATACCAGCTAAATTCCTTAGTCCTCCCAGTTCAGACCTTTACAACTAGGACCCACCATGCCACGTACACATGGTCGGATCATCCACATTCCTTTCTTTTATTTTGCGATCATACCTTAGTTTTTGTCATTTTTTTTTCTCGCACTCGTAGTAATTTACTGAAAAGCAGTCATCGGATGTGGATGATTGGACTGAAGTAGTATTTAGTGATGAATCATGAATCTGCATTGGTTAAGGCTAGGATTTGGGATCTTGTCCGGTTATATTCCAATGAAACATTAAAATAAACAAATTTGCCTATTCTTTTATAATATCGAATTATATTTATAATATGGAATTACAAGAAGGTTTTTTGTCAGGAAAGGTATATCAAGTTAATAACATGGATGACGAGTAATCTGGATCTCATTTCGGTTGAAAACTAAGGTGGAAATAAAAAAAAAGTTCCATTCTGTAAAGCTGATTGACATTTGCTATACGAAAAAGTTGGAAACAGTTTATGGGAGAATATTGTTCTTCATTAGTGAAATCCTTGCCTCAAAGAATTTAGGATGTCATAAAAACACGAGGAGGAGGAACAAAATAAAAACGGTGATTATTTTTGGTGACGATTCTTTCTTTTTTTCTTATGTTTGATCTGAAAAAATATACCGTTAATTTAATTTTTTATCCGTTGTATCTCTGATTTGTTTATTTCACTAAGTATATATATATATATATATATATATATATATATATATATATATATATATATTTTGTGTGTGTGTGATAAAATATAGTTTTTATGGTATGCTATATTTGAGGGATATAGCAAATGTAAATATAAAAGTGGAGATTGAACTCAACACCAAGCGCCGACAGTCTGTTTCAGGCTTACACGACTTCAATGTCCACTTATCTCTCTCTCTCTCTCTCTCTCTCTCTCTCTCTATATATATATATATATATATATATATATATATATATATATATATATATATATATATATATATATAGGAATAAAGTGTCGCTACCGACATTTGTTTCAACATAGATCACCAGTGAGCAAACACAGGGGGTCCCATTATTGAATTAAGTATACCACGTGATCGTAACACATATATGGAATATAGCGTGACGTCTGATCGATCGCTATTTCTAGTCTATCCTCTATTACTATACGGATCGCTATTCTCTACTCTATTCACTATACTATTTCTCTATAGAGATCACTATACAGTGGTTACTATTGGAGTGAGTATTATCGAGCAAGTAATATTAGTGCGAGTGGTATTCGAAAGCGTGTACTAGAGTTTTATCTGAAAGTGACAAAGAGTATTCGTTGGCATCACAAAAGTGTCAAACGGGTGTTCGTTGACATCACAATATATATATATATATATATATATATATATATATATATATATATATATATATATAGTGAATATTGAAGTCAACACGACAGGCTGTTTCCTGCTAGG
The DNA here is from genome assembly GCA_903632075.3 of Acanthosepion pharaonis. Lineage (NCBI taxonomy): Eukaryota > Metazoa > Mollusca > Cephalopoda > Sepiida > Sepiidae > Acanthosepion > Acanthosepion pharaonis. Next base: position 3,506,498 of record CAHIKZ030001001.1, on the reverse strand, counting down.
CGCAATCGTCAGGCCGCCTGACGATTGCGTCTAGCATGAAACAACCTGAAAGACGAAACGAAACGCATCACAAGTAAGCTTTTTTCCACTTTGTCATTCAATTTCCCTTATCTATCTATCTATCTATCTATCTATCTATATATATATATATAGTTTTTTTTAAAATATAATATTTTCAAGACTGGGCATATAAAAATTACTAAAAATAGGGCCCAGAACTGAACCCATTGAAACACCATCCCGTTGTACATATATATTATTTTTGTGATCGTAGAATGGGACTTAAAAAAATATTTAGACATTTCAATAACTTAGTTACCTCCCTTGAGGTTTGTACGTATGTCTACATGATGAAATTTCGAAATTGTACAGTACACAACTTTAGCGTTTTTCACTTCACACGTAAAAATTTAATTTTGAGATAAACATGACAATTTTGTTTTAGAAAAATGATGAACGCAACAATTTTTTGTCTTAGATAAAACAACATCCTGATGACGATATTGTGTTAATGTCGAAAGTCTTCGGAATAAAATGAATATGCATCAACAAGGTAATTTTCTTTCTTCCTTTAATAAGGATATTAAGAAACTTGTCCGTAATTACGAGAGGATCCTATTAAAAATAAATAGATAAGACTTTTCTAAATTATTTAATGAGACGTGTCTTAATGAAAACATACCGGCATAAAAACAGATTAAGACTTCCATAACATAATTGTGCCTTATTTAGCTACCCTAAAACATCTCTAATTCTTTCTTTCCTTGTTTATGTTATATTTGCTATAAATTATAAAATTTTCTTCTACTTAGAATATTCCTCGAGTTCTCTTTTACTTCTTTGTTACCTTATATATGTTTTATTTTTATTTGTTTCAAGTTCTAATACACCTAACTTGTCTACACAGGGTTATTATTCTCTGACATCATTTAATACACCTTCTCCCCTTTAAAATAAATATTGGCCAGCTTCCCTGACTCCTGTCCGGAGCCATCACTTGACTTATATGAACTTTGTATTAGGTATAGTTGGCATGTTAAATTTTAGGTTGACCCTTTTACTTCCTTATAGTTAACTTTCACTTTTGGCTTCCTCTAGCTCTACGGACGTGAATTCCATTCCATATCAAAGTTGAAAAGACAGATACCCGCTTGTATGGTCTGCTGAAATAGCCTATTCCCACACATGAGGTAAAGAGAATTTTTTTTGATTATTCACTATATATATATATATATGTGTGTGTGTATATATATATATACACTAGGAGCATGGCCCAGCGTTTCCCGTGCTTGATTCAAAAATCGTAGGACTCATACAGCAATCGCTATCACTTGACTTAAAATATTTTTGCCCTTCCTTTCCTTTAAAGGAGTGCCCTTTTCCGTGGTGATGTTGCTACACGCCTTACTTCTTGCCTATCTCATAATAATAAGTTCTATACTAAACATTAAGTCTGTTACGAAAAAAGATCTAAACAAAATGAACACAAAACGATCAGCTTTAAAAAAGGACTCGTAAATGGAAAAACCGAATGAAAAAAGAATGTTAACAACAAATACTTTTTCACACCCAACCCAGTTCTGCGGGATCAGAATCAACGTTGAGTTTAAGCAAGCGAATGAGCCAATTGGAGTAAAGTGCCATGCAGATTTAAATTTTTCCCACTTGTGACGAATGCAGCTATCGATTTTTTGCGTGCTAGTTAACATTCGTGTCAGTCAGCTGTTGGCTCTCACGCTGGCCAATAGAATCTTCCTGCCTATTCGTGGCAGCCAGCTATTGGCTCTCACTCTGGCCAGTAGAAAATGGCCGCAAACTACATTAAATCGATTATTTCCACTCTCGATGGGAGTTGGGAAATGCAAAGTCGGTCTTGGGCTTCCCACTAACTTGGAGCATGTGCATGTAAATTTTGGTGCAAATCCGTCGAAAATTGCGGCCGTGCATTCGTTACACACACGCACACATCCTGCCTTATATATATATATATATATATATATATATATATATATATATATATATATATATATATATATATAAAAGTTAATGGTCAGATTTGAATCAGACTAGGAAACATTAATATTAAAAAGTGCTTAACACAGGTGAGAAAAATATATAAAAAAAGAATAAAAATAACATAACATGTAGAGCTTTTAACTTTAAAAATCGGGAGGTCAATTAAAATACGCGACCATGGTTTCGACCTGACGGTATCTTCGGGCGATACTTTTAAAATGACCACTTTAAAGCTTTATTTCAAAAAATCACAAAGAACGCTACATAATTATCTTAAAAAAATAACAGCCTCATGGTGATTGAAAGGCAGGACATTGAGTGTAATGGAACGGAAGGGAGACATTGCGTATAATAGAAAGGAAGGGGGACATTGCGTGTAATATATATATATATATATATATATATATATATATATATATATATATCATTTATACATATATATTATTTATTTTAGGATATTATAACAAAAACAAAACCAGACAACACCACCATACCCAGGATATAAAAAAGCAAATAAATAAATAAAATAGAAAATAAAAGATAACACAAAATAAAATAAGGGCATAAATATTCCCTAAGCATAGTGATTCCATAAATTTATCCTGAGTAATATTTGAATTTACAACTTTTTTTTTGTTGCTTTGGGGCACGGCGATTTTCTTTCTCGTTCTTGTTTTATCACAACCTTTTGGATGATATGTTTTTCAGCCTTCCTCAAGTGGTTATTGCATTCGGTTATCTTTTAGTGCTGTTTGATATTTTTTTAAATGAATCTCTCTGTTCCATTAAACATGTGGGAACTTCTTTTATGTAACGTCTCCCTTCAGGACGTGGAGGATCATGGATCTCCACATCTTCCTGCCCTTTGTGGCACTTAGTAAATTTTGTTTTTCTGCTATCTCTCCTAATCCCTGTTCTTTCAACGATGCTCCGTTACGTAGTTTTATTCTCTGCTTTCTTTTGTCCTTCTTGCCTTCATGTGAGTATAACATTCTCTAAGTCCTCCTTCCTTATTCAATTATTTAATGGAAGAATACAAGAAAGATTTGTTTATTTCTAGACCATGGGTTGAAATAAGTAACAACAACAACAAAGATGAGGACAATAGCCCGCATGTAAATAATGTAAATAATAATGATAATTCCTCATTCCAAAATTAAGGCAGAAGTTATCGACTCCGTAATGTAATATACCAATGGAGGCGACCGGAAAAAGACCTCATCAGAAATTGGCACGGATGTCAAACCACCTGACATTCTTATACAGATTAGAGATCTAAAGCTAGCTTCATCAGGCTTATCAATCAAATCATTGGCTAGTTCCCTGAGAGCACAAAGGGTAATCGAAAGGGCAGGACAAGCTCTCGTGAAACAACAAAGATGGGAACCATAGTCCGGATGTAAATAGTATGAATAATAATCATAACTCATCACAGAAATTCAGATATAAACAACAACAACAACAACAACAATAATAATAATTCTGTGATTTTGAGATTCAAATGAATCATTTAATCAAGGCTAGAAAACCGGATGTGGCAGCCATAAACAAGAAGAGATTTCGTTTTTCAGACAAAAGAGTAAATCCAAAAGAAAGTAACAACATAGATAAATGTCTCGACTTTAGAAAACCTAGGAAGTTGTTGATTGTTGTGCCAGTCTTTAACGGTATGTTAGGAACGGCCCCGAATAGCTTAGGAAAATTATCTATCTATCTATCTATCTATCTATCTATCTATCTATCTATCTATCTATCTATCTATCTCAGACTGTTCATTATCTATCTATCTTTCTATCTAATTGTCATATAGGAAGAAAATGAGTAACTACTGACACCGAAGTTTGAGCGTGACACTTATGAATATATGTTTTCCGCTCAGGTGTATAAAAAATAGCGATGTCAGGCTACTGACTAGAGTGATTATTGAGTGACTATGAAGTGGAACTATCCAGTCGAATTAGTGTGAATTATTGTGCATCGATGATCTGGGTTTTGATTTTGAATTTACCGGACGTTAAGCCGAACCGCTCTACTAACAAGGTATTCATTGAAATGGTTAATTATTTTTGGTTGTTTTACTTCTTTGTTCTTGTTAATTATTTATTTGCGGTTGTAATTAAATACTTTTTTCTTTTAACATTGAAGTCTTGGGTTATACTTAATTATTAACGGCCACCTACGTCACAAAACTAATGTTGTTCATTATCTATCTATCTATCTATCTATCTATCTATCTATCTATCTATCTATCTCACAGTATTAATGTACGTCACCGTTTATTTCTTTTATGTACTTGACTGCAAGCCTGGTCACATCAGCATATGGCTGATTGTTTGATTATTTTTGTAGTGTAGAAAATTTACCAGAAAGAATATCGACGACATTCATGAAGCCTTTTATCCATAATTTTGAGAAGAATCATTAATATTCCAAGAATTGTTCGGACAATTGATTTCATTCTTTGTATTGTTAAGGTGTGGCCAGGTTAACACCTTGTGCTGCTGAGGCGTGGCAGGGTTTAAATTTGAATCACCTGGATTATGTAAATAACTGTGAATGATATCGTCTGTGTGGCTAGTTTTACTGAGGAGAAACCTGACCACGTGGCATATAAGCTATCATTGTCTGTCCGTCATTTTGATCTGTAAAAACAACACATTTCTTTTCTTATGGATTGTACAACTGAAGAAAAGAAACGATAGATCGAAACGTCGCTTTAATAATATCAGACGCACAACGATGAAGTTCAATATTCTGAACAGTTCTTGGCATCATTTATAAAGTTTTTTTTTTAATACTGAATTGAAACAAATATCTAATCGGTTGCCGATTAAACACAGATGATGGAGTTACATACAAAGTTGTTACAGGGACAGTTGTAAATATTATGCTTTTACGTATAAGAGTAAACCAAACACTCCAAAACAACGATGAGCCAAAATATTTTAACTAGCGAAATATGCAAGAATGACAGTTACTGTCTCGTAACAACTGAGCAGGTCAGAGTCAGAGGTATATAAACAGATAGGTAAGCATTGTGTACTTCATTTTGATGCGTCGAATGTAGTAGCTATGAGCAAAAAGTAAGATTATGATAAAGGTCATTCTGTTATGACCAGAAGACAAGGTTAGAGTATTTCTGAAATGTCACGGCTAGTAGGGTGCTCATGTTCGGTTGTCGTGTGTTTGAAAATAGAAAAATCATTAACAAAGCATTGGTCAATATTAAGCAGGACTAGAATTAAACTGAGACTTTGAAGTACGAGTCAAGAGGCTGTTTACTGGGGCAAAATTTCTAGATAGCTTTAATCACGATCAAGCAAGGAATGCGTCACGACACAAAGTACATTGATTGTTGTTGAGTAGGAGACTGTGTAATAGTAGCCCAGTTAGAGTAACCATGCTAACTAATTGTTATACCGGAACACACCTATTCTATTGTTAATAGACTCTCCCACCTATTATAAGTAGTAGTAGTAGCAGTCGCCAGGGCTCAGTGGAGTTGAGTCAGTCAGTCAGTCGATGTCGGATATTAAAGTATCAACCACCACAACTAGATTGTTGCGTCATTAACTATTATTTCAAGTTCCTAACGTTTTGTACGTCGGACCCTTTTAGGACCGACTTAGTGAAATAGAAGCCTCCACTGTGAAAACTACTCTACAACACTAATGTCTATTGCTGAAAGTGCCTTTAGTGGTCGAAACTGAACAATTTATCAATGAAAGAAACTTGCCTTCTCCAATGAGGCTTGCTTTCCCATGGATAAGGGGATGGCAGAATTCGTATACGGTATTATAGTGGGAAATCAATGGCATCAGAATGCACTGTTGGGAAAAATCTAGTAAAGGGCATTAAATGGTTTGGATAACATTTTGTTGAGAAACACTGGGTCCTATAAATCATGTGAAAAATTATTTGTCTTTTATCTCTAACTTAAGCAGCACTGTAGGGCGGATATTTAATCTCCTACTAGGGTAGTTCACCCTGTCACATTTGATGAAGTTATATGGCATTAGTTTCAGGAACATGAAGAATTTATTCTGTTGTCCTCGACTGCCAAACTATTTAGATTTCAATCTCATAACGCACGGATGGAATATGTTCGGCCAACAAGTTCTTTCTGCAGAATCGCCACCAAATAGTCATTTTTCCCGCCTCTTTAACTTCACAATTGAAAGTATTTATAGAAAAGATATTTCTACGGTGGAGTAATGGATAGCGGCTCGGATTGAAGTATCGGAGAGCCAAGTTGGAATCCCAGTCGAATCCATTACATTCACTTACGAAAGGTGTGATTCCTCTGCTTCTTCCCCCCAGCTATGGGTAAATAGCGCGGACAGACCGGGTTCTATAGCCTTGGATGGCAACTGGTCCTCCGCAGAAAGAAATAGCAATCTACTGCGAGAAAAAAATCTGCCTCATCAGTCATGTATCGAAAGATACATGATCGCCTAAGCGTGTATCACGTATGGCACATAACTGACCGATTAGAATGGTGGAAAGGTCTCATCAATTTACATTCGGTATAGCTAGATGTAGCCATAAGTTCTATGTAAAAAGTTTCTTTTTACGCATTTCTCTTACAGTTTCTTTCTTTCCAGTCAAAAATCGTCAAAAATTTAAATGCAATGCCAATCGTTATTTACTGTCTTCTTGATTCCTCCTCTTTCATTGTTCTCGTTCGTTAATAATGTTTTTCTTTTTCTTCGTCTTTCAAACTCAGTGACCCCTTTGCATCATAGGGGCTTTATTACCTTACTTGGGGTGGAACGATTAAAAAAAAACCCTGAACCGGTTAAATAACCCATTGTAATGAATTTTTGTACCAGATTCTACAGGAAATCTATAGAAATCTTGTAGAATGTTCGACTGAGTATGAGGAAACCAACACCTTATTAAGGAAATTGGATTTTGCATCGGTGTATGTCTAACAGATATGTTGTATGGATTTATTTCCACATGTAATTGCCATTAAAATGGGCTGGCATCATACTGAACTTCATGTCAGACAGATGTCTTATAAATCTGATTAAGAGGGCAGTTGTGCACAGGAGAATAAATTAAACCTGACAGAAAACTTTTGACAAATTTGGACTATAGGCAACCAGAAACGACCTGACATAGAAAATGCAGTCTTAGTAAAGAGCTATTTACAACAGCCACTAAAAACATTAAGCTGTATTTTTTTTTCTTCAGAACCTTTATAGGCTTCAACCAGCAAAGCTCAATACAATGCCTCAGGTGAATCAATAAAAGCTGTCGAATCTTTTATATACATAGGAAGCGAGATAAATTCTACTGAAAAGGATGTGAAAATTCGCATAGCTAAAAGCCTAGGCCGCATTGAATAAAATGGATGTTATCTGGAGTCTGGAATGTTGTCTGGATTGGCCAGACGACCTCAAGCGTAGATTCTTTCGAGCCACTGTAGAGGCGGCGTTAATGTATGGTGCCACTGCCTTGACATTAACTAAAACCCCAGAGTTTAAGATTTGATGGAACCTACTCTCGGATGCTGAGACCTAACATCTCTTGCAGACAACATCAAACTAAATCACAGCTCTATAGATCCATTGCTGATATTTCTACAATCTTACGCGAACGTAGAATGCGTTTTGGAGAACACTACTGGCGAGCAAATCAAGAAATCGCGAGATATATATATATATACTTATCACTAATTTGTCCCACACAGAAAGAATATAACGTATGTAAATTATGGCATTATGCAAGACTAGGTAAATCTTAGTAAATAGCTACTTATAACAACCAGTATTTAGCCACTGAAAACTTTATGCTGCTTTTTTTTTTTAAGTATGTATGCAGAATAAGATGTCAGAGTTAAAGTCTCTGTGTAGAAGAATGGCAAAGTTTATTTTTCTCACCTATAATAAAAAACATCGAAAACTAAAAACAACAATACGGTTTCGTAAGATTATAAAATGCGTAAATATACATAAATCGCTAATTAAATTTTTGAGCATAAATACTAGGGTATCTTCCATTTTAAGGCATAAATATTAGGATATATTTCATTTTGGGGCATAAATATTAGGATATCTTTCATTTTTGGGCATAAATATTAGGATATATTTCATTTCTGGGCATAAATATTAGAATATCTTTGATTTTTAAATATATTAATAAAATATAACAATTTATCTCATTTGTTAAAATGGCTTATAAGGAAATTTTAAATAAAGTAGATAAGATAGAATATATGAAAACCAGATGAATATTTACATTTTTTATTATGTTGGCAAGTTTCCTTCAATATGAACATTATCTGAACAACTAGAAAAATTAAGAAAAAATCGTTACGATTGCAACCTTGCTACTTAGAAGCACCACTGTTAATGTAATTATCTTGTTTATAAATTACCAAAATGCCACGAGTAAGTAAAACATTATTTTTGGATAGGTAGACATATGACAAAGAAAGTTCTCTGCCTTATCAAATATAATCTATAGAATCAGCGCTTTTACAGTATCTACGAATACAAGGCATATTTTTATAATAAATACACGGAGTAGTTTATCAATGTGCTTTTTAACGTAAATATTTTTCTATTCGTTGTAAAGAGGGTGCTATGCAAGAAAGAATATCCCGCATTATGGACATTATTATATATCCATGATATAGTAACACCGTAATACATGGATGGCACGGAATATCTAAAAGAAAGGAAGGAAACAGGCATTTATACCGATATATACCGTATATGCTGGCATACAAGACGACAGGGCATATAAGACGACCACCAAATTTTCAATTTAAAATGTAGGTTTCGGGATATATTCGCCGTATAAGACGACACTCAAAATCGTATTTTAAAATTTATTGAATTTATTAAATAAATTCAGTAAGTATATACTTTCTTTTCGCTCAAATTCTAATTAAAAAAAACGGTGGGGAGATATTGTCCATGAACCACCGCAAGCTAACTCATGAGTGGATGCTGTGTTTTCGATAGGCTATAACGGTAGCCTGAATGACTTTTCCCCGCTAATCATCCACTCGTTCCACTGTTCTCGAATGCGACCTTTAAACGGCTTGTTGAAACACATATCCAGTTGTGTTTTTGTTTAACATTGGCGAAAAAAGTCAATTACCTATCACAATCTACAGCGTGTGATAATGGTTTGGATGTCTGTTTTCACGAACATGCGTTTTATTGTTGTCGTTCAATCATATCACATCTTACTTATTATAAAACGCAGATTGTGTGTGTATGGGGGGGTGAGTGGATGTCTGTCTGTACGTTTATATATTGGATCGGATTTCCTACATTTTTCAACCGATTTCAACAAAACTTCACAGGACTACGTAAAATTACCTTGCGGTGGTTCTGACAGCGCCTAAAATTGGAAAAACTTTCTTTTGCACGAAATCAATTTGAAAACACGATTAAGAGGCATTAATGAAAGTGGGACAACTCATATCGAGTTATACTTATTAATATCGAGTTATACTTATTATAAACCCAGGTTGGTTGTGTGTGTGTTCGTTTATATATGGGATCGGATTTCCCACATTTTTCAACCGATTTCAACAAAACTTCGCTTTTTTATTGGCAGGTAGTGTTTCTTATTCTCTTGCACACTTTTTTCTTTATTTAAAAATTCCATTTACAAGACAATTGTTTATAATAAAATTCTATTCAATCGGTAGACTCATAACGATTGAAAACAATGTTTTTGTTTGAGTTTGGATTTGACCAATTCGTAAAAAAAAAAAAAAACTAATTAAGACATGCGTGTCCGTCAACCTTAAACAATAATCTTTGTCAATTTTATTTTTCAGTCTTTATGATGGTCGATACTCGATATATCTCAACGCCGGGCTCTACTGCTTGTATTATATAAGGTAAGAGCACTTTTATTACACGACACTATTATTATCTCTATCTATAAAACGCAGGGTTTGTGTGTGTGTGTGTGTGTGTGTGTGTAACGAATGCACGGCCGCAATTTTCGACGGATTTGCACCAAAATGCACATGCTCCAAGTTGCATTTTCCAACTCCCATCGATAGTGGAAATAATCAATTTTATCATGCTTCTCCGGAAGTTTTCATGTAGTTTGCAGCCATTTTCTACTGGCCTATAGCTGGCTGCCACGAATAGAGAGGAAGATTCTATTGGCCAGCGTGAGAGCCAACAGCTGACTGACACGAATGTTAACTAGCACGTAAAAAATCGATAGCTGCATTCGTCACAAGTGGGAAAAATTTAAATCTGCATGGCACTTTACTCCAATTGGCTCATTCGCTTGCTTAAACTCAACGTTGATTCTGATTCCGCAGAACTGGGTTGGGTGTGAAAAAGTATTTGTTAACATTCTTTTTTCATTCGGTTTTTCCAGTTACGAGTCCTTTTTAAAGCTGATCGTTTTGTGTTAATTTTGTTTAGTTCTTTTTTTGTAAAAGTAAGGCATGTAACAACATCAGCACGGCAAAGGGCACTCCTTTAAAGGCAAGGAAGGGAAAAATATTTTAAGTCAAGTGATAGTGATTGCTGTATGAGTCGTACGATTTTTGAATCAAGCACGGGCAATGCCGGGTCACGCTGCTAGTTTTATTATAATTATGTGAATTAAGTTGTTTCAGTAGAAAATTTTTGTGTGAGATAATTACCAAGGTAGATGATAACCTGTCGTCAAAAATCTCCCATGCTAACAACTTATTTAAGGTTTACATTTTATATCTGGAGTATAAGACGGCCCACTATTTATTTGGGGGGCGATTTAAGGTTAAAAGGTCGCGTTGTACCCCAAAATATACGGTGCATAATTATTACTAATTTGTCCCACACAGAGAAATTATAACATATGTATACAACAAGCAGTGAGATAGGGAGAAAAGAGGGAGGGTCTTGCTTCTACGGGAAAAAGGGTAGGTCTATGGTGTCCTTTATGTTTTCTGTAAGACCATGTTGTTATCTCTGTACGCCCTACTGCTGTAGGCTTGTGACATCCGTCTTCACCGCGGTCTGCATAGCAACTGACGTTCGTTACTCTTTAACTTGACCACCGGCCATAACGTGACCCTTCATCTCAAGCAAAGGAAGATAATCACCCTTTGCCTCACTACAGTTGACTTTGTAATGGTTTTAATGTTTTGCATATATTCATGAATGAATGTGTTTGTAGGACAAATTATTGTTGGAATTGAAACTCTGGAATGCATTTTAAATTCAGTGACTCATTATTTATGCATTGTAAAAAAAAAGAAGAAGCAATAATTGTAAAAGCAGAGAAATATGTAACGACTTTTAATAAGAACAGAATATGTCACTTATGATGGATTATCAATTGTAAATGTAGGTTTATAACCTATTGGCTTTTATTTAAGGTCGACGAAATGCCGGAAAAGCAGTTTAATGAGACTTTCAATCAATTACTGCCATTTATCTTAATTGGCTAAGATCTTTTAGATTATCTTGAACTCCGACTTGAAATGAATCGAGTAGTTTTCTTTTAGACAAGTAGTTAAAACAGTCTACGAAGTACTTACATGAAGTGTTAGCATTATTATTAAGACTATTTACTAAAATTAATTTAATCTGGCAAAAGGCTTCCTTGATCACCAGTCTGAAGCTGTGGTCATAGTGTTTTTATAGGCAAATCTAATATTAGATATATTTTTTAAAACTTAACTTAGCCTCTTACAAGGCCGCAATAGTGTGGTCATCAGTAAGACTGACTAAAAAGACAAGCCTACGAGCTATTGTACGACAAAGATCTCAGACATCCTGACGAGTGGAGCGAACGGTTACAAAAAGGTTCGTCTACAAAACCCTGGAGTCGACGTGTTGAATATGACATCAATCATTTAAGTGAGAAATTTGATTTATATTAATCCTAATATATATATATATATATATATATATATATATATATATATATATATATATATATATGTGTGTGTGTGTGTGTGTTTGTGTGTTAATAAGCGTAGTTTACATGAGGTAGAAGACCCCAAGATTGGTGACCACTACGTTGAGTATTTGCGTCCATTCGTAAACTATGTACTCCAATAAAGAAGGGTGGAAGAGAAGGTGGTGTAATGGATATCGGCTCGGAATGAGAAATCAGGGAGCCGAGTTCGAATTCCAGTCGGGTTTGTTATATTCATTTATGTGCAAATATCCTTGGAAAATGTATGGATACATCTTACCCCCCACAGTTATGGGGTAAATAGTAGGTCTTGTATTTGGAAAAAAATGTTAATGAAATATTCACTCACAAAAATAATTATTTTTCTTACAATCCAAAACATGTTTTGGCTTTAAATAATCCACAAAGGGTTGATAAACCGTAAAAACATCAATCAATCAATCAAAAAAACAAACAACGTGAAAACGTATGAAACTGGCAGTTATCGTCGGTCACTACCCACTTGAAATTTGATTTAATATATATATATATATATATATATATAATTATTTATTTAAAAATATGATTCCAAATCGCTACATAAGAGGTCTCATGTTTCAAAACAAGAGCCGAAAACTTCAATATAATCCTTTAAATTAAATTGAGTTGAAAGTAAAATGGGCTCCGTTCCATCTTCAAGCGAAATTTTTATGTAGCGATTTGGAATCATATTTTTAAATAAATAATTATATTTATGCTCTACTTTTGTATCGAGCACTATTTTTTTAAAATAATAACTAAAATACTAAGGGACTTTGGACTATTTACCTAACCAGTTCCTTCCTATTTTCTATATATTTTCACAAATATATATATATATATATATATATATATATATATATATATATATATATATATATATAATGGAAAAAAAGTCCAACAATTATTTTAAGATGCTGAGAATATCACGAACTATGAAGAAATTTTAAGACAAAGGGAACTAAAGAGAAATTTAAACTTATAATAAGAAAGAGGTAATTGAAATTTTTAAAACTCTTAATGAGGAAAGACTGCCTAGAGAATTTAACACTCACAGGACATATTGTAGTCAAGAGAAGTAGCGCAAAAAGAGCAAGTAACCTACCTTAGAAGTTTATGTGAATCAATAATTGCTTAGAGCAAAAATACAAGAAGTTGTGGGGAGACATGATCGCCCACGTCCGGAAAAAGAGGACGTCTTAAAAAATAGGTTATCAGCGACAAGAATTTAGTATAGTTTTTTATAGTTACCACTTTTTTTTTTTTTTTTTTTTTACAGTGATGTTCACCCTGAAAGGCACAGTTTATGGGGATATCTGGGAAAGATAACGGTTAACCCTCGACTCGAACAGGTTAACATTGTAGTGATCGGGGAAGCATCCTCTTGGGAGTCGGTTTCATAAAGCAGCGGTGCGTGAGAAGAAACTGCTTGAGTGGAACTTACATCTCACCGATAGAAGGCGAAGGTAATGAGGGTGGTTCGCTACAATGTGTGTGGAATGGCGGGTCTTAGCTGTGAAAGTTAGAATTAGTGGAACTGAGGAATGTAGTTCGTCTGAAGACTTTCCATGGAAACCTTTGCGGTATTCGACCATCAAATAAACCCTGTAAATAAGAAGTAGAAAATTGCAATAAAAGTGATAAAGCCTTTTTAGCTAATGTGGGATAAAAAGTTTAATATTTATTCAAATACTAACGCTGTACCATGACTACTTCCACTTACATACATATATATGTATGCTGTGACAATATTTCACGACACACACTTACGAGGACCGCGTGGCACACTAGTGTGCCGTGGCATGGCAGTTGTGAATCATTGGTCTAATGACTGGGATCTCCCCAGTGTTACATGTCAGCATAAAATCTGGCATTATAAGGTTAACTTATTTACATTCGTACTAATGTCCTCATCTTTGTTGTTATTGTCCTAACGTTTCGGAGAATTGTGCTCTCCGGTCTTCAAGTGTTTGTCAATACACAGTAACCTAGTGAATTAAAGCGTTGGTTCCTAAATTTGGTAGCATCGTAATTGCGGATTAAATCTCCGAGTCGAGTAGTAGAGATTCAGTGGAAACAGGGTTAGCAATAACTGAGCAGTACTAAAAAGAATAAAACCAGATATGGACAACAGAATGAGAACACTTAACCCCTGTAGATTAAATAAAGTGTTCAATTCTAAATTTCCAGATCGACTGACGCCTGAAGATGTCTGGCGTACTCGACGGCCAAAACGTTGTGATAATAACAACAAAATGAGAACTTTAACCTGAAAGTAAATAAGGATTAGTCCTAATCTCAGAAATTTAGACAGAAATTATAAGATTTCAAGTCATTATGCTTAGATTTTGTAGCAATTAAACACCAACAGACTGAAAAAGATCGTGAATAATTTGGGTTGCTTAATAGAAAATCATATTTATTCACCCGAATTGATGAATTCTTTAACAATGTAATAAACAGTAAATTGAATTTTCATACCTATTCATTTCTATTGGGCAATGTAGCGTTATTGTGTAAAACAATTTTATAATTATTTTTCAGGATGAGCTAAGCCAATACAGACACATTATCTTACACAATATTATTTACTTTTCTGGCCATTACATACCGGTTATATCAAACTGTTCGTTGAGAACGTGGTTCTTTCCGCGTGTTGGATCTAAGATGGAAAAAAGACGAGCATGTTGTCTATTCTCTTTTTGTATCGTCTTGGCTGAGAGGGGAAGTGACGTAGGTCGCTTGTGATTGGTCGCTTGTGATTTCAAGATCTCAGCAGTGGCAGTTACTTAATGTGTCAATTTGTTGTGTGCTTGGCAGATTTTTGCTTCAGGATCGCCTGCTGGAATAAGTACTGTTTCGGTAGGGTCTCTTGGGCGAACAAATATGATGTTGCAAAACCCGAAACTTGTCATGACCCCAAGTCATAACATCACTGACAAGGCGATCCTGCGCGCTCGTTGGAGTGTTTTCATAACAAACTGATTTGAAACGAGACCTTTGCTGTCATTTAGAAACCGAAATGAATAATGATAATAAAATGTAACAAAATTAACTAGAGAAAAGAAAAGAAAAGAAGAACGACCGGAAGTTGTAAATATTAATTATCGCCTACGCCCTGAAAGGATTTGTTACATTAAAAAAAGATTTAACTTTTTCTTTTGGTGTCCTCTTGTCGTAAGGTGATATGTCCTGGAAAGGGATATATTTGAACGAAGTAGCTAAGTGGTTTTGGCTACTACAGTGTAACCCGGATATAAGAGAGTTGTCGGGACCGGAGAAGAAGTCTCTTATATCCGGCTTTCTCTCATATCCGGGTTTGGTCTATCTTATTAGGTTGGTGCAAAAATAATGACGTAATAATGTCGTTTTATGACGTATTTTTTAACGTCAAAAACGACATTATTACGTCATTATTTTTGCACCAACCTAATATATACATTAACACAGGCTCTAATTTGGGACCAGAGAAAATCTCTCTTATATCCGGGTTTCTTTTATATCCGGGTCTCTCATATCCGGTTACACTGTATAACCAAGTAGAATACGGTAGCAGTAATCGACTGGTACGCGTTGTAGTCACAGGCAAGAAATGTAGATCAATGGCGTAGTCTAATGGCCGTCGTTATAGACTTAGCTCTCAGACTAAGGCTCTTGACTTCTGACTCTCCTACACGTCCGTCGATATTTATGGCGGACACCAGCCAATCATACTCCAGTGAGGGGGAACACAGGTCTACGCATATTCCATTTTATCATAAGGACTCTACTATATTTTAGGCTTATGGTCATATCGCGTTGAGACATCTGTTTCCGTACGATCACTAAAGTTATCCCTGGTCAGTACCTAGATAGGTAACCGCTTGAGAATACCATTTTCTGTAAGCTTGGATGTGTGGGTGGTGTAATGGATAACTACTCGGGATTGGAGATGAGAGAGCTAAGTTTCAATTCCAGTTGGATTCGTTATATTCATTTACGCATAAATACCCTTAGGAAAGGTATAAATCCACCTCTTCTCCCAGTTATAAGTTAATTAGTAGGGTTTATATCTATAAATCAGTATTATTTCCAAAAACATTCTTACAATCTAAAATAATTTTCTGGCTTTAAATAACCTGCAGAAGGTAGATAGGCTATAAAAAAAAACAATCAATCAATATGTTTTAGAGGATTCATAAATGTTAAACTCTCTTTCATCTCTGAGAATGAAAGTCGTAGCTCGGGGCCGACGCACTGTTGACGGAGCAGTTATATAACAGACAAGAGGGATCGCCGAGGAAACTTAGTCGATTGGTAAATTTAATAATGCGATTAAAAGAAAAAACTTGTAGTTCCAGTGAATGATTTATTTTTATGAAAATATTTCGACGAGCAATTGCCAGTCTTGGTCACTACTTAATTTGAGTAAAAACAGTATAAAGAAGTTTGAAAACTTAAGAATTCAAATCAAGGAAAACCAACCGAATTGATGACGTTTACAACGTAATAGCGTAAAAAAAGGCAATTTATAGAGCAAAAAACAAAAATCCTTTTCTTTATGCCTCAATTTGCTATTACGTTGTAAACGTCATCAACTCGGTTTGTTTTCCTTGATTTGAATTCTCAAGCGTTTCTAGTTTCTTTGTAAAGTTTTACTCAAATTAAGGAGTGACCAAGACTGGCAATTGCTAGTCGAAATATTTCCATAAAAGTAAATCATTCGTTGGAACTACAAGTTTTTTCTTTTGATTATGCAACTACCAACGGAGACAAGCATCCTAACTTTAAATAATTCGATATTTGCCGAATAAGATCAGTTGCTAATGATTTGCGAAAAGTCAGATATGATGTTTAAAAAAAAATGATTGTTTTTGTCTAACAGTTCTGTTTCTCTTCTGTTCCATGTTCCAGGCGTTTTCGCAGAGATGTGGGGCATGGTAGTATGCTAGATGCTGGTATTTAAGAATCTCAGGTAATTTGTCAAATTTAGGTGAAAATTTAGCTGCAACGGTGGGTGGTCCAATTAGCTGTGTCATTACTGCTATTGCCATGAAATGTTTTTTTAATCATTTCATCCCAGGCAAGGCAATACAGCCAGTATGAGCTTGCTGAGTGTGAGAAAATATGAGAAAAAAAGAAAACATTCTTAAAGAAAGAGGACTATAAAAGAACAAGAATTAAGAAGACAGAAAATAACGCTTGATATTGCATGTGAATTTTTGAAGATCAAAGTTGACTGGAAAACAAAAGGACTGAAGAGAGTTCCACAAGGGAAAAGTACGAGAGAAGAAACTGTTAGCATAGACATTACGATTACATCTAAAATTTTCAGCTGTGAGATGATGGGACGTTATCGTCTATCGTGTACTGCGCTTAAATTCGTAAAGTCGAGGAGCCAAAGAGAAAAACTTAGCAAAACAATTACCATGAAACTATTTATATAAAAGGCGCAGGGGGTTACGTTACGGCGGTGGGAAAGTGACCGAATCCGTGATGCCAGGTCAAGATGAATAACATTGCAGATTCTTCTTTGTATTTTACCAGGAATCTCTAAATAAATAGCAGAAGCACCAAACCAGATGTGACAGCAATATTCAATGCATGGCGAACGTTAGACTTATAAATGTGAAGATAGATTCTTGCGTGAAAAATTGTCTAGCACGATAAAAGCAAAGCATTATTATTTATACAGAAATAAGGAAATTTGGTGATTTTTGTATCTTAGCATCTGTTCTCGCTACTCTCCTTCAGAGTTTTATTTCTGTGTTACGCGATGGAAGCGTCTATGCGCTGTTTTTAGACCTTATCTAATCATTTGGACTATATCAATCGTTATCAATCTCTCTTATTTTCACAATCATCCTATCTATTTCACTTTCATTCATATCACACACTTTATTCACCATTAGCATTTTAGCAGTAACCCTCTACCATAAGTGACACTTGGCAAACAATTAAAAGGGAACTACTCAGACGTGAGCATAAAATATCCCTTGAACTTAGATGCCACTGTGTGAGCTTTTGTACTGTGTGAAGTCCGTATGCATAATGACAAACCGAACAGTTTTTTCACGTCTCGTGCAGGTCTAATAATTCGATAAAATATCAGATCTCCCAGGTTTGTCAGCTACTGCCAGAGAATGGAAATGTAGGCACGGTAGAGTAATGGATAGTGGCTTGGATTGAAGAATCAGAGGACCGGGTTCGAATTCCAGTCGCGTTCATTACATTCACTTATGTGTTGATACCCTTGGGAAAGCCATGAACCCATCTATTATCTCCCCAGCTATGGGTAAAATAGCAAGGCAATCTGTGAACTATTTTTGGATGGCAACCTGTCTAGCAAAATGAAAACTCTGAATTCAAACCAGCCTGGGGCTCATTAGACTAGCTTACTCTGGAAACATTACTGCTATAACGGCTGCAGTACATGTGGTGCTCTCACGGCTATTAGGCCGTTAGAGCACCACATGTACTGCAGCCGTTATAGAAGTAATGTTTCCAGAGTAAGCTAGGGCTCGTGATTGTGATCTAGAGAATTCTGGGCATTTCCAAAATTAAAATCACCGTTGAAAAGCAACGGGTGAGATTAAGGAAAACGTAGCTGATGGTGATAAGTAAAGTGAATTTTGTATATTGTTTTGAAAAGTGGAAAGAATGCTGGCGAATTCCCAAGCGGAGCAATGTGAAGAGGACTAAAGCGCAATTTCCCTAGGTAGGCTATATTTGTTTGCTTAATATTAAATGGTCGGATACTTTTCTTTAATACCTGGTATATGCCCCTATTATTAGGTTGGTGCAAAAATAATGACGTAATAATGTCGTTTTTTAACGTTAAAAATACGTCAAAAAACGACATTATTACGTCATTATTTTTGCACCAACCTAATATCTTACTCTCTTTTCATTGGTCTTTGTGCTTCGCTGTCTTTCTGCTGTTCCCCCTCTCATCTCCCCACCTTCTCTCTTGCTCGTTTTTTCCCCTGTTCACGCCCAAACATACAATCAACAAACGAAAGGTCATTCAGACATATAATCTAAACAAACATATGTGTTGTTTTTTTTTTTACTTTGTTTTCTCGTTCGATTAACAATAAGCATGTCCGAACCATATCAGTACATACGGCATGATATAAACACCATCCCCCGCACACACACACACGCACACACGAAAAGCGTACACAGACAAACACTTAAAGGCATACATGCACGCACGCATTCCCATATAGTTAAATGAGTTCTTATTTTTACATCTTGGTACATACATATTCAAACAGAGCACATGCACAAATACGCACACAAGTCTATACACGCAAGTATATATCCAGATGCAAAGAAGCTCTCACGTGTACACAAAAATACATAATATATATATATATACACACAAGATCAGTATATGCGCGGAAACGCTCACGCATAAAAATGCCCACAAATGCAAACAGGTTCATAGGTACACACACAAACACACCCACCCAAAGACAAACGTTTGGCAGTAGGAAGGAAAATTAAATAATAATTATGGATTTATTTTAGCACTAACTACATTTTTAATTTAACAAGCCTTTAATTTTTCTTAGTGTTGCCCACCGACTTTACCAGTACTCCAGAACTATATTGTTTTGATTAAGTAATTATTTGGATTAACACTAAAATAAAAAAGGGAAGCGCTGAAGATTATTTACTTAACACATGAGTTTCTAGACACTTCCGGTTGGTATATTATTTTCCGATTAATGAGGACAATGGAGCTGTATGTGAGGGTTGACAGCTCGCATTAATGCAAATGGATTCGGAGGACAGAGTTCGAATATAAGCTGAAGCTTCTTATGTTGGTTCCCTTTGGACTGAAGTCTCATCTTTAGACGCCCTGTTTTTATAAACAGTATAAATCGTATATACCGCTAAGCGCATTCGAGAGACTTAATAAAGAGAAGTTGCTCTCCGGCAGGGTTCGAGTATGCATTCTATTTTATAGGAGAAAACCATCGTCTGATCCGGCGTTGGTTCAAACCCTGCCACAGAGCACCTTTTTTTATTTTTTTTATTTAAGTCTATCGAATGAGCAGGTAGATGTGATTTTCGCTGTTTATAAAACTGATCGTCTACTCGAATATGAGTAACCTCAAAATAACGTTTAGAGGAGTAGGAAATAATGTCGGATAAAAAAATTCATTGATTCTTTAGAAATTACTATATATATATATATATATATATATATATATATATATATATATATATATACTTGCAGCATGGCCCGGCGTTGCCCGTGTTTGATTCAAAAATCGTACGACTCATACATCAATCGCTATCACTTGACTTAAAATATTTTTGCCCTTTCTTGCCTTTAAAGGAGTGCCCTTTGCTGTGCTGATGTTGCTACATGCCTTACTTCTTGTCTATCTCACACTGCAATTTTTTTCTAAGCTCTATACTAAACATTAAATCTGATACGAAAAAAGAACTAAACAAAATGAACACAAAACGATCAGCTTTAAAAAAGGACTCGTAACTGGAAAAACCGAATGAAAAAAGAATGTTAACAACAGATACTTTTTCACACCCAACCCAGTTCTGCGGAATCAGAATCAACGTTGAGTTTAAGCAAGCGAATGAGACAATTGGAGTAAAGTGTGATGCAGATTTAAATTTTTCCTACTTGTGACGAATGCAGCTATCGAATTGCTAGTAAACATTCGTGTCAGTCAGCTGTTGACTCTCACGTTGGCCAATAGAATCTTCCTGCCTATTCGTGGCATCCAGCTATAGCCTCTCACTCTGGCCAGTAGAAAATGGCCGCAAACTACATGAAAACTTCCGTAGAAGCATGAAAAAATCGATTATTTCCACTATAGATGGGAGTTGGGAAATGCAAAGTCGGTCTTGATCTTCCCGTTAACTTGGAGCATGTGCATGTAAATTTTGGTGCAAATCCGTCGAAAATTGCGGCCGTGCATTCGTTATGACACACACACACACACACACACACACACACACACACACACACACACACATTCTGCTTTTATATATATATATATATATATAAGCGTGTGTGCATGTGTGTGTGTGTGTGAGCATATATATATATATATATATATATATATATATGTGTGTGTGTGTGTGTGTAAAAAATTAAGAGATCAACCGATTCCACAGCCTTGGTTTCAAGCTCTCTAATTCACCTCTTACCATTACATTTTTATTATATATATATATATATATAATGGACTCTCTCCGTCGGTTTTGACGTATGAGGATCTGATAACTTTACCAATTGATTCACTTATGAATTTTATGCGATAATCTTAAGTGGCACTTAATACCCGCAAGTGATTTGCAAAGGAGGCCGCATATGGAGCAAGAGTAAGGATTGTGGGATGAGGTCACTGTTAGATTGGCTGATCTTTTAGATTTTGCTCTCGCTTCTTGAAGACAATTCAGACTAGCAGATTTAAAATCGCTGAGTCCACTAAAACACGTTGATCTCCACTCTACCCGCTCCAAGGCTAAGCGCTCGATGGTGTTTTGTGGTATATTAACAGCTAACTAGTTACTCTTCAGCTTGTTTTTGTATCTAAGCCATAGGTGTCCTAAATTCCTGTAGACCTAATCTAACTGGCTATACATTAGCATCTGGAGTATCCTGCCATTAGACATTCTCAAGACATGACCAGTCCACCGCAACTGAGACTGTATGAGGAAAGTCTCTATTCCTCCAAACAGGTCTACATTGAATGTCCTGTCTTGAAGGCTAACTCTACAGATGGCACGCAGACAGCTCTTATAGAAAACATCCAGCTGGCGTATATGGTACCTCTATGGAGTCCACGACTCTGAGCCGTACAAAAGGATGGCAAGTACAACAGCTCTGTAAACCTGAATTTTCGTATGTAGTCGGATACACCGCTCATTCCACAAGCGATGGCGAAGTTTGCCGAAAGCACTGGTAGCCTTAGCAATCCGATGCATGATTTCATCATCTAAAGTTCCACTGTAATTGACTTTGCTACCAAGATAGGTGAAAGACTTTACATAGTTCAGGGGGTTGTCTTCTATTTTCAATGGTCTCTCTGGAAATTTGTAGACTGGTGGTTTTTGCTTCTCACCACGCAATTGCTTTGGAGTAGGACAAGGTTGGTGCACAACTTCAGTTTTCTTTATGCTAAGAAAAAATATGTATGTGTGTGTGTCTGTTTGTGTTGAGACAAATTGAAAGAAAAAGCTACAACCAATGCGTTTCGCAGACGTCTGTTAGTCTTACCTCTTCAGATCATTCTGCCAAGATCAACATGTGTCGGCGAAACGCGCACGTTTATAGCTTTTCTGCTTTGTCTGAACACACACACACACACACACACACACATATATATATAAAATTATGCTCAGAATATATTCATTCGAAGGTACGTCAAAAAGTAATGCCTGCTCTTTAATTAGAACAGATTTAATATTATAAAAAAGCATATAAAAAAAGTAGATTTATAAAAAAGCATATAAAAATTTCGCAGGATTCCAAATCAATTCCTTAACATATTCTCCTTCTTTCTCATTCATGGAATTCCACATTTGAATGAGTGCATGAATATCCGCATCGTAAAATTTTCTTGGCTGCTTTCTTAGCGAGTTGCTTTTTTCACCTCTTCACCATTGAAAAACCGCTGTTCTCTGAACGCTCCAGGAACTCTTTGACAGCAAACATCCTCTGTTCCTTCATGTGGCGTGTTATTTTTCGGGGAACCCACTTTGTATAGACCATTGAGTAGCCAAGAGACTGCCCCAAAATTGCAAGCACTATCATGGCTCACGCGAAGGCTTTCACCGAGTTTTAATATTGATTATTCTGTCAGTTGTAATGAGAACATTAGAATCTTTGGTTTTAACTTGCAGCTGACCTGTCTTGCGGGTCGATCACTAGGGTCAATTTCACCCTTTTCTCTAGGACTGCCATTAAATCGACTAACCCATCACCTTCCTGTGCTTACATCAAATGCGGTCTTTGCATAAACTTTCACTAACTTCCTGTGAATGTTTGTAGTATTTTCTTCTTCCATAAATATGAATTCGATGACAGCTCTTTGTTTTCTACGTGTGTCCAGAAAAAGGTTTTGAAAAATGATTATAGGTTGGGAAAAGGAATGTAAGTCCACAAATGTTTCTCCCTGGATTTCGATCCAGTTTATGGTTCATAGCTTAAAAATAAAACAAAAACAAAAGCGTAGGAATCCTGACAAATGCTTTTAAAATTAAATTAGGACATGTATTACATTTTGACCGACCCCCACTCCCCGTAGCTGTAAAACTGTTTTTGAATATCGAAAGGGTTAAACTAAAAGCAACCAATATCTATTCTACATATTCTCGTAATATGTACTTTTTACTCCACCTTATTTATTTCTCACTCAGTAAACCTCTGCCTTGAATAGTTCTTGATTTCAAATTGCTTGCTTCTTTATTCCATTCATTATGTGATTTATTGTTTTCATTTCTGTTGTTTAAAGTTACTTACCAGCCATGCCGAATCACGTGATTGGAAGTTAAGGTTTCTAATCGCGCTTGCGCGCGCGCACACACACACACGCACGCACGCACGCACGCACGCACGCACGCACGTAATGCCGACGAATAATATTGGGTTGGTGCATAATTATCAGGCGTTTTTGTAAGCGAGTTATTTGTTAATAAAAGTTCCTGTTTTGTTTACTTTATTTTTAATGAAAATATTTTATTTTCAGGTTATAAAAATGCGTGTCGACAATCATAAGCTGCGGAATAATCGTTTAAAAATGTTATTGTTGAATTGTTATGTTTCTTTGTTCATAATAAATATTGTTTAAAAAACGCCTGATAATTATGCACCAACGCAATATGTAGGAGGAGACACGGAAATACTAATCCAAATGATGTATAGGATATTGAAAATGCTTGATACTAGAATGTCAGAAAACAATCGTTTCATTCCCCAACTCCCGTTTCAAATCTATTTACGGGAGTTTCTTAAGAGCTTTCGGCTTGAGCCACTTTCTAAAACCAGTATTCTGATGCTGAATCATTAAAATACTAATTCTAGGAAGTTGTTGGGATGGGAACTTTGTGAACCTTGTATTTTACACTCTCTTTTTCGTATGTTGACTTTCTGAGAATAATATACTTGCAGTTTGTAAAATTTACAATGCTAACAAGGTGTTACTGTTCATGTGATTAATATAACGTAACATTAAAATCGGTGATAGCTATTCGGGGGAAATGCGATATGAAAAAATACTTGCATAAATATCTAGTTTCTACTGTTTTCTTTGAAGCAGAAACTTCTTTGTTGTTGTTTGCAAACTGACTCAAAAAGCTCAGAAAAGCTCGTGGCAAAATGCCGTATTATATTTGGTTCAGTGTGTTGTTCAAAAGTCTCGATCTTTTGGACTAAATTACGTAAATAGTCACTATCTATCTATCTATCTATCTATCTATCTATCTATCTATCTATCTATCTATCGTTCTTCATTATCTAAGTACCTTAAAGATCTATCTATCTATCTATCTATCTATCTATCTATCTATCTATCTATCTATCTATCTATTTTTTCAGAATATATCAGAAGAAACTCCGTTATTTTTTAATACCTGACATGTAAGATCATTTTTGTTCATTCTTCCTTCGTTAATTTTTTATTGATTTTTCTTATTTTTCTATTTTTCGAAATTTCTGTAGAACACTCTGTGATCTAAAATTCAGTAACGGAAGAATCATTAAACTCGACAACGCAAAGTTCACTTTGAACATATTTTGAAGCAGATTTTAATATTTTGCAATCTGAAACATTCAAAAATATTTGAATGTCCTTAATGAAGGGCTCGGTTAAAATTTACTAAGAAAAACTTCGCGAGGATTTTAAAATGAGATAGAAATCAAAAGAAAGAGTTTTTTTTCCTTTCGCCTTCCTACACATACAGACATTCTGCAAATAACTACATGTTCGTACTGAAATTATAGCCGCTATTCTGACATCAGTTTACTTCGTGCTCGGCAGCATTTAACAAGGCGGTTGTCCTCGGCTGTTATCTCGGCAAGCAAAATAGAAAACGAGAAAAGGCAACGAGAAGTGCATTTGATTACATACTGGCTAAGCCGTCGAATTCTTGATAGAACCGCCGAAACAACTTTTCCTCTAATCGATCACACAATTCTCTCTAACTTCGGCACACAATTCCATTCGCCAAAATAAGACAGACTAATAAGCACTATTAGTCCCTCAAATTCTTAGAATAACTGAATTCTATAAAGCCTGGAAGTAACTACGAAACCTCGGGGAGTAATAATTATTATAACATTTTTAAACCATGACTTTTGTCTTTTTTATTTCGACGTTTATTCATGTCATTTAGGAATGTGACAGGAAATCACGTATAAAATTATTTTTTTTTTGTTTTTACAAAAAAAAAAAAAAAAAATGCATCCATGAAATATTAAATCCTCTCCCCCTCCCAAAGAATGAATGCCGTTGCTTTTGCTAGCATTGTTATAAAGTAAGGTAGTTACAACTTATTGAGTGGATTTTAAAATTATGAGTTGGGGAGTGGTGTCAATTCATGTTTCTTTTTACTTGTAACTAACAATTATAGACATGTCAACAGAACTCGAACTGAGGAAATTCAGCAGAAGAAATTTTGAACTCTAAAAGGAGGAGGGAAAAAATGAAGAGAAAGGGGCAGAGAGAGAGAGAGAGAGAGAGAGAGAGAGAGTGAGAGTGTGTGTGAGAGAGAGAATGTATTCAAGAGAACAAGGCGAAGAGAGAGAAAGAGTTGAGGGAAGAGAGACCGAGTAAAAGCAAGAGAAAGAGAGAGAGAGTAAGACGGGGGAAGAGAAAGAGAAAGAGAGAAAGGAGAAAGAGGAGAAAGAGAGAGAGGAGAAAGAGAGAGAGGAGAAAGAGATAGAGGAGAAAGAGAGAGTGAATTATGGAGAGAGAGTAGAACAGAGAAAGAGAGATAGCAAGAAAGAAACATTGAAAAAAAATAAGAGAAATGGAGCGAGAATGATAGAGAATAAAAGAGAAAGAGTGATAGAAAGAGGGAATATATATATATATATATATATATATATAGATAGATAGAGAGAGAGAGATGAGAAGAGAGCGAAAGCGAGAAATCGAGAATTAAAGAGATGGAAGATAAAGAGTGAGAGTAAAGGGGATGTATAAAAGAAAGAGGGAGGAAATGGGACAGTATTAACAATGGCAACAGCAGCTTGGTAGTCTGCAGCAGTTCAAAGAATTCTGGTACTTACCAAAATAATTTCAAGATAAAAGATAACACCAGTTTTTGGCTCCGTTAACATGAGAGGAAAACAAAGACCGATCCTTTTCTTTCATATATTGCTTTCTTGATAGAATAAAAAGAGAAGTTACTTATAACATTTTTTGTTCACTTTGATCTTTTGTGTGTAAGTCTTAACTAGAGTTAATTATTGGCGGGCAAAATCTTAACAAAATAAGATATGCAGATAAGACAGATTATGGTGACAGAGACAAAAAACTACAAGAGCCGTTAAAGAAGACATTAAAGAAAAGTGAGAAGAAAGAGATAAATATTAATTTTCCTCTTTCAATGTTATTTTCTTTTCAGCTTTTGCAACAAACACAAAAACAAATATGCAAAAATCGTATCATTAATACAGGGGTAAGCGTGATCGAAGTAAAATTTGACTGGAATTTGTTTTGTTCTTCAAATTTCAGTACTTTGACGGTATTTACCTAGCAAAAATATCGCTACGATGCGCCGTTTTTGCTGTGACATCCCAGAAGAGAAATCGGGCTATTATAATACAGATAGCCTGTTAACACACATTGTTATCCTATTTTGGACAGTTCTTTAAAGCAATTGTCTGTCAGATAATTTAACCATTGTATCTCCAATAGTACCAAATATAACTTATTGTTAATTATTTGCCATCCGTGTATATTGCCAAATTTGTGTCGTGGCTTGGTAGTGCGTAGAATAAAGTTCGAAATCTGTTTGCGACTATGATTATTTAGTTCGTACGAATGTCTTTCGGAAATTTATGAATCTGCCAGCTCACTTGCTCTCTGTCATATCCACCGATGTCTGGAAAATGGACTTGGCACCGGTGTGCTACGATGCTTGGTGGTGATGAATGTAGGGAACTCAAAAGATTCTTCCTTGCTATTCGTGCCATATCACATGAAATGGTATCGCTAATAACCACCTGTTTCTACACTATTGTTATAGATGACTTAAGAAAACACTTCAATTATATCCTGAATCATATGAACAAACAATACATGAAGAACCCACTTAATACGAAACACGACATTCAGTTGATGATGTCACGCTGGGTAAACCGGAGATATCAGAAAAATGAGGGGATAAAATACAGATTATTATTATTATTATTATTATATATATATATATATATATATATATATATATATATATATATATATATATATGATGATGTCACACTGGTTAAACTAGAGATATCAGAAAATGAGGGGATGAAATAGAGATAGAATGTATATATATATATATATATATATATATATATATATATATATATATATATATATTATATATATATATTATATATATTTATTATGATGATGTCATGCTGGTTAAACTGAAGATATCAGAAAAATGTGTGGATAAAATAGAGATAGAATATGTTGTCACATTTGGTCTGGTGCTTCTGAAATGTATCTCAAAATTTTTAGCAAAAAATATTTGAATCTGCAAAGTTATACGTCATGACATGGTATCTCGGTTTTAATGATTGGGTTTTCCGGAAAGTTCATGTCGATTTTTAGTCGTTCCAACACGCGAGAACTTGTCAAATTGATCGACACATATAATACGCTTACATTTCCGGTTAGAGTATACTTCAAACTATCTCTTGAGAAAGAAAGTTTCTTCATGAAGAACGCTCAGACAGATTCCGCCCCCCCCCTACTACAGATGACGACCAAATCAAAACAATAAGAATAACCTGCATTACGTAACGCTGTAATTAAGCAGAAACAATAAATTGATTAAAATCCAACACTCATGAGCACTTAGTGAAGCTTGGGTACTTAAATCACTACGATGTTTGGGTACCACATGATCTGAGTGAAAAAAATCTTTGGGATAGAATTTCTATCTGTGATTTGCTGTATAAATGCAATGAAAAGGCATCCTTTTTTAAAGCAAATTGTGACGGGTAATGAGAAATGGATCGTTTCCAATGGATGTTCAGCGAAAAAGATCTTGGGGTAAGCGACATGAGGCAACTTTAGCCACCTCAAATGCAAGTTTTCATCCTAAGAAAGTCATGCTGTGCGTCTGGTGGGATTGGAAAGGAATCCTGTACTACGAGCTTCTGCCAAGTAACTAATCAATTGATTCTGAAGAATACTGCTCGCAACTGAAAGAATTAAAGGCAGCAATTCAAGAAAAACGCCTAGAATTGGCGTTTCTTTGGCGATGCGGCAAAAAATGTTGCAGCTTGTTTGGGATGTGTTACCCCACCCGCCATATTAACCAAACATTTTTCCTTCAGATTTTCATTCATTCGGGTCTTTGCAAAATAATCTCGATGCCAAAAATTTTAATTCTTTCGATGACATAAAAAACATCTTAATGAGATCTTTGCCAAGAACGCCCCCCCCCCAAATTTTGGGAAGATAGAATCTTTAGGTTGAAGGAGAAATGGGGCGCAACAAAATGTTGAATAAATATTTAATGGCATAATTTTGTTTTGTGTTTTAATTTCCCTTAAAAATCGGCATGAACTTTCCGACAACCCAATACATCCCCTCCATAGTAATGTAGCTTCCCTGTGCCTTTTCTATAAATATTTTCACGACAGTTGTTTTGATGAGCTCTCTTTGGTACCTCGACTTTGTGAATTTAAGCGTGGTACTAGATTGGAAACTAAGTTTCATCATTTTACTGTTGAAGTTGTTAAGTGTAAGCGTAAGTTCTATTCTGATTGTTTCTTCTCTTGCACTTCTCGTATGTGGAACTTCCTTCCAGCTTCTTTCTCTCGTGTCAACTACGACCTACAAAAATTTAGATGTAACGTCAATTGTCATCTGCTCTCTCCTTGAGTCTTTTTAGTGCGTTTTCTTCTCAATAATTTTTTCTCAGTTTCCCCCCCCTCCGTAATCCTCTCCGTTTAAGTGGCTCTATGGCCTTGGTTGGGGGGAAATGATTCATAAGCATCCTTGGTGTTGGACGAATTAATATACTTTATGGTTAAATGTTTGAAATGCTGAGCCAGTTAAATTTGTCAGTGCTACCTACGAAAAGTTAATGTTACCGACTCCTTTGAAATATTCCGCTTGAGAATATCTATAGGGATTAAATATACGTTTTTTTTTTCTTGAGATTTTATGCATTGCCGGAATTTAAGTGTGATAATGTCGAGTATTTCCTGTGATTCTATCTGGATCTCCTGAATTCTATCAGCCAGAATTTAATCTTTAAAAACAGATACTGTCTTCGAGATGAGGCTGAAGTAAATTTCTTGTTTAATCTTTGACCTCTCTGCAAGTAACAAAGCCATATTATTTCCTATCAACTTCAGTAGTCACGGCACACATTTTGCAACAATACGCTTCATATTCAAAATCTCCGTAAGAATGCGTACGATCCCATGAAAATGATAGATAACGATAAAGATATATTCTAATGTCATACTTGTCGACGACCAAAACGCTTATACGTTAGGGTTTTTTTTTGCTATGGTTCTTGCAAAGATTCCCAGTTTCCCCAATTTTTTGTCCTAGCCATTTATCTTTACTGGAAAAGCCTAATATATTTCTCCATTCCTTTATGATTTGACCCACATTCGCCACTAGTGAGTGAGCTTCTGGATTCTGCATATCGGCAGACTACAGCGGCCGCTCTCATTTTTCTATGTTGGACAGGCCAAACTAAAACAGTTTTATTTTTGGGTTCATCTCTTCTCGTCTTTATTTTATGATAAAATTTGTATATAATTTTATAATAAAATTTATACATAATTTTATAATAAAATTTATATATAATTTTATAATAAAATTTATATATATAATATATATATATATACATATATATATATATTTTACAATTTTCACTTCATGCCTCTTTTTAGTATTACCCCGATGAATATGTTGTATCGTGGTAGATGTTGGATCGAATAGAGGAGGATGTGTTTTCGTGGTGATTGAGGAAATTGTTAGAATGAATGTGTCGCTAGTCGGATTAGCTAGGTGTAGAATAGTCAGTGGATAAACGTTAAAAATAAACACATTATCACAAAATGTTTTCTTTTTCCATTTCGTGGCTTTCTGTACCAGATTTTTCTTTCTTTTCTAAACTAATTTGGGTTCGTTTATTTTATGACATATAAACTCTTTTTGGATCATTTAATGACGCAATCATTTAAAAAACAATGTCTAAGTTTGGAAGCATTTACTTGGTTAAGGAATAAGTAAGAATAAATAAGCATTTACCTGCATCGATGATTGGTAGTATATATTTGAGTCTGTAACCCTTTACTTGTTTTTAAGATACGTAAATATTAGTCGTTTATACTTGAATCTGTCAATGGGTTCTGGTGCTTCTGCTATGCCTTTAGAAACTCTTGATAAAATACAAAGAATAATCTGCAATGTTACTGGTTTTGACCTGGCATCTAGCCTTCAGTCATTTTCCTAATGCCGTAACCCATATTCCATGTACCCTTTCTATAAATATTTTCGTGGTAATTGTCCTGATAATCTTTCCTCTATGAAGGACTTTATAAATTTAAACTCAGTACTAGATTGGCGGAAAGGTCTCATCATCTTACAGTTGAAATGGCTAGATGTAACCGCAAGTTCTATGCTAAGAGTTTCTTCTCGCTTGTGGAACTCTCTTCCGGTTTTTTGCTTCACAGTCAACTTTGGTCTTT
The DNA here is from genome assembly GCA_903632075.3 of Acanthosepion pharaonis. Taxonomy (NCBI): domain Eukaryota; kingdom Metazoa; phylum Mollusca; class Cephalopoda; order Sepiida; family Sepiidae; genus Acanthosepion; species Acanthosepion pharaonis. The sequence continues at coordinate 3,475,663 of CAHIKZ030001001.1, read as the reverse complement.
AAAAATTTTAAATCAATCCTTTTCTTCTGTCTTTTTGATTTCTGTTCTTTAATTGTTTTCTCTCCTGAATAATTTCTTTTATTAATTTTATCATATTTTCTCACACTCAGTCTTTATTGCCTTGCTTAGGGTGAAATAATTAAAAAAAAACGTATTTATTTCATAGGCGACCCCATTTAGGAGGGAATCTACTCCTCTGCAGACGTTGCAAACTATTGTATTATTTTGTTTTAGGTGAAAGCAAAATTTGATTTAGTTTCTGTGTTCTTTATAATCTGACATTTCAGATGGAGATTTAAATTGCTGAACAACTAAAGCACAGCACTACAAAAGCGTTCATAAGCCAAGAATATCGTCTGCCAGCTTGCGTGATATTTACACACTGGCTTACAAATGTTCATGCCCACAAAGATACGCAGTACATTTGATACACGAGCTGTTCAAATTCACTGAAACTCATTGGTTAGCACAGCGTATATACTAAAACGAAAGAAAATGTGAATATTTATGATCAATTGTAAATTCGGTCAACCGTTGTAAGACGACAGAATGTATGGTTGTCAGCAAAAGGGACAATCCAACATGCAAATTACAAATTGGGGATGCCCAAATCAAGCAAGTACGAAAATTGAGATATCTCGGAAGTGTTTTAACAGGACAGAAAATACGACGCTGAAATCCGAAGGTCCATTGAGATAGCAAAATATGCCTTCCAAAAGTATTAAGAAACAAGATAACCTAAGGAAGAAAGAGAAGGTATTAAAGGAATGCTAGAAGAAAGGACTAACCATCACTTGTAAGAAAACAGAATGCATGGCTGTCAGCAAGAGGAACAGCCCAAGATGTAAACGAATGAATTGGTGGTACCAAAAAGCAATTACGAAAACGCAAATATCTAGGAAGTTGTGAATTACGAATTGGAAATCAAGCAAGTACGAAGATTTAAATATCTGGGGAGTGCATTAACAGAGGACAGAAAATGTTAAACACAGAAATCCGAAGTTGCATTGGAATAGCGAAAGATGTCTTCGAAAAGCTAAGCAAATAAATGCGTTTTACGGCAAAGATCGAACCTTATCCCTCTTTGGAGTGGAAACAACTGTTTGATACCACCTGACCACGAACCAATGTGGTTCTATTTTCCCTTTTTAGAGAAATCAAAAAATATTAAAATGGGGCGTCTATTTCAACAGAACAGGGAAAATTTCAACAGAGCAGAGAAAATTTCGTTAGAAACAATGCAAAGATTGCTAACCTGTTATCAAATATCAGCTCTCTTATATATGACAGTGAGTACTGAGTAATCTTCTCACAGATGAAGAAGAGACTTGAGGCAACAGAAATGTGGTTCTACAGAAGGATGTTGAGAATATCATGGATTAAACATGTGAGCAATGACGAAATTTTAGAGAAAATGCAAATAAAAAAGGACACTTATAATTAACATCAGAAAGAGACAGTTGAAATTTCTAGGGCACATAATAAGGAAAGAGGGCTTGGAAAATTTGACACTCACAGGACATATTGAAGGCAATCGGGACAACACATATCCTACCTAACGAGCTTGTGTAAATGGTTGGCACAACAGGGATTATGAGAAATAGGGAAAAGAAAAATTTTACAAAGAGCTACAAAAGAGAGGAAATGGTGGAGAGTCATGATCACCCACGTCCTGAAAAGACACAGCACATAGAAGAACAATATTTATGAAGAAAGGCTATAAATCTATGCTACGCTCTTATGTAATTGAAAATTTCTAAAGAATTAATGGAATTATTTTTATTACTTCGAACTATAATAACTATAGTAGATACTTCGTATTTGAAATAGACGCCCCATTTTTATTTATTAAATAGTGTACATTACGTCAACCGGCCTGCGCTTTCGAGAAATCTTAGTAAAGAAAATGCGTTCTCCGGCAGAGATCGAACTTGCGCCCCTCTTTGTAGGGGAAACCACCGTTTGATCCAGTGTGCTTTACCACCTGGCCACGAAATACATCACAGCAAGTAAGGTTCTATTTTCCCTTTTTAAAGAAGTAAAAAAAAATAAAAAATAAAATGAGGCGTCTATTTCAAATAAGAAGTAACCACTATAATAACATTTGAACTAATAAAAATAAATCCAGTAATTCTTTAGAAATTGCTTTGTTTACGTTTCGGAAACAAAACTGAGCAGATGTGAAGCTTTCGAGAAAATAGTCTGAGTGAGGAGGTTGTGCTTTTCTTAAAAACATTATATATATATATATATATATATATATTGTGCTTTTCTTAAAAACTTTCATATAGTGCCACTTTTGTTAATCTGATCAAACAGTGAAACTATCAAGCTCTGAAACTATGAAGGTCGGACTCGCGAACTTGGACCTGTGTATGAAATGATTATTATCGATTTTGATTTGTATAACTTAATTAAGTGCATATATATATATATGTGTGTATGTATGTATTCCGTTATATACTCTTATATTGAGATATCAGTGTAGGCTAGTTTGAAAAGACATTCGGCTGTTTTTAATGTTTAATGACTCCCAGTCTGTCTATAACGAGATTATCGGCGCTAGAATGCTGTTAATGTGTTATTCAAACAGGACGTGTGAAGCTGTTCACACAGGCTGGGTTTGATCACGCGAAAATGTGCATAGACTTAGAACCACGATTGAGCAGGCATCACTGGTCAATGTCATGAGATGGAGGGTGTAATCTTCAAGAGAAATCAGTGCTAACTTATATACACAGTAGATTCCAATTAATTGGGACAAAATTAGAATAGAGCAACTTGGACCAATTAGGCGGCTTTTGCGAAGAAGCATATAAACAATTTAAGTATATTCAGTTTTAGTAGGAAGTATGTATACTGGGGAATTCTTTATTGCTATAAATGTTATTTTAGTTGATGCATGTATTTAAGTGGACATTCTTGTTTTTTTTTTTACTATAAAATCATTGTTAAAATTTGCCATGTTAGGGAGTAGCATGTAAATGGCTGAAAAGCAATTCTATGCAATCTATGTAAATGTAAACTGTTCGACGATAAGGACAGCTAAAAGAAAATTACCGTGTGCCAATACACCGATGACTTCATACCCGTTTCATTTAATCCCGGCTTTCGTTACCAAATGTTGACTAGTTTAATAAATTTCTTTGTTCTGTTTGCTCAAACATAATATTTCCATACAACGAAGCAGCCATGTTGCAATTCTTAACCTTATTTCCCTTAGCTATGCCACAGTCGTCGATTTGCAATGAGGACCTTATCAATTTCCCGTCTCATCTTACCAGGACGCTTTTCGGTGCTTTACGTCGAATTGAACGAGATTTCCCTTCCTTAGTCACTGAACTGAATGATCACGTGGTTCACAGTTGAAAGTGGAAATACCAACTTCGGTGCATTTTGTGACTGGTTCATTTTATCTTCGGACCGAGCAAGAATAGAGTTCCCATTGAAATTAGAATATTTCTCAGCCTTTTGGAATATGTGATACGGCGGAATAATTGTACAATTATTTTTCTTGCGTTTTTAAAATAGTAAACCGTGTAATTATCGCTATGTCGTGATTTAATATAAAATCTGAGTAAAATATTTGTATGTATGTCTCGTTTCTGTATATACATAATGATGGGAGACATTTGGAATGCAAGTATCTTAGATTGTAAAAATGACGTAGAGTACCAAATTCAACCAGGATGATTTTATAGTTCACTCTGTCAAGGGTGAACTATAAAATCATCCTGGTTGAATTAACAGTACCATATGAATGCCGGATGGAACAAAGCCACGATTATAAAACAAATAAATATGAAAATCTAAAATCAGAGCTAATAAAGGAGGGGTATAATGCAATTGTTAGAGCAGTGGAAATTGGAGCAAGGAGTTTCGTTTCAGGCACTCTGTACCAATTTCTGGGCCAAATTGGAATCAAAGGGCGTAATAGGGTCAAAAGTATAAAACGCCTATTAGAAGTAACTGTGAATAGTTCTATGTGGATATGGGGGAAAAAAAAAGAAATACTCCGTGGAGTGTTTCAGCGAACATGACGGCATGACATGACTGATCGTGAATGCGTAATGAGGTTCACGTTGTATTCTCAGGACGCGAGGTTTGCCGTTTTTCGGAATTTTCGTAAATTTAATTTCGCCGTTACACATTTGAACTAGTTTATCTACAACGCACTTGTATATCGTTATAATGGGGCCTCACATCAGCGAGGGGGGCCGGTGTGCAACTGAAACCGTTGAGAGGAAGGCCCCGAAACGGTGCACATTCTCTCCTGATGACCCCAGTTTAAATATAAATTTGAGAGGAACACATCAAAATTCAGTGAAGTCATATGCCGTAGAGAAGCTCAGTGGAAGTGTCATTGGCATGAGGAGCATTACACATTCAGCTCGCTTCAGGTGAGTTTCAATTACTTTCCAGTAATTTACTTCTTCTACTTATTACATAACTAATATACAAAAGTTCAACATATTATCTAAGATTTTGCTATTCATTACAGGTATCTGATATCTCTTTTGCTGACGGTGGACCCTCATAATGTCGTGGACTCAAAAGGAATTGTATACGTGGATGTTCTGTTCGTGGTGGTGATCATCTCAGGGATAGTCAAATCTTAGATAATGTAATCATGTAATAAATATATTTGGTACTCATTTATATCATGGAAGATACTTGCATATAAAATGTGTCTCATCATTATGGAACGCCCTATATATTCAGTTGGCTTCAGCTAGCATGATCGTGTGTGTGACACGATCATGCTAGCCAATAGTCTACGGTAGGCACAATGGTTAGTAATCATTTCCTTTGTCTATATTTCTGTCTGTTTATTTCTCTTTCTCTCTCTCTCTATAGTAATCATATAATACTGTAATCTCTATCTATAAAAGGCAGGATGTGTGTGTGTGTGTGTGTGACGAATGCACGGCCGCAATTTTCGACAGATTTGCACCAAAATTTACATGCACATGCTCCAAGTTAGCGGGAAGGCCAAGACTGAGTTTGCATTTCCCAACTCCCATCGATAGTGGAAATAATCGATTTTTTCATGCTTCTACGGCACTTTTCATGTAGTTTGCGGCGATTTTCTACTGGCCAGCGTAAGAGCCAACAGCTGACTGACACGAATGTTAACTAGCATGATAGCATGCAAAAAAATCGATACCTGCATTCGTCACAAGTGGGAAAAATTTAAATCTGCATGGCACTTTACTCCAATTGGCTCATTCGCTTGCTTAAACTCTGATCCCGCAGAACTGGGTTGGGTGTGAAAAAGTATTTGTTGTTAACATTCTTTTTTCATTCGGTTTTTCCAGTTACGAGTCCTTTTTTAAAGCTGATCGTTTTGTGTTCATTTTGTTTAGTTCTTTTTTCGTAACAGATTTAATGTTTAGTATAGAGTTTAGAAAAAATTCGCAGTGTGAGATAGGCAAGAAGTAAGGCATGTAGCAACATCTGCACGGCAAAGGGCACTCCTTTAAAGGCAAAAATATTTTAAGTCAAGTGATAGCGATTGCTGTATGAGTCGTACGATTTTTGAATCAAGCACGTGCAACGCCGGGCCATGCTGCTAGTATATTATACCTATTAATAAAATCTATTGAATTATTTAACCTTCTGATGAGCAGATTAAAGTCGTAACGATATTTTTTTTAAACATTATGTTTACAATTAATACCCTATTTATTAATACTGAGCACTTTACTTTCAAAGACTGTTTGCCTTAAATGATCTATCCTCTTGTGGTACACAGATCAACTATTTAATGTGGGTTGAGGGCGAAACACAACGATATTATATATATATATATATATATAAATAATGTATATATATATATATATATATAGAGAGAGAATAAGGTTGAATGAGAGGAAGTTGAAAGGCTGGTAATTGCAAAAAAGATGAACGAGAAGAAAATAGGTCGTCAACGACGACCACCAGAAAGACGACAACGACGATAACGACAACGAAGGAGGCGAATAATGTTGTTTTATTGATAGCGATTTAACCAAATCAATATTTCTTTCTGTGAATTGATTACGTTATCCTCCTTTCAATTGTTTTGCTTCTTTCTTTGACACCATGATCGAGACTTGACCATTCATTTGTTGTCAAGCAGTGACGTATCGAGAATAACTTGACCCAACCCAATAGCCAATTATTTTTCATAACTTCCAATGTTTTATTCTAGTAACTCTATCTATCTATCTATCTATCTATCTATCTATCTATCTCTTCATGATTATCTGGGATAGCTGCAACTTGGCCTCGGTTTTCGTGCCAATTTTAAAGACTCAAATACAGGATTAAAAAAAATATAAATAATTGTACTCAATTTTTACTAGATCTTAAGAAATTTCACCATTGAAGTCAATGTAGTTTAGGCAACTATCCCACGAAAAAGAGAAAAAAAAGAACAGTGAAACATAAAATTAAATGATAATCGTTAAATTAACCGTTTCCATGCAGGAAACGTCCGGCATTCATTGACTGGACAGTTATTCTTATAGTCGGGTGAAATTTATAAAATGTTTTTCTTAAAACAGTTTTTCAAGAAAATACGTTTCTCAGGTCTACTATCTATTATAGCTCTTTCTAGTACTGATGGGAGATTTCTTCCTACCTTATTGCTTAAAGTAGTGTGGTAAGTCAATATCTTGACTATATCATTATTTCCCCTTCTAGTGACACTACGCTATCCAATTTAGATGTTGCTACTGTTGGGAATCTTCATGTAATGTGGTTGTTGTTATTTGGTAAAGTTTTTTTTGATTTTCTGGCACCAGTCTATAAGATCAGATGAAAAATTGTTTTCCTTGAGACATAAAGGTTTCATTACCTTGCAGCCATTTTAATTATTTATCTGAGAAAACGGTTGCATATAATTGATAGTGTAGACATTTCTGAACGAGTTGGATGTCATCCACAATCTATCGTATATCCAATTTCTTCATATCGTTCGGTTTATTAAGTAAATTTTCTACTTAATATATTTCTATATATAATATCTGGTTACTCGTTTTCCGAGCGCATCTGGCTGCTAGCGCGGCTAAACAATCCCTGCTGCAGACGCCTCCTCAGCAAGAAAAGGCTGCCTCAACACCCACGGTAACTATGCTAAGCGGGCAAACATATGCAAGAGGGAAACAGCGAGTGAGCTCCCTAATAAGCTTGTGTAAATGGATAGCAGAGCAAGGAATGGAAAGAATAGCAATAAGACAAACCAAACTAAGAAGTTACAAAAGACAGGAAGATGTGGACAGCCATGATCGTCCACATCCTGAAAGGACAGGGCAAATGGAAGCAGATACCCTGAAAGATTTAGAAACGTTGATTGGCTTACACCAATTTTATTGTGAAAATATTGACATGCATAATAAAATCTGACACCTTATAAAAAAAATTAGCCAGTGACATTTTGCGTGTGTTCCGGTATACAGAACCTGTTACGCTGTCTGGAAATAGTTAGGTACATAGGTGGACCAGTGAATCAATAACAATTATTGTATTCTCTGTATTTTGATGTGAGATTCCCATTGTATAATTTTCCAGCTATGCAATTAACGAAGAAGTATTTGTTTAAGTGCATTGACATGGAAGAGATTATATTGTAAAATAAATATTTCTTGTGTAGAATAAATACGTTTATTCTTTATTGATTTATTGATGTACATACTTAAATACTAGCAAAGTATATTTCTATCTCATCGATTTTATTTGATCCAAATTCACACACACACACACACACACACACACACACACACACACACACACACACACACATATATATATATATATATATATATATATATATATATATATAGATAGATAGATATACACTACAGTTAAAAAATTTGAAGCCACCCCAGAATTAGTATGAAATGAAATTGACAGAAGAGTGAAAAAAACAAGCTTCGTAGTATCCTTATTAAAGGAAGAGAGGAAATTACCGTGTTGATACATATTTATTTATTCCGAGTACTTTCGACATTGGCACAATGCCATCATCAGGGTGTTGATTTTTCTAAGAGAAAAATTGTTGTGTTCATCTAGAAATTAATTTTTTTTTACACGTGAATTGAAAAACGCTAAGGTTATTTACTGAACGATTTAAATTTCACGATTTAAACAACAGGGGTGGTAACTAAGTTATGAAATGTCCAAATGATTTTTTAAAACTATTTCAAACTATTTTCAACATGGTAATTTTCTTTTTTCCTTTAATAAGGATACTAAGAATCTTGTCCTAGATATATAATATATATAAGAAAACTGTTTTTCAGAACGAATATGCACAACGCCGCACGGCAATCATAAGAAAACGACCAGGATTTATTAATGGTGGACATAATCTTAACAGCATGAGATATGCAGATGACACAGTGTTGATAGCAGACACAGAAAGGAAACTCCTCGAAATGGTAGTAAAAGAAAGCGAGAAGAAAGGACTAAACATAAATTGCAAGAAGACAGAATGTTTGGTTGTCAGCAAGAGGAACAGCCCAAGATGTAAACCATAAATTGGTGGCGCCAAAATTGGTGGTTGACTTTCGGGGGTAACAGAGGTAGTAATATGAAAGTACAAAGGTGGATCAGTGAATCAATAAGACTTGAGCCTGACACTATGAGTATCTGAAAAGATTTTGCATATAAAAGAAGAATAAACGTAATCTGACCGCCTGTAAATCTATCAATTTATACCGTCGCAATTGAATCCATATTGGATAAAATAATTGTTGACTAGATTTAATAAAGCTAGCTCTTTTGATCGTCGATTATTTCGCTCTTGACTCGGAATCAAATACGAATTATCAGCTGTTTGATGATTCCCCTTCTACCTGAATTGATTGTGTATTGATTATTCATTTAATGGCAATTGCTGGTTTCCTAATCAATGATGTTTGACTCTCAAATCCTTAATTCTTTGATACTGGATAATATAAAAATATCCCGGATTTAATTAATAGAAAAGCCATTATCCTAAACTCGTGATACAACGGGATTAGTTGACAAGTGATCACCCCACCCCCAAACAGGACTTCCTGATCGCTTGTTGCCTGATAGCACGATCCTGATATTTAAGAAAATCCTTCACCTCTTATTCAATCAGTTTAAGGCACCAGAGCCTTTAACTCAAAGAATATTACACATTTTTTAAATGACAGATGATAAAAATATCACAGGAAATCAGAACAAAAAATATGTTATTTACATGTTCATCTTGGGGGGTCATACTCAACGTTTCGACCGTTGTAAAAAAATGATATCTGAAAAAAACCCCAAAAAACTAAAAAAACACAGCGATCTGAGGTTTCCTTTAAAGTTTATCAAAGTAATCAGGAAAATTGCGTCTGTCTTACTGAATACAATTAAACTAGTTTGGTTCAGGACTACAGTCGTAGAACATCCAGTTAGAATTAAACTCATTCTGATGTTACAGTAGACACCAGGCCTTGACAAAGTAGTGAAAAACCTTGTCAAGAAACAAACTAATTGCACTAGAGAGTTAATACTAACTTCTTAACTACCGATACGATTAGCAACAGGCCTAGTCGGACTCAGAGATGCGACACACAGCGGGAATAATGAAGTCATCACACTAGCGAAAGAGTTTACGAACTGAGCTTTCTAAACCTGAAGATACGGCTGGTAAATGCTATTCGGGCAAAATGCTAGAAAGGTCAGTCACCCAGTAAGGCTCGAACAAGCTTTTGAAACATCACCTTGAAATACTTTGATTAAATGGGTGCTCTCGTTTTTAGGTCGTTTTACTGAGACAGTGATCTGTTTTGCAAGAGTTTTATAAAAAATGAACTATTAAGGCATAATAATTATTATTTAGTGATAACTGTTGTTATTAAGGAATAAAACAAAATAATAATTATTAATGGTAATGATAATATTAGCCGTTTCCTTATAAGGAAATGATCGGTTGGTATTCATTGACCGAGCAGCCAGTACTGCTGTCGGTTGAAATTTATAAAATCTTTCTCTCAAAATTTTTTTTCAATAGAATATATTTCTCAATTCCAGTAGATGTTATCGCTCTTTCCAGTACTGATGGGTGTTTCTTTCCTAACCTTTTGTTTGAAATAGTGTGGAACATTAACATCTTGATTTTCTTGTGTCATTATTTTCTTTTCGAGTTACATGTGCTATCCATTTTAGTTGTTGCTGCTGTTGAAAGTAATGTAGTTTCTGTCATCTGGTATAATTCTTTGCTTGTGATTCTGTAGCTCCAGTCTACAATGTTTGAAGAAGAATGGTCATCTCTGAGACTTGCAGGTTTCATTTGTTTATTTAACCATTGATTTTGGAAAGCAGTTCTATACAGCTGACATGTTCATCTTGGTTGTCAAAGTTTCGGCCGTTGTAACAAAAATGATGTCTGAAAAAAAAAAGCCACAGCGATCTGCGGTTTCCTTAAATAGCCACCTACACAGTTTATCAAAGTAATCAGGAAAATAGCGTCTGTCTCACTGAATGTTATTAAAGTAGTTTGGTTCAGAACTACAGTCGTAGGACATTCAGTTAGATTTAATACACTCTGATAGTGCATAGTGTTACAGTGGACACCAGGCCTTGACATAGTAGTGAAAAACCTTGTCAAGAAACGAAATAATCACACTAGCGAGTTAATACACGCTTCTTAAGCACCTATACGATTAACAAGGCCTAGTTGGATTCAGAGAAGCGAGACACTCAGGGAAAAATTAAGTCATCGCACCAGCGAAACGAGTTTGGCGCCATGCATGACATGAACGACATGACATGAAAGTCTCGGTCTGATGAAGTTATTAAGAGCATGACTCATGTTTTCTGGATTAAGGTTTTGGTTTTGTAGCAATTTGCGGTGTTGTGAGAGACTACCTTTAGGGAAGCCTATTCTATGTTCAATTTTCGTATCGCTTATAGTAAATTTGTCATAACTAATCTATACACCGAGATATTTGAAGTGTCACTACTTTCGTTCCAATTCCAGATCACAGTTTCTGTTTTGGAAAGCTTTATCTTGAGTCTTATTTCTTGGAACACTTGGTAGAGGATGTTGATTTTTTGTTGAAGATCATACTTATCCCAACTATGAATACCTACGTCATCAGCATAGACCCCCTCCCTCAGCATCAGTACATTGGGCTCGGGAGGGAAAGCAAGACCGCTGTTTTCTATTAGTAGATTCGTTGGGGATGGGGTATGGAATGCTCAAATGATAAATACCCATCTCTGCGCATCAGTGCTTGTATATGCACAGAACATAGGAAAAGATAAAATAGAATGGGGCTCTCATAAGGGATGTCTTAATAATTACTGTTGCGCGGCAGTGTGATTATCGGCCCGGATTGAAGAATAGGAGTGCCGAGTTCGAATTCCAGTCGATTTTATTACATTCACTTGCGTGCTAATAATACCCTTGTGAACCCCTCTCTTCTCTCTCTCCCAGTTATGGATAAATAGCAGGACATACTGTATCCTATAGCCTTGGGTGGCAACCAGTCTAGGTGAAGTAAAAACTCTGTATTCAAAACAGCCTGGAGTCAGTTGGGTCCCGTCAGGCTATCTTGCCCAGGAAATACCACTAGTACTGCGGCTGAAGCACGTGTTGTGTTCTTATGGCCCTAAAGCGTTGCGAGATTCGTGATCGTGATAAAGAGTAAAAAAAAGCTGATTTTTTAAAAATGCTCTGCCCCTTCAGAATGTAGGCTATCATGGCTCTCCACAGATTCCTTTGCTTTGTGGATTGCTGTGCATTCTTGGGGTAAGATAATGGAATGGTTTCCCATTGCCTTTTCTACGGTTTGGAATCTTAGACTGATTGTCAACGAAGGCTAGAGGGCCTAATTTATGCCGCTATTTAATCCATAGCTGAGGGCTGAGTGAAGAGACGGATTCATGCTTTCCTGAATGGCATTTGTGAAAAAAATGAACCCAACAGACTTGCTAGAGATTTGAACTCGGCTCACCTTATCCGTGCCGATATCCGTTACACGACTCACACATCCACAATTTGATTAAAATTCTTAATTATATTACTTCTCGAAATGTTGCCGATCATTTGCAGAGAAATGACACTAAATCGATTTCATTACGGAAATAAAGTTGATTATCTGTCGCCATTGAAAATCTTAAAGCAGCTTCCAACGTATCGAATTTTTGTTCAACACCTCAGGTTATGCACAATGCGGCGAGTTAGATATGGCTTTGGCTAATTCTGTTAAGCTATTTATGACATAATTTAGGATGAATTTAACAGGGAAAATGTGTGACCTTTTTCAGGTCTGCGGTTTGTGCAGAGAATGGACAGTTTTTACTGCAAGAAAGATGTCATCAGCAATGTTTATGCGGATGAATATTACTAACAACCACGTTCATCATCATAAGAACATCCATTAACATGATTTATGGCGACTGAGAAAGGAAGTTAAGGAAGAGTGATGTAAATAATAGCGACAGGATAAACTAATGAAATGGAAGAGATGACAATGGAAAAGTGCAGAGGGGTAAGAGTTAGTGGGTAAAGAAAGCAGGGACATTATTCTTTTATGTGCCAAGTTTTTTCAGGACGTGGGCGATCATAGCTCAGCACATTTCCTGTCTTTTGTTGCTAAGATATTTTAAATTCGAAACCTGTGGAGACGAAATCCCGGATTTCTCTTTTGGCAAGGCATGACACATGGAAGCCAGGGTACTTCAAGCTTGTCTCCCTAGATCAATTATAATTAAGTAGTGAGTTCGATCCTCAGTAGATGCTCTATACTTTTTTGCTCTACACTTTTGGCCTCGTGCCGCATTTAAGCTACGCTAAAAAATCATTATAAGCACCTCGACGTGGTTTAATGGTTAGCAAGTTTGTCTCGATCGAAGAATTACGACTGATTATTGAGTAGGAGGCATGGTGGAGAAATGGATAGCGGCTCGGATTGAGGAACCGGAGAGCCGAGTACGAATTCCAGTCGAGGTGCTAATACCCTTGGGAAAGGTATGAATCCTCTTCTTCTCTCCCCCTAACTTGGGGTAAATATCAGGACAGACCGAGTTATTTGTTGGCAACTGGTCTACCACAGAAAGAAATGGCAACCTACTGCGGGAAAAATCTGCCTAGTCAGTCATGTATCGAAAGATACATGATCATCTAAGCGTGTATCATACACGGCATATGATTGACTGAGTTCGATCCTCACTGGTTACCCCATACTTTCGGCATGGTGCCAAATCTTAGCTGCGTGGGAAGGCATCTAAGCTACCTGGAAGACATCGGTAGTAAGATGGTGGATGTGGTTAATGATGGAATCTAAAAGACCAAATTTATGCACTGAACTGCATTGGTTTAGTGCAAAATAGACAATGGATGAAACCTAATTATTCCGAGTCAAATGGAAACTGTGGCAGCATATCGAGCAGTATTTTGTGTTTACTCATATACCCGTAATCGAAACCCCTAAAAGGGCGTCCCGGTGAATGATTCATTGATTCATTTTTTACGGCTTATCAACCCTTTGCAGGTTATTTAAAACTAGAACATATTTTTAGTTTTTTTTATAGATATAATAAGGATTTAATGATACAAAACCTTCTAATTAACCCATAGATGGGGAGAGAAGAGTTGGATTCGTACCTATCAAAAGGTGTGTAAGTGAATATAACGAACCCAACTGGAATTGGAACTCGGCTCTCCGATTAACAATTCCAGTCATTATCCATTACACCACCCGCACATCCAAGTTTACAGCATCTAGTATTCTCAAGCGGTTACCCATCGAGGTACTGACCATCTCCGACGTTGCTTAATTTCGGTGATCATACAGGAACCGTGATATGGCCACAAACTTGGACGACCTAGTTAGTAGTAGTTAGTTCAGTTAGGTAATTTTCTACCATTTACCATGCATTTTTGTTCTTGTTCTGTCATTCATTCACACATACTCATTAAGTAGGTTACTCAGTGTTTCGCACTGCCTCCTTCTGATTGTAAGTATACGCTTACTTGTTCTTTTTACTTTCCTTAAAACTTCTGCGTTGTTGATATGTTATTTCTATAGAATTCTTAGAATTCATCAGTAGAACCACATCTATGTCACTTCAAGTCACTTTTTCATCTGTGAGGAAATTGTCCAGCATCTATTGCCATATAGAAAATTAGATATTACATAGCAGTTCAGAACTCGTGTCTTAGTTTATTTTCCTATGTATTAATACTTTGCTTAGTTTCATGAACATTCAACGAGACAAAAGTAGTTGGAAGTGGAAAAATCAATGTGTGAAAAGCAAAACGCAGTAATAAACACTGGAGAGAAAAGTAGGGTAGAATTTTCATTTTTTGGATGGATTTTGTAATCCATCGAATATGACCCAAGGTTGTTTTTTTATCGAATCATGAACTTAAAAAATAAGAGTGTGTAGTGTCATTATTTCATTAGCGCGTTGATAAAAGGGATTGATATTTAAAACATAGCGTATACTTAGATATTAGAGAACAACTATAAGCCCTGTGACTACTGTCATTACTGAGTGATAACAATAATAATAATAACCCTCACCATCCCCTGTCTCAAAGATATTTCAAACATTGCACTGTGTAGAACTGCTCATCTTTTCAGGAGAGTATTGTAAAGACAATATAGATATAGTACCACTTAACATCAGAATTTGGGTAAACAGAATTCTTATATTTATTTTGTGATGTCAACGAACACGTTGCCACTTTTGTAATGCCAACGAATACTCGTTGTCACTTTCTTAAATGCTCGTTGTAGTAGAGACTTTGTAATAGCAGATACAACTATAGTAACGCCGTTGAACAATACTGGTGTCAGACGCCTTCGAATAGCTCTCTCACTAATAGTACTTGCTCGATAATACTCCTCGAATAGAAATCCGTATAGTGAAATAGTATAGAGAATAGAGTAGAGAATAGCTATCCGAAATATTAATAGAGGATAGAATAGAAATGACGATCGTTAGTCGTCAGCTACTTCTTACATATATGCGCTTCCTCTATGGTCACCTGGTCCACTTAATTCAATAATAGGATCGCCCGTGTTTGCTCACTGGCGATCTATGTTCAAACTCAAGTGTTGGCAGCGACACTTTATTCCTATATAACAATTTACTAACACAGCCTCATCTTAAGTTTCGAGTAATGGCAGAGCAAGAGATTGTACTAAACAGATAATAATAATAATAATAATAATAATAATAATAATAATAATAAAAATAAAAATAGAAAAAGTGGTACTTTAAAACTGTTGCTATACCTATAATAATTGAAGCTTTGGGTACGATAAAAATGCAGACAAGAATATTAACAAAATCACTGATAGCCTCTGTTTAAAAGAGAAAAGGAGAAAATGAAATACAAACGTATTGGTTTAGAAAATTTGGCGTGTAGTTTCAGTTGTCAAAGAATCCTTTGATCTCTGGCCGCTTCGGTTATTTTTTTTTTTTTTCAGTTTTGACCTATAGTTGGGGATTTATAAGAGACGAATTCGGGCTTTTCACAAGAACTCTAAACCCTACATGATAAGTTGTAATGATTTAGTGAGTGTAATGGAAAACTGAAAGATCACTTATGGTCAAAATTAACAGGGGCAACAAAAAGAACCGGGAATTTTTTACAGTAAAGTTCACCCTTTAAGAGTTAGTGGGTTACGTTCGGAGGCAATTTGTGCAGAAAGGAGTGGAAGGTAACGGTTAATCCTCGCTTTAAACAGATTGTTGTGATCGGGGAAACATCCTCTTGGGACTCGGTTCCACAGCGCAGTGGAGGGAATGTGGGAATGGGCTACTAGGTAAGTGACATGGCGCCTTCTTGCCGTGAAGGTTGGAATTGGCGGGAACAGGGGATTTAGATGAAAATGGATCCGGAAAAAAACAAAAAAACAAAAACAAAACAAAACAAAAAACAACTAAATTCTTACGGGGAAAGTAATCAGCGAAAAGTGGAAACAGGATTTATCCTGCGATTAATGTTGTGTAGAAAGACCACTGACCTTCTCTACCCTAATTGTTGGACATGGATTCGTCCATCTGCTATGAGTAGAACGTCTGCTCATAGGAACGGTTGCCGTAAACTGGGACGCAAAGTGTATCGTTGGAGTCGTACGCATTGCCACACTGAACTACGGTATTCTCTATTACTGTATTCTTAATCTATGTCTCTCATGTGATTAATCCTGTTCTTCACTCAACCTTTTCCTTCAGTGTTTCCTGACAGTATTATTAACCAGAACTCTGGTATTTAGGCACAGTACTAGACCGGCGAAGAGGTCTCACCAGTTTACAGTTGAGTTGGCTAAATGTAATCATAAGTTTTATGCTAACAGTTTCTTTTCTCACACTTCTTGATTGTGGAACTCTCTTCTAGCTCCATGCTTTCCAGCCAACTTTGTTCTTCAAAAACTTAAATGTTGTGTTAATTGCTATGTATTGTCTTCCTGATTATTCTTCTTTTGTTCTCGCTCCTTAGTAATGTTCTGTTTTCTAATTCTTCCATACCCAATAACTCCTTGTATCTTAGTGGATTTACCACCTTGCATAGGATGAGCTTGATTAAAAAAAATAAATATCCATGTATCAATAGTATATATATATATATATATATATATATATATATATATATATATATGTATGTGTGTGTGTGTGTGTTGTATAGAAAGACAACCAACCTTCTGTAGACTCTAATAGTTGGACAGGGATTCGTCCATCTGTCCATCTGGGCCATGAGGAGAATGTCTTTTTTTGTTCCATTGTTTGGAATTGTTCATCTCTTTATATTATCAGTGGAAGGAAAATATAAACATTTATTTCAAAGATCAAAATCTGCTCAAGAATGTGGAACTACTAACAGTCTCAGCTAAATCTTGGCTAAGGAGTCCCAAAAAACAAAGAGCAAAACAAAAAACAAAAAAATAAAACTGTCTATATTTCTGAGATGAGGTTTATGTTCATTATTTACGACATTCCAATCCACCTGAAGAACGCTCCGGCCTTCTTCAGGTGGTTGGAGCGTACAACGGTCGAAACGTTGTTTAATAAATTATCAGTTATTTGCCGTTATTTCCCTGAAAGTTCTCCATCTGCTTTTTACCGGCTCACTGCTTTACAAGGATGAGGACAATAGTCCGAATAAATACCCGGTAAATAATGTCCAAAACAAAAATAACACATTAAATAATCCACATTAAGGACATCCTAGGAAAATTTTGTAAGGATTACCTGTATTAAAACTACAGTAAAGGATATACATAGAAAATAATAAATATAGATTATTTGGAGATAGCGATTAGATAGTTAATCATACCTTAAACAAAGGCCGCAAATTGACCCGGGAGTACAAAAGTGGGCATGACTGGTTGGGAAAGATGATCCACTGAAAATTGTGCAAACGACAGGGAATTGATCCTTCAAACTAACAGCATATGAACAAATCAGAAAGTGTATTTAAGAATACAAGTCATAAAAACCCCAGGGACTTAGAAATTCAAACGGGTCACCCGATCCAGGTCAGAAGATCCGATTTTCGCATCGGAAACCAGATGATGATGATTGTGGAGATCACTATTCTCGAAACACTATAGAGGGGTAGACGATGTTTTAGTTACAAGTCTGCCGACTCATGAAACAGCTGAAGTTCAAATGTGGAGGAGAAAATACAGTTAGAATCACTTCACTTACATTTAAGTCAAAGAGACTAAAGGTAGAAACATAAGAAACAATCTTTTTAATGAATACTTCTTTTATTCAATATCTTGTTCGTCTTTTCAAATTTCTGTTAATAAAGGGGTAAACGTCACATTGTTAACTTTTTCTGTTATTTTTGTTCCTTATTTTCTCTAGGGTTCAGCAAAACTACCGAGGTATTACATATAGGGTGTGACAGAAATACATTCCACATCTTAAACTGCCACCTGTGTTGTAGTAGTGAACTTGGTGACGTCTTCATCTAGCTAATGCCTTACCATTTTCTGTCAGATACCATCAGTTACCATCGTGGATTGGTGCACACCATGTATTTGCTATTGAAACGTTTTAATCTGTAATTGCAGCACAAGGAGCTTTTTTGTTCATTTCATATCACGTCGGAATGATGCTGCCCGGATAGAAAATCGATACTGCTATGGGTTGAAAATTTTAGAGCCACACGTTCAGCACTTAAAAGCAAGCCACATGAATTACCTCGAAGCGCTCGAACATCCGGTTGATGGAAAACTTTAGAAATCGTGTATAGCGAATAGAGGCTATCATTTGGAGGGTGACATTTTCAAAATGAAATGAATAAAAACTGTAGACGTTTTTTTAAACGACAGTGAAATGATTTTTTAAATAGCAGTTATCTTGGCGTTTTTTGCCAACGTTTAAAATGTGGGAGGTATTTTTGCCGTATCCTGTACTAACAATGCAACAGAAGCAACAGGTTACTGCTCAGCGCACGCTGTTCATGACTTGTTTCGTGTCACTGATTATGCAGGATTTTATATAAGAATGTCATAACGTATTATTCAAGTAGGTGTCTCTCTACCATTGTTTTGCATTCAGTTTGCGTACATACTTTTAGGTTTCAATTTGCACCAACTGATTATGGAACAGAGACTCCTTTCATTCAAGATCGGCTATTGTAACACCCAAGCCGTAAAAGCAACAGTAGTAATAATAGTCACCAACTAACGTGGCTGCAGTAATACGAGTCGGTATAGAACTGGAAGAGGTATTAAATTGATGACGTCAACATAGCACCTCTTACATCGGCAAATACAATAACAGCAATAAAATAAATGATTGAATGATTTCTTGTTATATTTTATAAATGATAAACAAAGTGTCTATTTTTTTCAATCTGAATATCAGATATATTCTCCGTCATTTGTTATCTAAGCGATAATCATATTCGTTTGTATTGTATAAAAACGCATAAATTATCGTTAGCTGGAAAAAGTTCAGCAGCAGACGAAGCAAGAAAGATGTCTATGACAGTCGCCATGTTGACTTAATTGCGATATAATATGTAATATGAGGATTATCAAGCGACCAACTGAAGGATAGAAAGTATATTCCAGGTGTTAAATATTTATATTCGTTAAATTCTTGTTTTTCAAAGGAAACAGAAGTCAGTGGTTAGCAATTCAAGAGGCCGGTAAGCGTGTACGGTTCGTCTCATAAGTGAAATAGTTATGTACACCACCCAGGGGCACCTCGAGGCGGTGTAATGGTTAGCAAGTATGTCTCGCTAAAACAATTACCACTGAGTAGTGAGTTCGATTCTCCCTGGGTGCCCCCCTACATTCAGCCTTGTGCCATATCTAAGCTATGCTTGGAAAATCATTGCGCTCCTCGAGGTGGTGTAATGGTTAGCAAGCTTATCTCGCTAGAGAACAATTCCGACTAAGTAGTGAGTTCGATCCTCACTGGGTGCTTCTTACTTTCGGTCTTGTGCCACATCCAAGCTACGCTTGGAAAGTCACTATGTACACCACCCAGCATAATTTTTTTTTAAATCGGTATCACCCCATGAAAGGCAGTAAAGCCATAAGGCATAAGGGGTTACAAGATGTAGAAGAATTAGGAACATAAATTTTAATAACGAGCAGGAAGAGGAAAGAGTAATCAACAGGACAATAGATAGAGATTGACATTGCATTTAATTTTTGCAGGTTAGAGTTGGCTGGAAAGCATGGGGCCGGAAGAGAGTTTCACAAGCGATAAGTGCGAGAAAAGAACATGTTAGCATAGAATTTACGGTTATATCTAGATAGCTTGACTGTAAATTGATGGGATCTCGATTCCAGTCTAGTACTGCGCTTAAATTCAAAAAAGTCTAGGTACCATAGTGAAGAGCTCATCGGAACAATTACCATGAAAGGATTTATAGAAAAGACACAGAGAGGCAACACGTCCTGGGTATGACGATAAACTACATCCGCAAGGCTTCTGATCAGGAGGTTTTGAGGAGCGTAGAGCCGCCTCTTGATTGCTGGTGTTCCCACCCTGACCCGGGGTGGTGACGCCTGTTGGGATCCCAGTTGTGGGCGAATGGTTGACACTCAAACTGGGGTCAAAGTACTGTTGAGATGTGGGAGTGGGTCTTAATACCAGAAATACTTTGTGAAAATAATTGTTGCCAGCAATTAATTTTTTAAGGAAAAAATTATTATCAGAGATACTTAAAAGATATTACCAGTAATACAGCTATACATTTTTTGAAAAGATATTACCAGCTATACATTTTTTTTGGAAAAAATATTACTAGTAATAAAAATTTTGTCGACATTAAATAACCCATTGAGGTTGAAAAGTCGTAAAACAAAACAAACCAAACGAACCAGAAAGGCAACATTACGACGATGGGAAAGTGACTGAAGCAGAGACGCTAGATCTGCTGATTCTTCTTTGGATTTTATGAAGGAGCTCAACGTAAATAGCAGGGACACCGGACCATATATAACAGCAACATTCTAGGCATGGACGAATGGAAGACATATATAATCTAAAAAGCAACAAATTTCAAATGCCATTTTTTTAGAATGTTGTTATAGTCATTCTTTAAATGCATATGTGTGTAGAGTACCAGTTACTGTCGCGAAAAGTTGAACCGGCGTACCGTGTTCAAATTCTAACCGAGTGTGTTTTATTCACTTCGCACTAATATCCTTGGAAAAGGCAGGAACATATCTTCTTTCAGTTGTAGGTAAAATAACAGCAGACGAGACTCTTTAGTTTTGGTAGGGCAATCAGTCTAGAAGGAGAACTCTGAAGTGTGAAACCAGACCGAAGGGGCATAGGCTCCGTCAGGTTATCTTACCCTTGCCACTGTAGCCACGACTGCAGAACATGTGCTCGTGCGAATTGGTGATCGTGACTCTGCATACTTGAAAGATTTGCCCGAGGACAACACTAAGCTGAGTTTTGTACTGATAAGCTTTAACTTAAACGTGTGGATGAACGGGTGGTGTAAAAGAGAGCGGCTAGGAATGAGAAATCGGAGAGCTGAGGTCGAATTCCTGTAGAGTTCGTTACATTCACTTACGCACAAATAACCTTGGAAAAGGAATGCATCTATATTCTCCTCCCCAGCTATGGATTAAATAATAGAATTTATATATGGAAAAAAATCACTGTTAGTTTTAAAAAAAATGTTAATGAAATATTCACTTGCAAAAAATAATTATTCTTACAATCCAAGATATTCGGCTTTAAATAACCAAGAAAGGGTTGATAAAGCATAAAAAATTAAACCACTAATAGCTTAAACGTCCACCTAAAAAATCTCTACATTTCTTTTGTTGACAATGGTATGCATATAAGCAATTGTATTTTGTAAATTATCAACAAGTACCTGAATATAGGGGAGGCACAGTGGATAGCGGCTCGGATTGGGGAATTGGAGAGCCGAGTTCGAATTCCATTCACTTACATGCTAAGGGAAAGGTATGAATCCTCTTCTTCTTCCCACCAACTATAGGTAAATAGCAAGACAGATCAGGTTCTATAGCCTTGGATGACAACTGGTCTACCGCAGAAACAAATGCCAACCTACTGCGGGAAAAAAAATCTGCCTCGTCAGTCATATATCGAAAGATACATGATCACCTAATCGTGTACCATGCATGGCACATAACTGAAACTGGATATATTGTGTCTTGATAATATTTAGATCGAATGTTTTAAATCGAATTTAATTATACTGACAATATTTTAATTGTCCGTTTTTCTTTACTTTCTAAAAAAAATCTTATTTCATTGTTTTTTTTATTGTGGCTGTCCGGTCATTTATAAATTCTACGATCGTTAAGTAAGAAGCAGTAATCAGAAATAAAGAATTTCATCTGCTATCGATCTCCGTGTCCAAATCAGCCTCTTAATGATACGAGAAGTAAGTTTCAATCTTGTCAGATAAAAAGTCGTGTCAGGGAATATCACGACATAGCAACACTTGTGTTATTTAATGTCGACATCTGATTATTTAAAAAAAAATTTAAATCAATAGGTAAATATTTATCATTCATATCCGATTCTGCAAACTTTCACACCGTAGGTGACCCATTTTGTTGTTGGTGGTGGGGTAATACTCCTCTGCAGAACATACAGTCGGTGTATTCTTGGCCTTGGTGGCAGGACAACTACAATAAAAAAGCAACAATATTAGGAAGCAAGAAAAGCCATCAAGGCGTTAAAAATTGAGTATACTTAAAATTAATATAGCAAATAAACTTCCAATAATTATGGTAAAACTTAAAATCACAATTCATTTACAGTATCACAAAGGCTTTGTGAGTAAATGTCTATGTAAACAGTCCTATTATTAGAAATGTTCGTTGTAAAAAGTTGTTCATACAATTATTAAATGTTTGCGGGAGAAAATGAAGTACAAGCGTATTGGTTTAGAAAAGTTAACGTGGAGTTTCAGTTGTCGGAGTGTCTCTTGATCTCTAGCAGCTTCGGTTATTTTTAGTCTTACTGTATCAGTCGTCTTTGTATACAATAATAATCTCATCATTAGTATTGTGTAGAAAGACGATAAGCCTCCTCTAAAATTATTGTTGAACATCCGCTTTGAGTAGAACGTCTGCTCATAATGGAACGTTTTTGTCGCAAAGTGAGTCGCAAGTCGTAGCGTTTGAGTCGTAACCATTACCGCATTGAACTACGGTAATGCTTCATTACTGTATTATTAATCCATGTCTCCCATGTGATTAAACCTGTTCTTACTCAACATTTTGTTCCAGTGTTTCCTCACTGCATTATTGACCAGAATTACGAGCGTTATACGAACTTTATAACAATCAGAGATAGAAAAATGATTGAGAGTTCGGATCTGAAGCCAATAGACAGTAATTTCAGTGATTGAAGTTGAGTTCACCGGGGGCGTAGTTGAGAGTGAGCAAGTTTTAATGAAACAAACGGTTGAGAGTTTAGAGTTGAGTCGCGGTTACTTTATGGAACGGAGCCGGGTTACAGTTATGACAGGGGACTTAGCAGTAAGATATATGAAGTTCAGCCACGCTAAGTGCAAACATTTAGTGAATTTGCGGAGAGTTGTAATAAATGATTTTCTGTGGAGAGACCGAAAAACCTTTAAGAAAAAACGTTGTTCTACAGAAGAGTAAAAGGAATAAAATAATTGTTCTTGTTTCTCCTAAACTTGGACTCTAAGTATAGAAAGCTAAACGTTGCCGGACGAAATCAGTTGCCGAAGATATTACCATTCTACTGTAACATTAACATTTGCCTTTGCTTTCTCTTTATCTCATTAAAAGGTGAAGGTTTGTGCCACCTATCTGTTTAACTTTAAGAGATATATATATATATATATATATATATATATATATATATATATATGAAGAAATATAGTTTTAAGGTGTGCTATATTTATGGGATAAAGTGCTCAATATCAGAGATAGAGCGTATGTAAATATAAATTTAAAAATGTTGACTTCAATGTTCACTTATATATATATATATATATATATATATATATATATATATATATATATATATATTTTCTTTTTACAAATATGATTTTATCGTGACATAGAAAATTTCCATGTTTCAAAACAGAAACTAAATTTATAAATTTAATTATTAAAATTAAACTTAAAATCCATAGTCATGTTCTATTGTCAAACGATGATAGGATTTTTTAAAAATAAAAGTAACTGCTAAGAACATCGGATTATAAATCTTCCTGTTATATATATATATATATATATATATATATATATATATATATATATATATATATATAAATAAATTTTTATATATCTGTAACACTCTTGGAGGAAAGATGACAAAGTGAAGAGAAATTTTCGTGTGACGAGTTTTCTCTCTTAGGACTTCATCAGACGAGATTTGTTTACGTTGAGGCGACAACATGTACGCACGAACGAGAAATGCCGGGAATTTTAAATTTAGAAAAGATATTTTTTAAATACGTGTTTTGTGTATATATAATCTGGCATATTTAATTTAAATTTTATTTTTGTTTCCATCATTTTTGTTATTAAATGCTCCACATTGTGTTAATAGAAGATCTGCTAAGAATGGTGAAACCTTGTAAGAACCTGGACGCAAATTTACTGTTGATGATCTGACGATTAAAGCACTTTCTAAACATTCTCGTCTTATTTCCATTATTTCCATTATTCGGACTGTTATCATCATCTTCCTTGCCATGTTCACAACTTTTCAGCCGTTGTACGTTCTGCCCTTCTTCAGATGACTGGAATTTCGAAATTTCGTCCACCGCGGTAGATTGTCCTAGTTTCACGTGTCATGCTTCTTCCGGTTGTCTCAGTTATTTCCTTTTAACTCCTCAAGTTTGGTTCACCACTGCTGTAGCCTGGTATTGAACTCACGACTCTTTGGGTCTAGTCATTGGATCTAAGCAAAGTCTTTGTCCACTGGGCCACGTGTCCTTGAGGAACTAGAACAATCTACCCTGGTGGACGAAATAAAGGGTTCAGTTTGAAATTCTAATCACCGAAACGTTGTGAATATGGCAACGAAGATGAGGATAACAGTCCGAATAATGTAAATGGTCATAATATAATTAAAAGAGAAAACAAAATTGACAAAGACGATAATGCCTCTTGCTAATCCATCGCAATTTCCATGGAAAATATCCTGATGTGCTACATTCCTTATTTCTACGTTTTCAGATCTTTACGATCAAGACATGCCATGCTATGTACACAGTGGCGAACCACCTTCATTATCTTCGTCTTCCTTCGGTAAGAAAGAAATTTCTTTCGATTAGATTCTTTTCAAGAGCTGAAGCTTTGTGGAATAGACTTTTGAAAGGATGGTTCCCTGATCAGTAAAATCTTAAATTCAAGTTCAAGGTCAACTGTTATCTATCTTAGATATCCTCATAATTTGCACTTCTTACTTCTTCCTATTACGTCCATAAAACAACCTCATTCAGTAACACTCTATCTCGAGTAAATATTGGGCATTATATTGGGTGAGCAGTAGTAACAAAAAAAGAGCATATATTTTTGGTAAGCCTAGCAAAAAGAGTTGATTAGAATAACCATAAAAATCAGGAAATACTTCATATTATCGACTTTCCGTGCCATAGAAGAATACAATCGAGTCATTCAACAGGCATCTTGAAGTCAAACAGAGAAACACGATTTTAAATTGAAAAGAAATAATTCGTTTTAACAGTTCCATCTAAGAAAGAATAAAAAAAAATTACATGTAAGAAAGAATTTAAAAAGTTCCTTGTAAGAAAGAATTAAAAAGTTATATGCATGCGTTTGTTTTGTTTGTTTAACGCATATCAACTCCTTCATGGGTCATTTATTGCCAAAATTTAATTTTCATGGGATCTTTGAATTAATACAAATATGATATATTATTCTGCTTTCACAATTGAATACATGGTAGACGATACTCAGCTTGTGTGCATCTACATGTTTGTGTGGGCATCATTACTAGAGGCGGTGATATGTGTGTTTTATGTTGTAGTTTTGTTGAAGTTATATTTTGGAATACAATTTGATTTCTTTTAGAAACTGTAGGCTATTATATGGATTAATGTCATGAAAGAATTCTTTCATGTTGGTTGTTTAGTTGATTTTGTTTAACGGCATATCAACACCTCTATGGGTTATTTAATGTCGAAATTTAAATATTTTGAACACAATTTTATGGCTTCAACTAAATATATTGTGAACGCAGATGCATACTTTTAATAACATATAAAATGTATTGTTGGTCATTTTGCTATAAAATTTATTGTTGGAAATTTTGCTACAAATAGGTATTGTTGCTAATTTTGCTATAAAATGTGTTTTTATACTTTCCTAGTATTTTGTTTCTGTTTCGAGGTTCACTATTTACCCATAGCTGGGGCCCTAACAGATACTACCACCCTGGGTGTATTTTATCGTCATAACCAGGACTAAAAAAGTTATATGTAAGAAAGAATGAAAAATTAATTTAAAAATGATTACGAGCAAGAAAAATTGTAAAATGTAATCATATTATATATATATATTATATATAATATGTGAAAATATATAGAAAATAGGAAGGAACTGGTTAGGTAAATAGTCCAAAGTCCCTTAGTATTTTAGTTATTATTTTTAAAAAATAGTGCTCGATACAAAAGTAGAGCATAAATATAATTATTTATTTAAAATATGATTCCAAATCGCTAGATAAGAGGTCTCATGTTTCAAAACTAGAGCCGAAAACTTCAATATAATCCTTTAAATTAAATTGAGTTGAAAGTAAAATGGGCTCCGTTCCATCCTCAAGCGAAATTTTTGTTGGAATGACGTATATCTGAAATTTACTTGTTTTAAAATTGAAATCAAAATCCCCATGGTAACAGCTATGGTGAATTTTCTGAATTGGGTAGGCGAGTGTACGGTGTTTATATTAAGTAGCGGTATAGAGATACTTTCAAGGTGTCAAGTCGGGGAAAGGTGGGAAAAGTTATATAAAATGATACAAATTGGAAAATTATTGACAAGGCTAGAATTTGTAAAGCTTGGGATGACCCATGCCCTTTGTGCCTCCATGAAAAATTGCACATCATTAAACTTCTAAATAATAATAATCTATTAAATAATAGACACGAGTTAACGGTTTTTTGTAGGCATCATCAGATTTTTGGTTTGAATTATTAGATAAAAAATTTTTATATAACTTGTTTAACAAATAGCCCAATCATCTGATTCATAGTAGGAATAATTAACTACAAACATGCATACTACATAACACACTTCATAATCCATAGACTAAATTAGTAGTTTAAATACCTTACATATAAGATAACCCTTTATGAAGTCGTCAAAAAAAACAAACGTTACGAAAGTTTTTTTTTTTTATATGCACAATTCCTTTCATAATAAAATAAAATAAAATAAATAAATCTCCATAGACAAGCAAACTAGACGATGGCCAATACATCTTCCGTTTCATTTTTGACACCCCCACCTTTCCCCGACTTGACACCTTGAAAGTATCTCTATACCGCTACTTAATATAAACACCCTACACTCGCCTACCCAATTCAGAAAATTCACCATAGCTGTTATCATGGGGATTTTGATTTCAATTTTAAAACAAGTAAATTTCAGATATACGTCATTCCAACAAAAATTTCGCTTGAGGATGGAACGGAGCCCATTTTACTTTCAACTCAATTTAATTTAAAGGATTATATTGAAGTTTTCGGCTCTAGTTTTGAAACATGAGACCTCTTATCTAGCGATTTGGAATCATATTTTAAATAAATAATTATATATATATATATATATATATATATATATATATATATATATATATATATATACCCAATATAGATATTTACTATTCATACCTTGGTCGGGTACAAATTTTACTACACTTGTGACTAGGTACTTCGGCGTGGTGTAGTGATTAGAAAGTTTGTCTCGCAAGATGAGTTACGACTGAGTAGTGAGTTTGATCCTCACTGTGTGCCCCATACATTCGGCCTTGTGTCACATATAAGCTACGTCCACCATGGCTTAGTTAGGTACCAAGCGATAAGATTTTGGAATCGAACTTGCGGCAGAAATCTGCGAGAATATCTTGTTAATCCCTCACATCACACGGCAAAGCAATCCAGAGTTATCCGTGTGGAAAACAGAATCGTAGGGGCGTGTTTAAATTCCGATCTGGTCTGTTGCGTTCATTTTCGCACAAATACACTTGCGAACGGCGTGAATCCAAATATTCTCTTCCCAGCTATGGGTTAAATAGCTGTATAAACTGGGCTCCCCAACTTTGAGCGATAGTGGTCCACAAAAGTTTCGGCGCGCCTTATAGGTATGACGAAAGAGGATATCAGGTGAGGCGGAATGATTGCAAGACAAAGATTTAGTCACAGTTTAAAAAAATTAATATGTCAAAAACAAATATGATTCCAAATTTAAAATATCATTATGGATTACTTGTAACTGCATACATGAGTCTCAGTATAAATAGTTATAAATAATTATTGATGGATTTTATCATTGTGATATTTTTGCATTATATCAAGTATTAAGAATAAAGTAATTAGGGTCCGTAAACCTGAGGAGAGAGTTATCAATGATAATGTTCTAACTTCGAATCCGGGGTTATCTTCCTTTAACGTTCTCTCTCTCTCTCTGTTTTATATTTTTAAATGTACTTTTTATCACATAAATAGTGTTTATTATATTTGTTGACAATTCTCAAGAAGAAAGACATTGTATAAAGCCACTGTCATATGTCTAGTTTCTGTTACAATTCTAATCATCGCTTTTTCAAACAATAATCATTGCCGGGGGAGTGAAGATAGTTAAAATAATAGCGGTGTCGATGAAAAAAACCGTTCTTTTGACACTCCGAAGTTTGTCGAAAAGTCAAACGAGAAGCAACCCAATAACCTCCGTGCCTGGTAAGTCACTACTTTTTTAAAACAAACCTAGAAGCCGGAAGAATGTGTTGGTAGCTTAATGGTTATCTGCACCGAAAGTGAAATCGGCGAGCTAAGTTCAAGCTCCATCCTAGTTTTTCGCATTCCGTTTTGCACTAATGCTATTGGGAAAGGCATAAAATTATTTCTCTTATTATTGGAATCAGCATAGTTAAAAAAAACAACCTTGGGTCTTAGCCAGTCTAGGAGAAGGAAATCTCTGAATTCAATACCGTGGAAAAGCCATGGGGAAATGACTCCGTTGTTTTTTTTTCTCAGGAATTCATGACAGATCATAGATAATAAAGAAAAGAAATCTGTGGAGAGACCTGACCGCTTTCGTCCTGAAGGGACATAATATTTTAAGAATATGTATCCTAGCGAAATGCGTTTTCAAGATCTTACTTATTATAAAACGCAGATTGTGTGTGTGTGTGTGTGTGTGTGTGTGTGTGTCTGTAACGTTTATATATTGGATCGGATTTCCTACATTTTTCAACCGATTTCAACAAAACTTCACAGGACTACATAAAATTACCTTGTGGTGGTTCTAACAGCGCCAAAAATGGGAAAAAATATAATTGTTTTTGCACAAAATCAATTTGAAAACACGATTAAGAGACATCGTGAAAATGGAAGGGGGACAACTCACATCGGTTTGTTTGTGTGTGTGGGTTACTTTAAATATGGGAGCGGATTTCCTATATTTTTCAGTCGATAAAACAAAACTTCACTTTTTTTTTGGCAGGTAGATTTTCTTATTGTCTTGCACACTTTTTTCTTTATTTTAACATTCAGAATGCTTTAAAAATTCCATTTACAAGACAATTGCTTATAATAAAATTCTATTCAATCAGTAGACTCATAACGATTGAAAACAATGTTTTTGTTTGAGTTTGGGTTTGACCAATTCGTAAAAAAAAAAAAAAAAAAAACAAAAAAAAACTAATTAAGACATGCGTGTCCGTGAACCTTAAACAATAATCTTTGTCAATTTTATTTTTCAGTCTTTATGATGGTGGATAGTTTATCTATCTCTTACTGTTATATCCCCGGGCAACGCCGGGCTCTACTGCTAGTCTTTAATAATAATTCTATTTTATTTGTTTAAATCATTTCCTTCAAAGCAAAACAGACAACACCATTAGGATGCTAGGAGTTTCTGAAAGTGAAAGAAAATGAAATAGGACAATAAAAGAACAGAGTTCAAGGAGGCAGAAGACATTGCATTTATATTTTTGAATATCAAAGTTGACTGAAAAACAAGAAGAGGCATGGCACAGTGAAGAAGAAGAAGAAGAAGAAGAAGAAGAAGAAGAAGAAGAAGAAGAAGAAAGTAAGTATCGATGCTTGCAATAGTCAGAAATATAAATTGCATTGACTCTTGCTTAAGCCTTTATTATAATCTTTGGAAGACTATCGCAAGATTATCGGAATGCTTTCTTTGTGTAGAAATTAATAAATAAATAATGCTGAGTTTACACCATGAACTAAAGAATCATGGTATTGAAAACTTAATTCTCTTTAGTTTCTAATCGATATCACATTTGAAGAAGGAAAAAAAGCGAATCACCAGTAGTTATTTTAGTAGTAGTAGTAGTAGTAATAATAATATATGGTAAAATTAGATTAATTAGATAAATTGTTTTCCCATAAAAATCCTTGTTGTGATTAAAAAAATATTGAACAAAAATTGTGCATTTCGTATGAAAAATGTGATCATTGAATTGTGTTCGAAATACGAGTATGAAATATTCATTATTTGATTGGAAACTGGAAATCATCTGGCGGGAAGAAAGAAAATAAAAAGCAAAAAATAAAACAAACAAAAAACAAACAATCGAAAAAAAAAAAATAAATAAAAAACAACGAAAAGAACAAAACCACAACAGCCCCCAAACCAAAAAAAAAAAAAAAAAAAAAAAACAAAAAAACAACAAAAAACAAAAAAACAAAACGTCTAAATAGGAAAAAGAGAGAAACCAAAAAAGCAATAGAAATTCAATTAAATAAATACTTAATTATGGAACGGAAGTGAAGACAAAAAACCTTCCGTCAAAATCGAGAAAAATAATAGAAACATTGCTGAGAAAAAAAAATGAAAGAATTTCTGCAATAAAGATAAATCATTAAAATATATTAAAAATAAGGAGGAGAGGAAAATGGAGGCGGAACAGAAGAAGAGGAGGAAGAAAAAACCGAAGAGAGATAGATATAGAAAGAGAGAGATAGAGAAAAATAGAGAAAGAGGAAAGATGAAGAGAAGAAAGAAGAAACGTAACTGATGTGTAAAAAGACAAAAATAAATGAAAAAATATTTGACAGAAAACAACCGCATAAAATATGAGAAAAAAAAAAAGCCAAGAAGTAAGAAGCAGGAAAGGCCAAAAAAAAAAAAAAAAAAAGAGAAAAAAGTAAATAAAATAAAATAATGAAAGAGATACAAGAAAAGGAAACCAAAGAACGAAAAAAAAACAAAAAAGAAAAAACAACAACTAAAAACGGTCGATTATAAAGGAATAGAAAGCTGATGTTAGCGAAGTAGCTGAGGTAAAACTTAAAAAAAAAACATGATAGAAAAAGTAGAAGGTAAGCAGCCATAAGGTATTTATTTCATCTCTTGACCAAAGTAATCAGACCAATGATCAAAATCATAATACAGAAGTGTAAAATGTTAATATAATAGAGAAACACTTATGGAACCATTACAAAATAACTTTAAAAATTCGCTTTGTTAGTGGAAAATAAAGACATTACGAAGGAAGTCTTAGTGAGGACAGGTTAAAGGAAATTAAAATCTGTACATAACATCAACGTTGATCGATGTTCCTAACGTAACCATTCTACTTCCGGTAACAGTTTAAATGCAACACATCAGTATACAAAAATAAGGAAAAATGTTTTCAATAATAATAATATTATTTGTCCTGTTTCCACTGCCTTGCCCAAGGATTAGAAATCACAATTGCTATGTCACCAAAATCATGAACCTATTAACCCTAGTGGATAGTTGGTAACATAGTAATTGTGAGTTCAATCTCTGGGCCGAGCAATATGAATTTGAACTC
Organism: Acanthosepion pharaonis; assembly: GCA_903632075.3. Classification (NCBI taxonomy): domain Eukaryota; kingdom Metazoa; phylum Mollusca; class Cephalopoda; order Sepiida; family Sepiidae; genus Acanthosepion; species Acanthosepion pharaonis. The sequence goes on along the minus strand of CAHIKZ030001001.1, from coordinate 3,444,184 downwards.
AATGGAAACAATGCAAGTATTAATTGAGCAGTACTAAAAATAAGAACCAGACGAGAAATCTGTAGACATGGGCAGTGGAACGAGAACAGTCTACCCCCGTAGATTAAATAAAGAGTTCAGTTCGGAATTCCCTGTAGGTTACCCAGATCGGCGTAAACCTGATGAAAGACAAAGATGAGGACAATTTGTTCGTATGTAAATAGTAGTAAATAATCGTTCGTACAGTTTTAACTGAGTAAATTACATCGTCATACTGCAATTCAATTCAGTTACTAAGTTGAAACTCTCAAAGATGGCCGCCTCTTCGAAGTGAATCTGACATGTTTTACGAGTTTAGAAAAAGGAACGCTGCTGCTGTAGCCATTTAAAGTATTCATGGCTTATATAGGACAGATTCTTTAAACAAAAGGAGTTACCAAAAAATGATATGAAAGTTTTCCAAAAGTTGGCTTCAGCTTAAGAGGTTCGCTGCGTAAGTCCTGTTGAAGTTACAGATGACCTGCTTTTGTTGTAACTCGATTGACCTATTTTTTATATAAATGTTCGCCCAATACAAGACTCAAGAGCCACTCAAGGTAGAGAGTTACTGTGTGGCGTTGTATTACTGTAAGAAAAATGTAAGTACTGAAATTCATGGGGTTATACAGGAAAAATAACGGTTAACCCAGACTTGAAGAGGTCAAGATTGTAGTGTCTGGGAAAACATTCTGCGGGGAGTTTGTTCCACGAAGCAAAAGTTCTTGAGAAAAAGCTGTCCGAATGGAACTTACTTCTTAGTATAGGAATATGAAGGAAATGGGAATGATTCGCACTAGTGTACGTGGCATGGAGGGTCCCAGTTTTAAGTGTCAGGGGTGGTGGGACGAAGGAAAGTTGCTTGTCAGAATATATAGCATCATGGAAACAGCAATAGAGTAGAAAGAGGCTCTTAACATTTTATCTGTGGGAAAATAATCCTCACCCATGTATTCATAAAATATGACATTAAGAACTTCTACCAATCTACATCCGAAAAATGTCGACTGGACGCCTGACATTTCGTCAAAGGCTTTGTAGAAATAACATCTGACCAGACGGAAATAATTTTACATTGCCACAAATCCATTCTATTCCACAACGGAGCAACCTGAATAAAAAATTAAAAAAAAGACGGATATGACGTACTACAAGGTTCCTTTGATGGCGCTGAATGTTTTGTACTAATAGGGCTGCATATTTTATATGAAATCAATAACAAGATCGTCCATATAAACAACCACGGTCTATATAGAGATGACGGCTTAATGATAAGACCAAACAACAAAAGAACCAATGACGCCATTAGAAAAACGCTTTTTAAGCTCTTTAAAAACCTCGGCTTTGAAATAGAAGTCGACATAAATAACAAAAAAAGAATTGTTAACTATGACAGTGTCTCCCCATACATAAAACCTAATGCAAAGTTAAGGTATGTAAATATTAAATCCAACCACTCCTCGAATATAATTAAACATATCCCTGATAGAACAGAGTCTAGGCTATCCAAAAACTCTTCTTGTGAGAAATTTTTGAGGAAAAAAAAAAGAAAGAATATGAGATAAACTTAAAGGCAGAGGACCACAAAGCAAATCTAGAATTTAAACCTCAACCAATTAAACACCATACGAAAGCCATTTCCAGGAAAAGAAAAAAATATTATTTGGTCTCCCCCCTTTCAACTTAGAGGTGAAATGTAATAGGTAAATTATTTTTCAAGTTGCTTTCTAAACGCTTCCTTCTAAAATTCAGAACTACATAAGATATTCAATCAAAATACAGCCAAATTAAGCTACAGCTGCACGAGTAATTTAGATACAAAAATAAAAAGAGAAAATAACAGAAACTTCAAAACCAACGGGCAGCAAAATAACAGCAGTAACTTATGCAACTGTAGAAATAAAATTAGATGTCCATTAAATGGAGCTTTAAATGGAATCTATAATTTATAAAGCAGAAGTTATAATTATTAATGGTCAAATCAAAACATATAGGCTGCACAGAAGGCCCTTTCAACCGCAGATGGTACAATCACATATCGATAATCCACCAAACTTTCCAATTACATGTGGAATTTAAAAGAAAAAAAAAATAACAGTGATTCGGTCGTAAGGTGGAAACTTTTTAAAAAAACATACAACAATTATACCCGCATTTGCAAACTATGTCAATATGAGAAATTAGCAATTACGACATTCCCGGATCCCAAAAATATTTTAAATAAAAAATTCGTAATTTTAAGCCCTTGCCCTCACAGAAAAAAAATTGTGAATATAAAGCCGGTTAAAAAAAATCTAATTCAAAACCCCATTATCACTTTTTAGACACGCTAGACTCCCCCCTCTTCATAACAATTAAGTTACATATTTGCTTTCCCTCTTTATTGTATACATCTACAATACACTTGCATTCCCGTTCCTTCCCATTCTTTTCTTTTCAACCTTTCTTTTCCCCTTCCTTTCCATTACATTGAATGTCCTGCCTTTCAATCATCATGAGTCTTATTTTTTTGAAAGATAATTATGTAGCGTTCTTTGTGGTTTTTTGAAATAAAGCATTAAAGTGGTCATTTTAAAAGTATCGCCCGAAGAGACCGTCAGGTCGAAACCATAATCGCATATTCTAATTGACCTCCTGATTTTTAAAGTTAAAAGCACTATATGTTATTTTTTATTTATTTATTTCCTCACGTGTATTGAGCACTTTTTAATACTACTGTTTCCTGGTCTGATTCAACTCAGACCATTAACCTTTATATATATATATATATATATATATATATATATATATATATATATATATATATATATATGGGAAAACGATATAAACATTTTTATACACCAAGAACAATTTCAGAGAAAAACAACATTATGACAGAGTGGAAAAAGTTCTGTATATATTGCAGATTAACAAGATTTTGTTAATATCATTCGAGTTTCTGTCTGAGATATTGTAATTATTTACATTGTTTTTTTTTATTGCAATATTCATGATGTTTCGGCCTTCTTCAGGTGACTGGAATTTCGAACTGAACCCTTTATTACGTCCACCGGAGTAAATTGCTCTAGTTTCACATGTCGTGCTTCTCCTGGATCTACCCGTTATCTCCCTTTAACTCAATTCTCTAAGTTTTTGTTCACCACTGCAGTAGCCAGGTATTGAACTCACAACTCTTTGGGTCAAGTCACTGGATCCAACCAACACTTTTATCCACTGGAACACGTGTCCTTGAGGATATCAGTGTATGAATTTTTAGGACATAATGTCTCAGTAACCATTTTTACTGGAGCTCATATCGCAATTTTGTTGTTTTTCTCTAGCACTTTGTATTACTGGTTCCCATATTGTATTCATTTCTCTGCTTGGCTGGCTTTAGAGATTTTTGTGGTATAAAATATGTGGTGATTCCTTAAGTTGGTGTAGATAGAGTATGAACGTGTCATCTCCATATCTCAGCCACAAGGTTGGCTTTAGTGATGTGGATTCTGATGCCATTTCTTCGAAGTATTCCATGTATATGTTTGCCATTGCTGGTGATAATGGAGAGCCCATTGCCAGGAAGAGGTCCAGCTACTACTAAACCATGTGAAATCAATAAGATCATCAATACAGTTCACAATGGAGGGAGAGAAAAAGACAACAAAATCGCATTCCAGGATGTACTAATATCTCGAACAGAGCATGGATTCAAGACATCCGTATCCCGCAAGCCAACATTCACTGGACAATATCTCAACTTCAACTCCCACCAACCATACAGTGTAAAGAAAGGGATCGTCCGCTGCTTACAACATCGAGTAAAAATCATGAGTCATCTGATCAAGAAATGATCAGTATAAAGCAGTATCCTACAACGTAACAACTACCTTGGGTACATGGCAGCAACTTCTGGCAGACTGGGATAGAAGTATACAAGAGGGTAACAGCACTCAGAAAACAGCTTTTGTCTGCTTACCCTATGTGAAAGGATTATAGGAGACAATAAAAATATCTGTGCTCTATATAACATCAGGACGACCTTCAAATGTGGTTCGACATTTCGTAGACACCTCTTCCGAGTACCCCCCCCCCTTATAGAGGAGAACATGACTAAGGACTGTGTGTACGCCATCCCGTGCAGCTGTGGTAAGAAATATAAAGGAGAAACAGGCCACCCCCTTAAGGTAAGACCACGGCACCCAGAAGACTTCGGAATCTCCTGTTACAAGGAGTATTTTAGTCTCTCTATCAACTGCACCTCACATATAATTGCAGTCTAGGTAGCCAGATGTAAGGTTGCAGAAATTGTCTGACAGCCATGACTGGGTTCTCCTGCTTGTGTGGCATAGTGCAGAGTACTGTTGCCAGATATAGGGTCTTCCAGCAGCCACCCTCTTGACCTAGGGCAGCACTACCTCCTCAAGGCATTTGATGTAGGTCGCCGTGTTGAAAGACGAATAGACGCATAATATCGCCATCACTCGTGATCTCTCCAAATACCTTGATGTTGATTGAATACAACTCTTTCTGAATCTTTTGCACCGCCCTCAGATTGACACCCAAACACTCTGAAATGTTCGTATTGAAGCTTCTGACAGGAATGCCAAGCAGTACAGCCTGCCGTTTCCAAATTTCATGGTGCTCTTTTTCTCACAGACGGTGCCCAACTGACCCTACTATACTATGCAGTTGCTAAATTAAAAAACAAACAACGTGCATGCGCGAAATTAAAAATATAAAATGGCGACCATTCACCCATTGCATTCTCTATATATAAGCAGACGTGGCACTTGGATGAGTATCACTGCGGAACTGAGTGAGTAGCGGCGCTATATTGAGTCTAGTTTGTGTCTTCGTCACCGAGGCCCGTGGTACAGTTTGTATGACGTTTACGTTGTATCGAAATGGTCCGAGTTCGATTCTCGGTAGTGGTATGCGCACTGCTGATGAGTCGCTTCGATATGAATTGAGCCCTCTGCCATCCGGTAATGCTTATATATCGTATATAATGCGTTAAAATTCCCTTTTCTCCAGCAATCAATTAACTGCTGTTTTTCTCAATTTGCCTTTTCTTTATAGTAATTTTGGTGTATATATATATATATATATATATATATATATATATATATTTATATATATATATATATATATATATATATATATATATATATATATATATATATAAATTAACTGATTTAAAATATACTTTCTGTTAATTTACATGTTTTAAAAAACTGAAGCTAAAAACTTCAAATTTAATTATATAATTAAATTTGAAGTTTTTAGCTTCAGTTTTTTGAAACATGGTAATTCCTGTGTAGCGAAGAAACCATTTTTTAAATCAGTTAATTTATAATATTTATGCTCTCTAAATTTATATTGAGCACTGTTTTGTAAAAATAAAAATATCAATAAGAACACTGGATTATATATCTTACTGTTCTTTCTTTTTATTATAATATATATATATATATTCTTTAAGAAAATTGGAGAATACATAAAGCGAATCTTGAAACATGAGGATCCTACTCAGTTGAATGAGGCTGCTTCATCACATCATTTTTCGCAACGAATGAATCATTTGTATTTCTCAAAAATCAGTTCAGTTTATTTGTTTTAAAATTAAACGAGTGAAGCGTTTTCTGGCTCAAAAAATTAAATTAAGCATTGAAATAATTTGTTGTAATTCTATCCGGTTTCAAACCAAATTTTGTTCTAAAGTTATCATTAAAATCTTTCGTCCATGTTAAAAATTCTCGTAGGCGATGTTCTCAGTGTATGCATGGGAAAACTACGCATTTCAGATGAAAAACAAAAGAATTGCTTCATATCGCTATCAGTTCGCAATGTTACATAACACGCTGATATTTCACAGCCGCTGAGTAGCAAACTGGTTGATGGTCAACACACAAAAAAAGTCCAATGAAATTAACTGATTGCCAGAATATTAGAAATTGCTAATCAAAAGGAAACAAACACGTCCCCTCGATTCATTCATTAATGACAACCTAAAGGCAAATTTTCAACGATGTTCGTTAAACAATTGTTGCGTCGGCTGCCATTTTCATTTTATTTTAAGAAGTCACGTGATGTTTGAATCCCCCGGCTATTCGACTTTATTAAGAAGTATAAACAGAAGAGAAAACACTTCATTGTGAATATTTCTGTTCTCCATCACCTTACCGCCTAAAGCACGAAACCAGTTTATAAACAATAACAACAATAAATAATATAAGAGTATAATAAAAACGAAAATGTTAATATTAATATGAAATAATATTTATTAATAATACCGAAACAATAATATTAATAATAGTAATATTAAAAAGAAGAATCATTTTACGTCTTATAAATTTATTAATCATTTTTATTCTAATATACGAATAATATTTCGCAAATGTAAATGTTGTAGATATAAATATACCTTAAAAAAAGGAACCACCCATCAATAAAAAGAACTAAAGTCTAGGATTTGGTTTTTAAACAAAAAAATGAATGTTAATTTTTAAAACAATGCGCTGCTTAAAATATATTTGATGTTTTTGCTTCACTTTACTTTCTCACACTCCTGACGATAACTCATGTTAATTGGAAGCTTGGACCTAATAGAAATTTCAGCCACATTTGCGAAAAGTTATTCGTATATCGTAAAAAATGATGAATAAATTTAATAGCCATAAATGTCTATTTTTAAGACTTGTTTGCAAGAAAATCTGCAACCAAAATACTCTCCTCCTTCCAACTTATATATATATATATATATATATATATATATATATATATATATATATATATATATAGTTCGACTGATGTGAGTTTGTGACCAGGGTTTCACGCCCTTTGCGATCGTCAGACAAACCAGGGTCACACACAAAAGTCACATCAATACAGCTAAATATGTTAGCTCTATCACTGATATTGAGCGCTTTGCAATAAGTACCGTGCTTATTAACATGTAACATATAAATAATATATATATATATATATATATATATATATATATATATATATATATATAAAATGTATATATATATATATATATATATTATATATATATATATATATATATATATTATATATATATAAATGTGTAATATATATATAATTATTTATATATTGTTTTTAGGCAAATCACTTATACATGTTTCACAAAAGGCTCTGCGATTAAGGTTTTTATTTAATTTTTCTTGTGTTTGAACAAATGTTTCTTTTCTGGCCACAGAGTCTGCAGAAACTGTTGAAATGTCCTGAGATTCCGAGCGCTTTCGGCTATACTTTTACTCATCATCAAGAATGATTTTATTTTTACTTCTTAAAATGATATATGGTTTGTGTGTATGCTTTACAGAGTTATAGGAATGTTTTTTTTTCTGAACACGGTGTGCTCATTGTGGCCGTGTTCGTAGTTAATATTATTGAGTGTTGTTTTTTTCTTTATTATTAGGGCTTCTATCATTTTTAATCTTTTCTTACATGTGGATAAGATTATTATGTTTGTATTTTCTACTAATATTTTTCTGATGGAATCTGGTAAGTTTGTGTTTGTGTTTGTGTTTCTGTTTAAATGGGTTCTGTGGTCGGACAGGTGTAACGTAAATCGTCTGGATAGGCATGTAGTCGTGTGACCGATGTAATTATTTATGAGTTCGGTTTGATCAGGAATATAGTTTCTTAAGGGACAGTATGTATGTAAGTGTAAAAATTCAGACATAAGTACATCTGTAAAGACAATATATATAAAAGAAAAGACAGAAGGAAAACATTTTATGTCAACGTCTTTAACGAAATCTGTTGGCATAAAAGTTTTTCCCCATTACTTTTCTCTTATGTATACGTTTTAGTCAGTCATACAAGCCAACGGTGCTAGGTTTTTATTCTATCTGGATGTTACACTACTGAGGTCTTGTGGCAGACTCATCTAAATTTAAGTATCCACAGTATTTCAAATTGTATATGTCAGGATTTAATGGTATAATCTTTGCTCTGTGCTTCATTACTGTGGCCTTGAGCCAGATTAACTAATCTTAATATATATCTGCATCGTCAGACTTTCTAAAGAACATGAAAAGACGAATAAAAACAGGAATATAAAAAAATACGCCATTTTATAAGGTTTATTTGTTATTGGTTTCTGTTTAGGAAATCAGTGATCTTTGAGGATATATGACTGTTTCTAGAACGGGATGCCACTGAGAAAAAATATTCACTGTATCACCCGACATATTTTCCATATTATTATCACCCGGTACAAGGATAAGTAATCGAGTAACAGTGTATGAAGGTAGGGTCGTGTTCCTTCAGAGACATTAGAATGAAATGGAACGAGTGTTTAGTTGAAACTAAAATTTGAAAATGTTTAATTCATTTTTTTTTTCGGTGTTTTATTTTCTTACACTTCCACATGCATGGAAAACACACTGGGGACCAATTAACTTACTGGTATTAAAAATGTTGGTTTGTTGTTTAGCGGCATATTAAATTCTATGGGTTATTTAATGCCGAAATATAAATATTTTGTACGCAATTTTATTTTAATTTTTGGAGATAATAATTGTTTTAGTGAAAAAAAATAGTATTACTAATTAACTCATAGCTGGGGAAGAAGAGATGGATTCACAGTACCTTTCCCAAGGGTATTTGCGCGTAAGTGGAATTGGAACTCGCCTCTTCGATTAACAAATTCCAAGCCATTATCCATTACACCAGCCACACATCCAAGCTTACAGCACGTGGTATTCTCAAGTGGTTACCCATCTAGGTAATGACCAGACTCGACGTTGCTTAACTTCGGTGATCATACGGAAACTTTTTGAGATAGAATACTATAAGCAAAGGGTAGGAGAATTATATAGAAAGAAAGAGAGAGAGAGAGAGAGAGAGAGAGAGAGAGAGAGAGAGAGAAGGGTGTAGAAATAAAAAGAAAGAAGACGTAGAGAGTCAAGGAAAGTAAAAGAGAAAATGAATTAAAAGAAAGAGAAAAGTTAAAGAGAAAAAGACAGACTAGAATAAAAATGAAAACGCGAATTCAAAAGAAAAAGTGCAAAAAAAGAAAGAAAGAAAGAAGGAAATCGAAGAGAACCAGAACTTTTGAGAAGCAAGACAAATGCCAGGCATATTTTAATTAATCTGAGTTCATTTAATTTTTAGTTTTACAGGAAAGACAATGTTTCAATCGAACCGACTTGACCAATTAGGAATAATATCTTTAAGATGATGGATCAGAATTGTTAAATTGGGCGAACTGATTATGGCAACTGTTATTAAACTTTGAAATTACTTTTTTTCTCATTAGAAGCTCAAATTAACTCCCCCCCATACACATAATGAAATTTAAAGTTTAGTAGCGCTGAACTTTCCAAAGAAGCCTAATACGGATTAAAGAAAAGTGGACAACATAATTTCAAGGTTCATTTCTGTTTATTCACCCCAAAATATTCATCCACCTCAATATAAAAAGAATAAAAGAATTTATATTTGCTAAAATTCACATCAAATCCTTCCATAGTGAGGCCCTATCATTACACACCGTTTGGGTTGACCTTTGCGATCGCTCCAAATGTGGGTGACTCAGCTGCGCTATTTCTAAGTGCGGAGTCTCCGTTAGCGCTGAACCCGATAAAAAAGCCTAAACAGTTTTTTTTTTTAATTGTAAAGAATTCCTTGTACGTACCTCGAATATAACCTGAACTTACGAAATGTAAATAAATTCCTAATTTTTTGGCAATGTTTCATTCTTAGGGTAGGAGTTTCAGTGCAACATACTAAACAAATTTTGATTTAAAATTTATAATTTCAAAAGAGTACCAAAAATTTAATAAAAACAAACCAATATTAATTTAAAATTTATAATTTCTTGGGGTGAAATAATATTTAGTGAACAAAACAAGATCTAGATTTAAAATCCAAATGCTAAGCACTGACTCATTGATTTTGTTAGAAATTAAAAAGATTCGAATTTACAAACTTTGCTTAAGACACACGTAAAAGCTAATCCAAAAAAACAAAAAAAAAACCAACAAAAAAACCCGTGAAATTTCACACCTTGATGAGAAATGTTTTTCGGCCAGTAGAAAACTAGGAAACATTTAAAAACAAAATTCAAATAATCTTCAATTCTCAGAAACAAATTCTTTTACGGACCTTTTCGCGAGCCGACGCGAAGTTTGTTCGTCGTCCAATGGAAAGGGCCGAATCATATCCGGGAGTGAATTCCCAAATGACCTTTTCAAGACCCACAAACAAAATAAAAGACGGGCAAGTTCGCCTGTCACCAGAGAGAAGGAGACGAGCGTATTAACACGTCCCTTGACAAACGTCAAGCGATCATTATTATTATCTCTACCTTTCTCCCTCACCTCTTTTATACTTGATAAACGAACGGAACATTTTAAGACTGAGCGATTACTTCAAAGACATTCCTACCCTTCGATAACGCTCATACATACATACATACATACATACGTTCCTGCCTACGTACACATAAACTCATTCTTGCAAGGACTGCTACGAACATTTTGACGACCTTGTATCAACCAGAATACATTAATTTTATTTGTAAAGACCTTAATTGATTTATATGTATATAAATTTGTTGTTTCACTTTACAATTTGATTTTCTTGTTTTATACCCTTCTTATGGTGGGTTATCTAACTAACAAGGTCAAATCAAACTAATCTGTTCCAACACTCGTACACTTCATTATAACTGATAATCCACTATAAATATATGATCTAACTAACTTTACAATATTTGGGGTGAATTAACAGAAAAAAATCTAATTTCCGTAATAAATCAAGTGTTTAATAGTGAATATTACAATAGAAAAATACATTAAAGGATGTAAAAAGATTAATTTTCGGTTATTTGATGTTCAGTATCTAGTAGTTATGAAAAAACTTTCAGCACTAAATGTTATATATAGATAAAGAAGGGTCTATAATCTGACTTGTCGATAAGGCTTAAATATGCCGACAGCATACTCTGCAGAGGAATAAGACCCAATCCCCAAAAAGAGATAAGAACCTTTCATTTAGCAAGTAAATACTTACAGATTCAAATATAAACCATCAATATTTACCAGTTCCCAAAACAAATAAAGGCCTATAGATTTAGATATAAACGACCAATATTGACCAATTCTCGAATCAAGTAAATGCTTACAGAACACAGATAAAAAGACTAATATTTACCTATTCTCGAATCAAGTAAATGCTTACAGACACATATAAACGACCAATATTGACCAATTCTCGAATCAAGTAAATGCTTACAGAACACAGATAAAAAGACTAATATTTACCTATTCCCGAATCAAGTAAATGCTTACAGACACAGATATAAACTACTAATATTGACCTATTCTCTGATCAAGTAAATGCTTACACAGATATAAACTACCAATATTTACCTATTCTCAAATCAAGAAAATGTTTATAGAACACAGATATAAACGACAAATATTTTCCTATACCCGAACTAAGTGAATGCTTACAAGACTCAGTTCAATAATAATAATAATAATAATAAAAAGTCTGATTCCAACATTAAACGATTCAATAGAGGTTGATATGACGTCAAATCTGACACATATAAACGACCAGAAGATATATCATTTGAAATTACATCGCATGCTGTACAAAAGATGAAAGAAAAAGGAGAGTAAACCGAAAAAACTATCTATGTGTGGTCAACCCGAAAATGATGGACGATCAATTTGCCATGATTACTCATATTAGGCATGTCGACTTGTTTAATTTTTGTTTGTTGGCAGGCATTAATTTGCCTGCTCGGAAAAATAGTAAATTCGAATTTTAATTCGGTACGTTCTGAGCCAAGTTTTTAAAACAAGGGAGGTAACTAGTTACTGCAAAAGAGACCAGATAGAACGAAATGAGCAAAGAAGGGGAAATGAAACACAAAAGATATATAATCGCAGTTGTATTTTATCAAATGTTATATCCTAAGCATCAATACTGTCAGAAATACAATACTTGCTTGCGTCAAATGTCCAAGCAACTCCCTAACGTCATCGATGACGTTATTCGTTTTAGTTCGAAAGAAAGAAAGAAAGAAAGAGACCATCTTCATTCAATCAACTAATTGTGCTTTATTAGTAGTTGTCTGTCTGTTATTGACGACCATCGACTGTTTACCATGTGCTTAAGTTGGTTTTGAAGTGCTTCCTTGTGAGAGTTATTGGTAAAATAAGTGATTTGTTGACGACAAATAGAAAGAGGAAAATGGTCAGTAAAATGCCAGACGACATATATTTAAAAATTTAAAAGGAGGAAGTTATTAAAATTTAACAAAAAACCCAAACAAACAAGAAAACAACAACAACAAAAACAAACAAAAGAACAAAAACAAAAAAAAAAAAAAGACAATTAACAACATATATTTTAACCAATAGTAACTTAAAACAATTCGAAATTTTGACATCCAATTTTGAGTCGTTTATTTTTGATAAATTTCGATAACCAATCTTACTTACCTAGTTCTGGAGAAAAATTTCGTACATTTTGAAACTTAACGATTACTCACTTTCAATATTATTGAAGTCAGAGTTTTATCTATACACTTATTAATGTTTATTCACTTCTTTTTTATTATCAGCATTATTTAAAGTAATTACAAAAATTATATTTTCGCCAACCGAATTTACCTATTGCAGGATTACGGCTACTACAACTGCTATTGTTGATACATAAAGATGCGTTAAACGTAAACGTAATCTCGCGTATCAAAATTCACATATACAAAAATAAGGAGATTGTAGTAGGATTAGGTAGTAGTAACACCATATGGAAATATACACTTTCCTTTTCCCTAAGAGAGTAACAAAGAAAACTCTCTCTCTCTTCTCTATTACACATATTTCTTTTCCTTCCCTTCCTTCCATTGTTCCTATCCTCAGTAACTGACAGAACCCGGACATAGCTTATGTGGGTCTGTGAACGTCATAAAAAACAACCAATGACAACATGTTTCGTCAAAAATCAAACAAAAAACACGGATGTGTCAGGCTCAATAAAACGAAGAAGAAAGGTTGAATTCGACAAATTAATTTCTGTCAGCCAAAAACACAAGGACCCTGTATGAACTCTCGAACCACAAAAAAGACTAAGATGATAGTCTTCATCTAACCACTGTAACCAAATGGAGTCAATAAATAAATGGTACTATAAACAGTAAGTTTGGCCTTTACTTATGTATTAGCCCAACCTTCATCTCCATATACCATAAGATTATTACCACACACACAGGAACTATTTGAGATTAGGATCGTCAAAGAACTGATTTCATAGCTTATTTCGATGTTTTTTTTTTAAGTATACCAATCTGTTTATCAACATTTGAAAATATAAATAAATTTTCTAAATATGTAAAAGAGTTTAATTTCTGTTTTCTACAATTTATTCCTCCAGAAAATTGGTAAGCCAGACGCAATTCTTTCGAATATGCATTCTACAAGTTGTGATAAAAAAAAGCTGAATTAAAATAAAAGGAATTCTAGCCAAAAATGAATAAAACTCAACAGTGACTGATCTAAAAATAAATTAACGATGCCATGGCATTTATAAATTGTAAATGTTTTAAATTTTTTTTATTTACTTCGGATGTCAGCTTTCTGGCAAAGTCTGTATAATAACATAACATAAAGAGTCTTCGTGGAAGACTTATCATTTACTGACTCCCGTAGAAAGTAAGCCAATGATTGTTGCGTAAAACTGTTCCGTCTTAAGTTACGCTACGTTATTTGATCTTCTGCTTTACTTTATGGAAGAACGAAAAACAATTTAACGCTTAAAATTGATTTGATCCACTCGCATCGTCTTTGTTACAGTCATGACGATTTCGCAATCCGATCTTCAAAGTTTTTATATATATATATATATATATATATATATGGTAACAATATATAACAATATATATATATATATATATATATATATATATATATATATATATATATATTTGTATGTGTATCTGTGTAAGAAGACGAAAGCAGTATATTGAAATTAGATAGCTATATCAGTATCAAATTTGCAAAGATTGAAAAAAAAAATGCATTCAGATTTTCGTCCATTGTCTTTTCTTTGCATAACTTTTTAGACACAGCATGTGGCATTTAGAGGCACAGTGGAATAATGGACAGCGGCTCGGACTGAGGAATCATGAGAGCCAAGTTCGAATACCAGTAAAAACTCATTTATATTTACGCCGCTCATTGGGAAAGGTATGAATCCATCTATTCTCCGCCCGGCTATGGGTAGAACAGCGGGACAGCCTTGGCTGGCGACTAGTCTAGTTGAAGGAAAACTGATTTCAAACCATTCTAGAGAGAGTTGGTCTCCTTCCGGAAGCACCATTGCTACTGCAGCTGAAGTAGAAGTTGTGCCCCTACGACCCTAATGGGTTACGGGACACGTGATCCTGAATATGGCGTTTTGATCATTTTACATATTCATTGAATAACTATGTCCGTTGAATTGTATATCTTATTGTATGTATATCTTCCTATCCGTTCAATTATCCCATCTGTTTTATGTTTAATGTCATATTAAGTATACTTAGCCGGTATCCTTGGATGTATGTTATCTCTGTATATATCCACAGCCCCACCACGATTGATGTTGCTGCTGTGGCTAACTGGAACAAGTAGGCTTTTCGTGGAGTGGAGTTGCTAGCTTCAACCTTTTTTTTTTTTTACTATTGAATACTGACTGGGGATGATTGGAAATGCCATACAAACATCAACATCAGTCACATGACCCACGGTAGACGTTGAGTCCCTGCGCAGCTGAGCACCTGATCAGCTCCTTCCACACGTCTCTTTAGGTATTCATTTATGCATAACGTGCCTTGGGTGGAGTAAAGCTAGCAGAGACCATCGCTCCCAAAATCATATATAAAGATAATGAAAAATGAGAAAATCTGCAGACAATTGCTGAAAATTCCTAAAGAGTGGCCTGAAAAATTACGGAAAAACTTGCCTACGAATCTCTAGAGTTGAGGTACTGAATATAAAATCATTCAAGCTAAGTGAAAAATGAAATGTTATTTGTGTTAATTCATATATATATATATATATATATATATATATATATGATGAAAGAAAATTCTTTTATTTCATCGCGTTTCGTTCCTTGAGAAACTTTATCAAGCCAGATATAGAAATTTATTTTCAAAATTTATATAGGAGGCTGTCACTTATAAGTGACAAAAATGACTGACGAAAAGGAAATAATGTTGTTACTTTATATATATAGAGGCGACAGTCTGTTTCATGTGACCCGAGGATTGCATATAACATGAAACAGACTGTCGCCTCTAAGTGTTGACTTATGTCCACTTTTATATTTAAATACGCTCTATCTCTGATATTGAGCACTTTATCCCATAAATATAGCACATCTTAAGACTATATTTATTTCTTCATATATATATATATATATATATATATATATATATATATATATATATATATATATATATATGATGAAATTTTTTTATTCCATCGCGTTTCATTCTTTGAGAAACTTTATCAAACCAGATATAGAAATTTATTTTTAAAATTTATATAGGAGGCTAAGTGACAAAAATGACTGACATGTTGTTAGACGAAAAAGAGATAATGTTGTTACTTTATATATATATATATATATATATATATATATATATATATATATATATATATATATATATATATATATATATATATATATATATATATAAAAAAAAGGTTTTACCACTAATATTCCATGGTCATAATTTATTCCATTGGAATCGTAAATACGATCCAATTCATCAGACCTACAAATTCAAAAAAAAAAAAAAAAAAAAAACAACTCTGGAAATAAAAAAAAATGTATATATATATACGCGCACACGTATATATACATATATATATATATATATATATATATATATGCACACACACACACACATACAGTGGGGGGAAACAAGTATTCGTACACCTGCAAACTTTTAATTTATTGTATTTCCAACTAATGAATAAACATACTTTTCATACAATTAACTGCACACAGATGCATAATAACTAAATATGCACAGAAAGCAGAAAAAATTGATTTAATGCAAATAAATCCCATTTATCCATTTTAATGGGTGAAAAAGGTATACGTACAATGCAAATTTCAGATTTTAAAACTTTTAAATTGTTTTAAAACTATAGATTATTCAAGGGGAATATTCTAGAATGTTCCAATAATGTTATCAGTGGTTATCGTTTAGAAAAATACAAACAGGACACTCTGTATTTGATATTCTCGTAAGAAAGTTTTTATCGTGGCAAGAATTGACAAATTCGCAAAAAAGAACTGATTGTTATGCTCTGGAAAGAAGGTAAAAGTTGCAGGAAAATCTCAGACAACCCGAATATTCCGTTTACTACCATTAGTTCATTCATTGCAAGGTATTAAAAACTCAATACTGTTGAAAACCAAAGAAGAACAGGTGCTCCACAGAAGATTTCTGCAAGATCTTCAAAGAAATTAATGCGTCAAATTAAAGAGAATCCAATGGTTACTCGTCAAGAGTTGAAGGATGATTTGCTTTCATCAGGAATCTGTGTCACTAAACGGACACTAAGCAGTGAAATTCATAGGAACAATATAAAATCACGCTCCCCTCGTAGAAATCCACTGCTATTGAAAAAGCAGAGAGATGCCAGTTTGAGGTTCGTTCGTGAACATATGGATAAGGAAAAATCGTATTGGGAAAGAGTATTATGGACAGAAGAAACCAAAACTGAGTTGTTTGGACGTAATTCTAGAAATCATGCATGGAGGAAAGATGGCGATGCCTTCAAGCAAAAGAACACATTTCTAACAGTGAAATATAGTGGTGACCGCATCATGGTTTGGGGATGTTTTTCTGCAAAAGGTACTGGCAACATATTAATAATAGATGGTAGAATGAATGCCGCAGCATATCAAAATATTTTGGAAGCAAATTTAATGATTTCGGTTGAAAATCTTGAACTTTCTCCTGATTGGATCTTTCAAAAAGATAATGACTCTAAGCACACTGCAAAAATTTACGAAGAAATGACTTGCTAAAAATAATGTAAATATCCTGAAATGGCCAAGTCAGTCCCTAGATTTAAACCCAATGTGGCGTTATTTTAAAATTCAAATCCAATCGAGAGCTCCAACAAACATCCTGGAAAACCATATGCGAAGATATATATATAAGAAAAAACATATGCGAAGATATATATATATATATATATATATATATATATATATATATATATATATATATATAAGAAAGGATGCTTCTGGCTTGTATTTTTCAATTCAATGTTCCTTTCAGACGTGGCCATAGCTCTCTACAGTTTAATCTTCTTTATTATCTGAGATTTTCCCTGATTTCTTGAAGAAAATAGTGGAGAGGTTTTCCATTGCTATCTCCACTTGATTTGAATTCAGAGTTGTCCTACTCCAAGAACTGCTATCGCACAATACTCGAGAGGCAAGTCTGTGCTGCTATTTATCCCATAGCTGATGGCAAGGAGAAATGGATCCATTCTTTTCCCAAGGACATTAGTGCGAAAGTGAATGCACTAGACTTAGACGAAGCTTGAACTCGCCATGCCAATTCCCTTTCCCGAAACGATAATTGTTAAGCTACCCACACACCCGGCTTCTAAATTGGTTAAAAAAGAATAGACTTGCCGACTCCTGATGTAAAGCGATGGTTTCGCCAGCTAGTCACTGAAGCCATTACTGGATTGCCATCTGTTTTTACTTTTTTTTTGCCTGATGAAAACGAGTTAATATGTATAAAATAACCATATGTTTTCTATAATGATTAATGTAAACGAGTTTGTGTGCGTTGTAGATTAGTTTCGCCTTTATGTCATGCATTTACACGCATTCCTTCATTAACCGATATTTTAAATCGAGCAGAGTGCATTTTCTGACCTTTTGCTTGACTGTAAGCGAATTACCAAACGATTAGCTCCTTCCCTTCACTTCTTTTTATTAATTTTATTCCTTGCAAACTTCCGGTGGTTATATTTCTCTTTGAAAAAGACTAGAGATAGGATTTTAAAATAATCCTTATCTTTAAGTGCCACTTGCTAATCCCGTCTTCTACTCCACTTCGAACGTCGCACTATTTAGTTTACTGTTCAAAGTTAAAGCTTAACATAAAAGCATGAGTTTCTAAGCAGGAGGAAGTTTCAAAAGGATGAAAAATGCGAAACAAAAGTGGCGGGAGAAATATGAAAGGACAGGAGAAGGAAGAAGAAGGAGAGAGAGAGAAGTGAGAGAGACAGATAGAGAATTGAAGGAGAGAAAAAAATATATTTATATATATATATATATATATATATAGAGAGAGAGAGAGAGAGAGAGAAAGAAAGAGAGGGGAGGAAGGAAGGAAAATAGATACGGGAGTAAGTAATCAAGGGAGAGAGGAGAGATAGAGTCAGATAGAGAATAGAAGAGAGCGATAAAGAGAGAGAGAGGGCGGAAAATAGAGACGGAGTAAGTAATCAAGAGAGAGAGAGAAGAGAGATAGATATACAATAGAAGAGAGAGAAGAAAGATAGAAGAGAGAGAGAAAGAGAGAAAAAGAGAGAGAGAGGAAGGAAAATAGAGATGGAGTAAGTAATCAAGAGAGAGAAGTGAGAAAGAGAGAGAATGGAAGAGAGAGAGAGAAAGAGACAGAGAGAAGAATAAAAATAGAGACGGAGTAAGTAATCAAGAGAGATAAGTGAGAGAGATAGAGAATAGAAGAGAGAGAATAGAAGAGATAGAGAGAGAGAGAGAGAGAGAGAGAGAGAGAGAGAAAGAGAGGAAGGAAAATAGAGACGGAGTAAGTAATCAAGACGGAAATGGGTGGAAGGGATTCACCCGAGCGAAAGTACAGACGAACAGGTCGGAATAAAGACGATGCAGCAAATGAATAAATTGAAGAACAATGAATGGAAACACTTCAATTCGTTAATTGCAAAAGAGAACGGATTGCAGCCGAGAGCAATTATTACGGGCAGCCTCTTGTACAAGAGCAAATATCTTTTAACACACGCCAAGACAAATCATCAATGTGAGGGTAGCATAAAGGTTATCAGTAAAAAAAAAATGGAATCAGTACGCCGAGTTCAAATTTCGGCCTAGTCTGCACTAATGTCTTTAGAAAAGGATCGAATTCACCTCCTTTTCCCTAGCTACGGATTAAATAGAAGGTTAACTGTGTTCCCTAGTTTAGACCGGGTTCTATAGCTTCTGGTGGCAACTGGTCTACCGCAGAAAGAAATGGCAACCTACTGCGAGAAACAATCTGCCTCGTCAGTCATGTATCGAAAGATACATGATCGCCTAAGCGTGTATCATGCATGACACATAACTGACTGACCAACCCTTTGTGGTTTATTTAAAATCGAAGAATATTTTGGATTGTAAGAACAATATTGCATTTACATTATCTTGAGAATAACAATGATTTTTCCCGATAAAATCCTATTATTTAATCAATAGCTTCGGAGCAGGTGGATCCATACGTTTTCTAAAAGTATTTTTGCCAAAGTGAATGTAAAGCACACGACTGGAATTCGAACTCAGCTCATTCCGAACCGCTATACATTACGCCATTTGAATTAAGAGGACAATATATATATATATATATATATATATATATATATATATATATAAATTAACAAGTGAAAATAACAAGAAGGAATGCTTCATTTTCACAGTTTAATCGAATCGAGTTCAAACTAGTAAAGAATTGTACGAGTAAAATAAAAAAAGCTATGTATAAGAAAGATAGTCAGATATAATAATATTATAATGTGCATTTACCCTAATATATAAGTATTTACTACGCATAGATTATCAAGTAGAAAGGGGTGAGTTGTTTGAGTCGAACACACGACAGAAATTTACGAGGATAGTGGGTTAATCATTACATCACGGCAAAGCGGAATCGATGAGCTGTGTTAAAATTTGGTCTACTGCGTTCATTTTCACCCTATTACCCTTGGGAAAAGCATGAATCAATGTTTTTCTTCCGAGCTATGGGTTAAATAACAGGGTAGACTAGTCTCTCTAGTTTTGGGTCTTTTGTGATGCCAACGAACACTCGTTGTCACTTTCTTAAATGCTCGTTGTAGTAGAGACTTTGTAATCGCAGATACAACTATAGTAACGCCGTTGAACAATACTGGTGTCAGACGCCTTCGAATAACACTCGAACTAATAGTACTTGTTAGGTAATACTCGCTCGAAAAGTAACCACTGAATAGTAATCCGTGTAGTAATCCGTATAGTGATCACTATAGAGAAATAGTATAGTGAATAGTATAGAGAATAGCGATCCGTATAGTAATAGAGGATAGTATAGAAATAGTGATCCCTTAGACGCCACGCTAATTCCCATATATACATTTCCTTTCCTCTGATTCAAAATGGGATCGTCTGTGTTTGCTCTCTGGTGGTCCGTGTTCAAACTCTAGTCTCGGCAAAGATACTTTAATCCTATACAGTCTAGAAGAAGGACAGTTCTGGATTCGAAACCGTAGTGAAGGCAACTGGAAATTACTCCACGATCTTTCCCAAGAAATCATTGGAATTTACTATTAATAAAGAAAAACCAAACGAAAGGCTAGAAATTGTATTCTTCTGGATTTCAAACGTAGATTTTGTTTTAATGTTAGTTTATGCAATACAAGAACGAAGGGCCTCACAACGTAGAGGGTTAGATATGGGGAGGTGGGAACATCTTGGCTGATTTTGTTTAAGGGCATACCAACCTCTATGGGTTATTTAATGCCGAAATCTAAATATTTTGTACGTAATTTTATGCTTTCAACTTTCAGTTCGTAGATCATAAAACGTATTTGTCTATATTTCTGAGATAAGGTATTATGTACACTATCTACATTGTTCGGACTATCGTCCTCATCTTTGTTACCATATTTATCACAACGTTTCGGCCGTTATACGCTCCGGCATTCTTCAGGTGGTTGGAATGTCGAACTGAACCCTTTATTTCACTCGCTGGGGTAGACTGTTCTAGTTCCACGTGCCATGTTTAATGGATGTCAGTTATCAGTTATCTCCTGTTAATTCCCCTCGCCAAGTTCTCCACCGCCTTAACCAGGTATGGAATTTACAACTCTTTGGGGCCTGTCCCTGGATCTAACTAACGCTTTTATCTACTGTGTCCTTAAGGATCCTGAACTTAAAGAGATTAAAATTATAGTTCTCAGGGAAGCAATCTATTGGGAGTTTATACCAGAAAGTAACAGTTCTGAGGAAGAAGTTGAGTGGGACTTGTTTTTATCAAAGGAACACAAAAGGGAATGCTAATGGTTTGCCATCGTAAACACGGCGTGGCAGGTCCTAGCTGGCAAGTTTTGAACTGGTGGCACTAAAGAATAATAAAGGGACGCCTGTATACACATGAAATAAAACTAATATAGAACACAAAATATCGTTTGCATGAGTAAATATAGGACATACAGGATCCTGTTAGAATTATTAATAATGATCGTCTTTGTCAGGCACAAGGCAACAATAAATGGTAGTCCAGTGACAAACTGACGGATCATCGGTTTACGCAAGACGCTTGGAATTTCTTTTATTTATATTAAGTTTTAAAAAGATGCATTGAAATTAGAGGACTACAATTGCACTGACTCTGAAAAAAACGCATTTAAAAAAAACGAGTACCTAAAGTATTAGGTTAATAAAACAGAAAGTTTTACAAGCTTTTGTTTTATCAAATAATAATAATAATCAAGACTATTCAGACAACAGCGTTAATACTAAGAATATTGTATGAAAGAAGGCTTGCTGTCACTTATAGTCTGTGTATGCTAATTGTTACTATTGGTGTGAAAATATACATCTATAAGAATTCTAGAAATATAATACAATATAAATCGTCTAAACCTCACGATGGAGTGATTGCTACAAATTCAGCTTCTGTGAGTTTGTGACATACCGAATAAATTTTCGATTTTATCACGCACATACACACGCGCGTGCGCGCGCACGCACACAATTTTTCCTGTCCAATTTGTAGTGGGAAGGGAGGTAAATCAAGTAAATTAGTAAATTTATGAAATCAAGTAAATTAGTAAATTTATGTGTGATTACTTCCTTTAGTCGTTTTAATAATCTATACAAATAAAATATTTAGCTGCATTTAGACAAAATTAGTTTCCTGAGCAAAATGAACTGTTTAATTAATTAGTTTCTTTACTCCTATGTTTCTTAGCTTGCAGTCTTATTTGTTCAAGCCTTTCATGTGAGGCATTCAGATAGCTTTGTCTATTAAGTGATTGTCTTCCTTCAACTTGAAATAGACTTTGTCGTCGCTGTCTTTGTCGTTCTGTTACTAATGTTTTTTTTCTCCCGAGAGATTTTTCCATTTCACTGTTATATAATTTCATTGTCACATGAAATTGGTAACATGAAAAGATATTGAGCAAAAATCTCAATAGGTATATAAGTCTATAACACCAGAAGTAATCAATGAATCATAAATACCATTGAACGTCTAAAAAGGAAAAAAAAAAAAGTGAACGGATTAATTAAATTAATTCTTTATTCTTCTTTATTGAATTTCAATAGATTGTTTCAAGATTTTTGTTTTATTGAATCTCAATACATTGTTTCAAGACTTTTGTTTTATTGAATCTCAATACATTGTTTCAAGACTTTTGTTTTATTGAATCTCAATACATTGTTTCAAGACTTTTGTTTTATTGAATCTCAATAGATTGTTTTAAGACTTTTGTTTTACTGAATCTCAATACATTGTTTCAAGATTTTGTTTTATTGAATCTCAATAGATTGTTTCAAGATTTTGTTTTCTCAATACATTGTTTAAGACTTTTGTTTACTGAATCTCAATACATTGTTTCAAGACTTTTGTTTTATTGAATCTCAATAGATTGTTTCAAGATTTTTGTTTTATTGAATCTCAATACATTGTTTCAATACTTTTGTTTTATTGAATCTCAATACATTGTTTCAAGATTTTTGTTTTATTGAATCTCAATACATTGTTTCAAGACTTTTGTTTTATTGAATCTCAATACATTGTTTCAAGACTTTTGTTTTATTGAATCTCAGTATTAAAACTGTTTAACAATTGACATCATTTCGGACGGCACGGGTACACTAGTATTTATATATTCCGGAATTAAGAACATGTTTCCTCTCTTACGATTTTTACACTGTCCGCAACTTGCACACCACTTATTGAATTAAGTAAATACACAAAAATAGAAAGGGGCGTAAGACAATGATGTGTTTTCTCATCGGACATATTCAAGCCTTACAATGAGAGACAATCCCGAGAGAATTATAATATCTACCAGGATTTATTATTGGCGGCCACAATATTAACGATATAAGATATGCAGATGATACAGTGTTGATAGAAAACACATAAAAGAATTTACAAGCACTCCGAGAGAAGATAGTAAAGGAAAGCGAGAAGAAAGGACTAAACATCAGTTGTAAGAAGACAGAATGTAGCGTTGTCAGCAAAAGGGACTAGACAACATGCAAACTACGAATTGGAAACGTTAGAATCAAGCAAGTGCAAAAATATAGGACGTTATATATGACAGGGACATGCTGGACAATCTTCTCACAGATGAAGAAAAGACTTGAGGCAACAGAAATGTGATTCTAAGGAATACTGACAATACAATCGACTGAACATGTGAGCGCCCGACGAAGTCTAAAGGAAAATGGAAACGATAGGTCAGTTATAATTAGAATCAGAAAAAAGGTGAAATAATGAGGAAAGAGGGCTTAGAAAATTTTTACTCACAGGACAAATTGAAGGCAAAAGGGATAGTAACCTACCTAAAAAGCTTGTGCAAAAAGTGTAAATGGTTAACCGAACTAGTATTAGAAGAGACAAACACGGCTAAGAGCTACAAAGGACAGGGAGTTGTAGGGGAGCCGTAATCGCCTACTTCCTGGAGGGACACGTCACATAGAAGAGGAAGAAGTAAAATCTTTGAAAATGGCTGATTGCTCAACCGAAAGTTCTTCAATTCAACAAACATTTGGACAATTTCTTATTAAGTTCAGAAAAAAAAACACTTGCTAGGAATACAAAAAATATGAAAAAAAAACTAACAAAAACACTGTTGTTTAACAAAACATGTATCAAAGACGGACTGCTACCCAAACACACACACACACACACACACACACACACACACACACACACACACACACACACATATATATGTGGGGGGATGGAATAGAGAGGAGTGGGCGAATATATGTAGATTCTAGCTTAGAATTTTTATGAGATTCTCTCCATTAGTAGTTGGAGGTAGCATATAAATATTTCTGGATATTTCCATGGAATCAATTTCTCGCTCTCAACTCTGACATTTTCCCCATAGTCGATGCATATTTCAAAATCAAGTCATAAAGAACATGCAATATAGTGAAACCGAGGGAAAAAAAAGTAAAAAAAAAATATATTGTCAAGCTCTTTGGTGGTTTCATATGATGAGGAGGCAATTGAAAGAGACAATCTCGGATAGTATTGGGCTGTCGTATGAAGACTAATGACCAACCATTTTCCTATTTTTCATAATGTCAGTGTCTTTCTTTCTTTCTTTCTTTCTTTCTTTCTTTCTTTCTTTCTTTCTTTCTAAGGATCTTCATTATCTATCTATCTATCTATCTATCTATCTATCTGTCTATCTATCTATCTATCTATCTATCTATCTATCTATCTATCTATCTATCTATCTATCTATCTATCTATCTATCTATCTATCTATCTACGGTTCTTCATTATCTATCTATCTATCTATCTATCTATCTATCTATCTATCTATCTATCTATCTATGGTTCTTCATTATCTATCTATCTATCTATCTATCTATCTATCTATCTATCTACGATTCTTCATTATCTATCTATCTATCTATCTATCTATCTATCTATCTATCTATCTATCTATCTATCTGTTCCTTCCTACTTTAGTTTGTTCGTATCGGGTTACTTTATAGCCTGATAGAGACTAGGAAAGATAAGTTTCAGTGTATCAATTCAATTCGTCTCCTTTTCACTCTACATTTAGAAATCTATTCATTATATCTACATTAGTCTATGCATATTTTTTTTCATAATTAGACTACGAACTTATCGATTTACTTACGTACCCATAGACACACATGCAAAATTTGTATACGTTTTAATCTATATAAATATTTAAGTACATATATGCACTGGTTCTTGTACAATCGCCGAAGTTAAGCAACGTCGAGCCTGGACAGTACCTAGGAATACCAAGTGTTGTAAAGTTGGATGTGCGAGTGGTTTAATGTATAATGGCTCGGAATTGTTGATCGGAGGGCCAAGTTCAAATTTTGTTTGGGTTCATTATATTCACTTACGCGGAAATACCCTTGGGAAACGTAGAAATCCACATCTTCTCCCCCCTCGCTATTGGTTAATTAGTAAGACGTGTATAACTAAAGACAAAAAAAAGAAAGACTTGTATTAGCCGACGCGTTTCATCCTCTGAGGGATTTTATCAAGGCAAATGTATCAGTATCATAGGTTTGTATCACTAAACCTTCTATTATCTCCAAAAAATTTCTTATAATCTAAAAAATATATTTTTTACCTTTAAATAACACGCAAAGTGTTGACAGGCCGCAGAAAACGAGCCACTCAATTAGTTAAATATATATTTGTATGTTCTATACACATAGAAATTCTTAAAAATAGTGATTTTCCATGCTTAGCTGTGACACGATGCCAAAATTATTGGGACACCAGTGAGGATCGAACTCGCTCATAATCGTTCATAGTGAGACAAGCATCCTAAACATTACACCACCTCGAGGTGCCAAAGAATTCCTTAAATATAAGTTTTATGTTCTTTTTCATAGCCTTATTAATTTGTTCATATCTATCTATCTATCTATCTATCTATCTATCTTAGCCTACCTACCTATCTATCTATCTATCTATCTTAGCCTCTTTATCTATTTAAGTATCGTTATATCTATCTTAGCATCTTTATCTATCTATCTATCTATCTATCTATCTATCTATCTAAACGTCATTATACAGCTCGTAACAAATCTTTTACTCACTATCACAATTGTGTAAGTGCAAAAGATATCTTATTGATGATACTGATACACAATGACAACCTTAACAACATAATATACGCAGACGACACTGTTCTTCTTTACGGCAGCGAATGTTGGACGATTTCCTCAAGGATGAGGAAGAGACTAGAGCCGATGGAGATGTGATTCTACAGAAGGATGCTAAGGACATCATGGACCGAACGGGTGAGCAACGATGAGGTCTTAGATAGGTTACAAACAAAGAGAAGGCTTATACTTAACAACAGGAAGAGGTAGCTGAAGTTTCTGGGGCACATAATGAGGAAGGAGGATCTATAGAATCTGATACTCACGGGTCGAATAGAGGAAGAGAGACAAGGGAAAGCAGCGTGTGACATACCTGACGAGGAAAGAGCAGGTGCATGACAGAACGTGGTCTGGGGGGAAGAAACAGAGGAAGGAGATTGCTGAAACCTGCAATGGATAGAGGGAGGTAGAGAGCCATGATCGCCTACGCCCTGAAAGGTAATGGCAAATAAAAAAATTAAAAAAAAGATACACTAGGAATAGTGTCCGGCTACTTGCTTCCAAGCATACCCATTTTTTAGCCATTCCATTCTGCAGACGCTTGATCAGGCACATTTATTATGCTGTAACTATGCTGAGTTCTGCGGGGTCGGTTCATAATATGGTCATTACGGTCACGCTGATTTCTGACTTCGTACTAACACGAATATCGAAGAATTCCATCCACATGTATTTCAGTGTTACATGCCGAGATAATATCACCTCCCTGAGAAATCGACCAAGGTGAGATACGAACTCGGGACTGGTGGTTTGAAAGCGAAGGTTTTAACCACTCGGTCACGCTGAACACGCTACAATAAAAGATATATATTATTCAAAGAAGGGTATAGAAGTAAAAATTTTTTTTTCACGTCCTATCCTATGATGTTCGTGGTAAAGAGTCAGCACTTCTGGTAATTATTCCAAAGACGGAGTCCAAATGGTTTAAACTGTAAATCTGAACATCTTAAAGTACATGTTTTGCGCAAAAACATCATTTGTTGTTCCCTGAATTGTCTGCCTGTCTTTTGATCAACTCTCGCGACGCAGACAATGATTAAATATAAACATCCAGCCATAAAACATGGAGACTTTGGTATGTGAGACAGATTCAACAGCTCACTGCAGAAGTAAACATTAGCGGGGAGTAAAGAGAAGGCAGGAAGATATTAATGGTCGATAGTGGTATGCCTTTAGCTTTAGAGATATATGACAATTTATGTCTTTTTTGTTCGAAAATGTTTTTCTTTCTTTCTTTCTTTCTTTCTTTCTTTCTTTCTTTCTTTCTTTCTTTCTTTCTTTTGTATTTAATGCTGGTCCAGGATGTATCCGCCCATTTTGAATATCTCGAATCGGTTGCGCAACTTGACAATTAATCACAAGATCTTATTGCGCATCTGTGAACAGACAATCCTCTAGGCTTTTTAGGTCGGCCATGAGACTGTTGAGTTTGTTTATCGTGTGGCCATCGTATTCACAATGAAAAAATAGCTGCTTCTTCATGTCTCGTTCAGTGGTTTTTTGGCGTCATTGTATCTTTATACTATATATATATATATATATATATATATATATATATATATATATATATATACCTACTATATATCCACTTATAATGCATACATACGCATATGTGTGTACACACACACACACACACACACACACACACACACACACACACACACATATATATATATATATGATAAGAATATAGTTTTAAGGTATGCTATATTTATTGGTAAAAGTTTTTAATATCAGGGATAGAGCGTATGTAGATAATGTCTGAAGATTGCATTGAAGCTTGAAACAGAGTGTCACCGTTTCTGAAAGGTCCCCTTTCCAGATTTTCCAAACTTTCGGCTAACCTGATGAGTATTTATGAGCGTTCTTAAATTTAAAAAATTTTTAAAAACCAATAACATTTTGTTCTTGTATATAAATACTTATTACAAAATCTTTGCATTTGCCTTGATAAAGCATCTTAGAGGACGAAACGAGTCGGCTAAGATAAGTATTCCTTTTGTCTTTTATACATACATACATACACACACACACACACACACACACACACACACACACATATATATATATATATATATATATATATATATATATATATATTGTTTATAGGTTACTTTTATAGATACAAATATTTAAGTAAATATTCTGTTTATAATAAACAGTATTAACAAGATTTACCGAACTGAATATCCGAGAAATTACATTCAGGCAGGTAAATGTTGTTAATACTGTTTATTATAAACACAGCATTTACTTAAATATTTGTATCTATAAAAATAATGTATAAACAATAAATATATTAAAACAGTTGTCGAATTTAGTCCATTTCATTGTATATATATATATATATATATGTTTTAGCAGACATCGTCTGTATGTTGTGTATTGTAAATCGAGACGGCAAAAGCTTGTTAGAGGAATTAATGTGAGGCGTACTGATAAAATGATAATAGTGATAGTAATATTAACCGTTTCCTTATAAAGAAACATTTGTCATTCTGTCGAAATTCATAAAATCTTTCTCTTAAAAGAATTTTTTCAGGAAAAAGGGTTTCTCAAGAATACTGCTATCGCTCTTATTGTTAATCCTAACAAGAACAATGAAAACATTGAAGGCACTAATAGGATAAGGGGAACAAATTGGCGCACGATTAAAAAATCGTCTTCTGACAATATTGAAACCAATTTAATTTGTATATGTTATGGTCCGGTTCCTTGTACCACGGTGATAGTCCAAGGTAGAACCAATAAAGAAGAACTCGAACACAGGTATGGAATAACACAGATATATTACAAACAGGAATATATACAGAGAAGTAGAAGTGTTAGTATGAACAATCAGGTTTAGTAGTAATTGTCTTAACGCGACTCTGTTTCGGACTGCCTCTGACTCGACTGACTGACTCGCTCTGACTGACTGACAGACTCCTGACGGACTTCATTCCAGATTCCAGATTGAACTCTAGACTTCAGACGGAACTCCAGACTTCAGGCGGAACTCCCTGCTTCCTCTTGAGGCGCAGTATTTATTACGTATGGAATAGTCCATTATGTTATTATGAGTAAGGTCCCATAACAGTATAAATAAAACGAAATAATAGATCACCAATTTGAAAAACAAACAAACAACAGAAATAGACAGAAAAACAATGATTAGTGTATCTGTTATGGTCCAGGTTAGGACCAAAGAAGAACAACACGAACACAAGAGTAGAAATAACGAAGGTATATTACACGAAATAATAATACAAGATGTGGAAGGTGTTAGTATGACTGTCAGTCTGGTTTGGAGTGAACTACTATCGGCTCGACTCGATTCTTGAGAGGCGTAGTATACATAGTGTTAGGAAGAGTTCATTCTGTAGTTATAGGTAAGGACCCATGACAGTATCTCAAAAGAAAAATAGATCGATTAAAGCTATCCTTTTTTTTCTGCACAGGGTAGGTCTTGTAAATACTTAAACAATTGTGAACCTATGCCGAAAACATACCCTGTGTAATATTTCAAACCATTTTCCCTGATAATTCACTGTCTCTTGACCAACTGCATATCTAAAGGCGACTGTGTCAACCATCTTATACTATATATATATATATATATAAACTATATAAATATATATATATATATATATATATATATATATATATATATATATATAGCAAATATTAAACTTTGCGACTATATATATATCTATATCTATATATATCTATATATATATAATCGTATAGTTTAATATTTTGCTATATATATATATATATATATATATATATATAAAATCAAATAAGAACAAAATAGCGGTTAAAATGCTAACACGGCAAGCGATCCTCAGGCATTATTTATAATGATGAAAGTGATAGCCGTAGCCGTAAGTTCTATGCTAGCTGTTTCTTCTCTTGCACTTTTCGCTTGTGGAACTCTCTTCTTGGCTCTTACTTTCCAGTGAACTTTGATCTTCAAAAATTTAAATGCAATGTCAATTGTTATCTTCTA
This sequence comes from Acanthosepion pharaonis, assembly GCA_903632075.3. NCBI lineage: Eukaryota > Metazoa > Mollusca > Cephalopoda > Sepiida > Sepiidae > Acanthosepion > Acanthosepion pharaonis. The sequence goes on along the minus strand of CAHIKZ030001001.1, from coordinate 3,414,006 downwards.
TCTTCTTAATTCCTGTTCTTTTATTGTTCTCTCTCGTTAATAATGTTTTCTTTTTCTTTTTATATCTTTGCATCCTAGTGGCTTTAATGTCTTATTTGTGGAGGGGGATGATTAAAAAACTCACATCACCATGCATGAGTTACAGTCTAAATGTTAGCGTAAGCTTTATGCAAGTAACCAATCATCAATCTGAAGACAAATAACATAAACGGACCGATTAATATGTCAATATTTTACTGCTGCCTTTACGCTATTTTGTCTTATGTTGTTGGAAACAGAGACTTTACAATTAGCGGCATTCCTTCTCCAGTACTTCTTTAAGACACCAAACTTCTCTATCTAAGCATTATTGGAAACTTAAAGATAGATGCTTCATCCCACAAATGAAATGGGATCAGTCTCAAACTCCCAACAACTTCCGAGACAGGTGCAGTCTATGCATACACGATTATAATGATTAAATATAGAAATAGTGACCACAGTTATTGAATCAAAGAAACGAAATTATTTTCAAGTGTAGACCCAAGAACACATTTAAAATTCCCTAAATCATTGACTTTGGGGGATATACACTTGAAGTGTTGTTTCTATTTTATATGGGTAATAACATATATGTGTACGTGTATCCACATTTTTATATATAGTTATTTATGCTATTCTCTTGCCTACATCATTTCTAATTTTGAATTATTAATTAATTAATATTTTTATATCTCTATTATTGATAGTATTATCTTTATTTTTTATCCTTATTTGTATTTTTCTATTCAAAATTTGTTCTTTATATTTATCTCTTGATTCATTTATTTATTTATTTTTTATATTATTTATTTTATTTTATTGATGTTGGATATTTTTATTATTAATTCTTTAAAACTGTGGTGATTATTATAATGCGATGATGAAATTTGCAGCCTAAAATGACACGACTATTAGACATATTACTGTAACTTTTTTTTTAATTTTGATTAAGTTTATATACTGGGTAAGAGGGGCCCTTACCCAGTATATAAACTTGTTCTGCCCTTTAAGAAAAATTTTTTTATCTAGGTCAACCTATTGGCTCATCATTGATTTCTTCCTTCTTTCATTTCTTTTCTTTTTTCTCTCTCTCCCTTCCCTCTCTCTCTCCTCCCCTCTCGCTCTTTCTTTTCCCCCTAAATTTTTATTATTTTTTTTATTGAAATTCTTATTTTTCTTTTATTCTTTTTAATCATAAGAACTTTTTCTTTTTCTTTTTTTCTTCTTCCTTTTTACTATCTGTCTGGACAGATTGATTCTATTTCTAAAAAAACCTTCGGTCTGAAGAGATGAATATGTGAATATGTTCACAAAACAAATTATAAATGAGATGTATTTTTAAGTTTTTTTTTACTTATATATATATATATATATATATGTGTGTGTGTGTGTGTGACACTAGTGTGACACAGGTAGTATGAAATTAAGATTAAAAGGCTTCATGTAAAAAGCCCGTATAGGAATTGGAGAATTGTAAGGGTCAAAAACGTTAAAATTGTTCAGGTGAAAACATGAATTGAAATATGAAGTGAAGAAAAAAAAGAGAATTTTTTTCCTGATAAACTGATGGGTGAATAGAATTGTTCTGAATCCGAAAGCTGGAATGTAAAACAGTCTAAAATATGTCCCGAGGAATGAGAAAATTTTTGCCGATTTGAAATATATTACAAAACGCAAAAGTTATCGGGAAAAATTATTGTTTTGAATAGTTGACTGTTTTGGTATTTGAAGGCCATTTGGGTAAAGGCAAAAGAATTCGTAAAGTCGGGTTTTGTAAACAGGACAGGAAATTATTTGGGTCATATTGGGAAATCGACAAAGAGATATTCTTTGCCGATTTGAAATACATTTGTAAACACAAAAATTTGTTAACGGGAAAAATTCAATTATGACATGGCCGATTGTGAAAAAAGGAATGTGGAGACAAAGTTTATTGTTTTGAAATAGCTGATCGCATTGTTGAGGGTCGATGTCATGTCTCCAGGGTTGGAGAAAATAATTAATTGATGAATAATTCGTGAGTTTTGAGCTGCGGTAGGAGTCGAGCGAAATACATATAAACCGAATGCTTAGTTGAAGCCAGCAGCTAGAGCGAAGGGCGCAGACGAGACGTAACGGCAGCAGACAAGGTGCCCTGGGTCCCACATGACCTGCTGACGACAGAATTCCAGACCTCATGTATGTTTAACCCGATCCAAGTTTTAGAAGCAAGAGATACCGTGCCACCATAGGGAGTTTAAAAGGAAGGGTTAATTTTGTTGGATCAGCGATTATATAAGCCAATTGAAAATTGACCCAGCGACCTTCTTATTTGTTATAATAATTGTATTTTCACCAGTGGAAGCGTTCTTTGTCCTTTTCTCATAGCACGGTTCCGTCAATCTATTCAACGCTTAAATACGGTCAAAAATTCGATCTTCACTGTTCTGGGAACGAAGAACAGAACGTGAGCAGGGCAGATGAGGAACCGAAACGGTCAGCAGATAACCATCAGTTGACCGGCGGCAGAGCTGACCAGCCGGGCGGGCCGGACAAGCCGTGTTATCTCCCTCTTTCTCTCTCTCTCTCTCTCTCTCTCTCTCTCTATATATATATATATATATATATATATATATATATATATCCTGAAAAATTAATTTCAGTTGAACTCTCTGGGGAAGAGGTGTGGGTTTGTAAACAGTGACTGTCATGGCTGATATAGCGAGACTCTTCGGCAAAAGAGAATTGAGTCACTGTCGGTCACTGTGTGTGTTTATCTAAAAATAAAATACGCTAAAATTCACCTTCACCCCGACGGCTTAGTGGTAGAATCTCCGCCAATTCAGTCGGGTTTCGATCCTAGCTAGAGGCAACCGTATGTCTAGCCACACTGAAGAACTGCGAAACAGTCTGTCTGTGGATAACTTTATATATATATATATATATATATATATATATATATATATATATATAATTATTTATTTAAAAATTAATAACATATATATGTTATAAAATCACTACAAAAATAGCCATTTTGTTTCAACAACCCCGGTGTCTTATCAAGTGATGATGTTGAATGTAAAATAAATGGTTTTAAAAGTTTCAAATTAATTAACAATCCTTCGCAAGGGGAAAACGTTGGTACAAAAGCTAGATTGACCAATCAAAATACAAGTATAGGAAAATTCAAAAAGCTTGACAACGAAGTCATAACAACTATTCAGATCTTTAAAATATGGGTAATATTAAAATAGAATTTATTCTAACCAATAATTACTAAATTATATGATAAAATTTAATATTAAAATTAAAAACTACCAATTTCAAAATCCAAATTTAATCGCTATTAAGTTTACAACCATAAAATTACTGAGGAGAAAAGAAGAAATACATATGTTATTCAATTTATTTCTTCATTGAAATTACGTTAGATGCTAATGTTATATCCGGTCCTCTGACCATATATATGTATACATTTTAATCCCATGTGTGTGAATGGGGTCGTAACCTCACGCGTAAAACAGCACAAACACAATCAGATTATAATACATAATCACCCAGACATATATATATATATATATATATATATATATATATATATATATATATATATATATACACACAAAAAGTGACTAGACAGGGAACATCTCCACGGCCCTTTATGAAAAAAAGGGGGGGGGAGGAGGAAAAGAGGAAACCAACACTACGTACATACATACACAATTAAAAGTGAATGCACTTTCCATACACATAGACACAGATAAATACATGTACACACATTCACAGATATTGATCCAGACAATCAGATACCACAACCAATAAATATTTAAGACTGAAAGTGCCATTAAATAAATGCTGACCACTTATTAAAATTTAACTTGAGCGAGAAAATATACAAAGATAAAAATGATTAAAAATAATATTATTTAATATATTAAAAAACGAAAATTCCAAACCCACAAATATCAATAAAAACATATATTTTAATCATATAAGTTGATAATAATTTTATTATATATTAAGTGAAGGAAAATAAGATATAAAGAACTACCTACAGAAATAAGTGTACATTCATACGTACATACATACATACACATATATACACACGGCGGCAAACATAAACCAACACACATATACATATATATATATATATATATATATATATATATATATATATATATATATATATATGTGTGTGTGTGTGTGTATAAATACACATAGAAATACATACATATAAATATATAAACATAAACACATACATACGTATACATATTTATGATAACAAGTAAACATACACATACATACATATATACATATATACCTAAAAATATACACACATATATGCACACATACTCACTCACATATATATACATATATATACACAGCAATACACAAATATGAACATATATACACACATAGACTAACTCATGTGGCCGTAATGACATACCCAAGTTTTCATATCTACACATACACACAAACAATCTCATATACAATAGGTGTCAACATACCCATATACAACCACAAACATACATATATAAACACATATATATATACACACACACAAATATATACATAAATATACCTATCTATAATAACAAGTACACATATATACGTACATACACATAAATACTACGACATTCAACCAAATACATATATAAACGTACATACATACACATACATAGACATACATCCATATACATACAAACACCAAAATACATGTATCATAACATACATATATAAACACATTCATACAAACCGAAATATACGTAAATATAAATTTAGATACACAATATAACAGGACACACACACACACACACACACACACACACACACACACACACACACACACACACACACACACACATATATATATATATATATATATATATATATATATATATATAATAGTAATTGGTATGTATTATTCCAAAAAGGACTTTTAGTCTATATGAAAGCTCAATGTATGATACAGACCAAATTATAAAAATAAAAAGGAAAAAACTTGAAAAAATAAAAATCCATATTCGGTAAGGTGTATATTTAGGCAGCAAGAATTATTTCAAACGTGTTCTGTTGATAATATCAACAATTTCTGTTCATCTAATTTTTATTAACATTTTGAAATTTCCGAATTAGTTGTTTTATATAATCTGTAAATTTACCAAGGTTCATTTATTGTTTTTTTCTCGAGTACTTTCGAATGTTGCTACATTAGTCTTTAAGGATATCGTTTTTTTGTGGATTTATTTAACAGCTTTTTGGTTAGGTAGAATTCCTTTGTTTAAATCCTGGTATTATTTGGAAAAATGTAAGTTTGAAATGGCATTCCACATAATGTTAAGACAGAAGCAAAGGAATTCTGCATATCACACAGACTCCCGATTGGTTGTTGAAAATGACTAAGATGGTCGAAAGTACTTGAACAAAACAATAACAAAATATGAACTTCGGACTTTTTATCCACAATTTCGATTACAATATTCAACACCTTATTCGAAAATAGGAAAAATACAATACAATGTTTGTCGGTTCTTGTTAATATATATATATATATATATATATATATATATATATATATATATATATATATATATATATTAGGCAGCATATATTTTATATAAAAGAAATAATCATACATAGAATCAGTCAAAGGTTATTAATGCGATTAATGGCGAAATCACTTCGCTAGTAGAACATAATGTATGCATTAAAATACTGTTAATCCATCGAATGTGATCCTCATTTATAAAACAGTTGTCAGATATTTCTAGTGTATATGTTTTTTAAGTTAAGCAAGTACTTTCGAGGATCCATGTCTTCATCCTCAGGCTGTATTTTTTCCTTTAAAGTTAAAACTTGTAGACGAAATAATTGTTTGTAGACCGAAAGATGTTTTTTTTAAGAATGTGCTATTTATTGACGGTTGTACAATCTCGGAAAACAATTGATCCGCAGTACGAAATTCCTGAGAAAAAAACCACTAAGACATATCACTATATTAATTGAACTATATACTTAGTTCATGACATGTTAACTGAAAAACACTTGTAAAAAAAAAGAATTCGCGGATTTACCATATTACAAAATTCATATAAAAATTCTCACTTGAAATTTTGAACTTTAGCGTTGCGACCTACACATTCCGAGAATATACACTAGAAACATCGCATTAATATTGCTGATTGATTCTATGCATGATTATTTCTTTATATATATATATATATATATATATATATATATATATATATATACCTAGTGTAACAGCAAAATTGTCCAAATCGTGTTACAGCATAATTGTACATCCCACAAAATGTTTAATATCTAAAAAATACTAAACTAATTGAATTACTTTTTACAGGTTTTCGATAAGATGTTTAGCCATCTTGACACCATTTGTAAGAATCACTCAAAAACTACTTGAGTTATTCAGCTAGAAAGAGAACAGGTAAAATTGTTTTGTGTCAGCCCCACTGTCTTTTCAAATGAGCATCGTGAGAGGACAAAAATCATTCAGGCCTTCAGTAATGATACCAAGATTCACACTTTCGCTTCCTTTTACAAAGTCCATTTAAGAACCATCAAGAGAACGGTGAATAACTTTTAAAAAAAGGGAACAGTAGAGAGGAAAACTGGATCAGGTGGTCACAACAGCAAGAGGGATCATCATTTCAATTTAGAGATAAAGAGATCAATTAGAAAAGATCCAACTTAACCCATAGGACGTTTGGCACGTGAGAGAAGAGTTTCAGCTATGACAGTTCAAAGAGCAGTGAAAAAAGATTGAAAATGAAATTGTACGTCAAACCTGTGCGTTACCTTATTACTCCAGCTTCCGATCCTTAGCTATGATTAATTAATGATGAACATGTCATATTCGTTTATGATCGATTTCATCACAATTCTTCTGTTAAGCTTGGAGAGTAATTATACATTCTTATTGTGCAAAGTAGAGTCTAGTAGTGTTATAAAAACCTCGGAGAATTGCAGTAAGATATCTTTAATCATTTCTAAGATCCAACGGTTCAGAGCTTAATCTAACAATTGGACAGTTTTGCTGTTGCACGATTTGGACAATTTTGCTGTTACACCCGGTACACACACATACACACACATGCGCGCGCACACACATACATATAAATACACACACACACACACACACACACATATATATATATATATATATATATATATATATAATATATATATATATATATTAATCTACGTATCTAAAAATCGATATGCATTCAAATATATATATATATATATATATATGTATGTATATATATAGGTATGTTGTTCGCTTGACAACCCAACTGTCAGGGTTTCGATACTTGGTGGTGGATGCGCACTGCTGATGAGTCCCAATTATAGGACGAAACGGCCGTCCTGTGCTTCCTCTATTTCCTGTTGAGGTTTCTATCAGACTCAATGAATCAATTAAATATAATTATCAAATCCTCCTACTTATTATTATCTGTCTTTATCTTCGCTTGAACCGGCTTCTAATGCTCCAGTTGGCGCGGCTTGGTGAGAGTAGTCGTGGCTCCTGGGGCACAGTCCTGCGGTTACAGAGAACTCAGTAGAGTTCCGCCACGGAATATGTGGAGCGAGCGGCGCTAGTTGAGTCTGATTAGGAATCTCTTCGTTACCGAGGCCCATTTGGTATGTTGTTGTTGACAACCCAACTGTCAGGTTTCGATACTTGGTGGTGGATGCAATGAGTCCCAACTGTCAGGGTTTCAGACTCAATGATCAATTAAATGTCTTTATCTTCGGCGAACCGTTGATGCTGGATCGGGCACTTGGTGATGAGTCCCAATTATAGGACGAAACGGCTAGTTTCCATTTGTTGAGGTTTCTATCAGACTCAATGAATCAATTATATATATATATATATATATATATATATATATATATATATATATATATATGTATATATATGTATGTTTTTACTTTTTCAGACAGTACAAATTTCTGGCTCTAGGCAGAAGTGCCGCACAGCAACATATTGATCTTAAACAAATCTAGTCCGGTGTCCTGGGTAAGAGTATAAACTATATCCAGCAGCAAAGCCTCTGACCTGGAGATTGGAGGTTTTGGGGAGCGTGGAACCACCTCTTAATTGCTGTTGTTCTCAAGTTCACTCTGTCCCATCGTGGTAGAACCTATTAGTGTCCAGCTGTGGGGCAAATAGTGAAGCCCCAACAAAAACACATGAAAGTATAAAAACACATTTTTATACAAAAAATACCAAAATACATATTTGTAGTAAAATTACCAGCAATATCTATTCATAGTATATATTTAGTTGAAGCCATAAAATTATGTTCAAAATATTTAGATTTCGGCAGTAAATAACCCATAAAGGTCGATATACCTCTAAACAAAATCACCCAACCAGCCAAAGTCCCGATCCATAATGCCGTCACTTTTGACGGGTACTTTGCTTGCATCATCATCAAGCCTTTAAATTAACAAAACATTAATAATATGTACGATCATAAACTTAGGAAAAATTCTATCCAATCAATTAACGATTATCGACATTTTACATGTTAAATATATCTTCGCGATAGATCTGGTTAATTCATTTATAGAGGCGTAGTCGTCTCTCTTAATTTTATTACACCGCAACGTTGTTTATGGCGCCATATGCATCTCGTCGTCTTTTCCGCCAGTATAGTACAGCTTGTGGTCGTTGTGCTATAAATAACTGGGCATTGTTGTGGATAGGATGGGAGAATGTGACCCAATGGTGTCCAAAATCATACTGTCTAAATTCTCTCTCAAAAGGCCGGTTTGCACTGCCGGGACGAACTTTAATGGAAAGCGTCTCGCTTGCCTGTGTGGATTTGAAATTCATTCATTTAATTATTTTGCTTCAACTCGCTAGCGTCATTTGAACTTGTTTATTCCGCCCCACCTTTTTGCAGAAAAGAAAAAGAAAAGAAAAGAAAAGAAAAAGAAGCAAAAATGTTTATTAACCCAACAAACAAAAATTCCCATTAAAGCTGAAATAAGAATGATCAATTCGCAGATGTATTTATTCATCAATTGACATCTATTCACCTTTAAATGTTATTTCGTGCGTGTTGATTAACACGCGCATGATGAGGTGCGCCTTGTTGGGTACGCTAGCAGGGAGTTTGTGCAATCACGACTTGCAGTTTGTTTTTGAAACCATTAAAATTCAAGAAAGGCCCAATTGGGTTTCGAGTTTAGGCTAAGATCCGGCTTTCAAGATAGCAAATTTCCAAGCAGGCGCATAAAATTAATTGTTTATAAATCTGTCGCTACATAATCTTCAGAAAAAAATAAACAAACGGCACAAAGAGAAAATCAAGCCAACAGAAAGCAAAAGTGTTGGGCTTCTTGAGAATTCGTACTTCACAAAATTATGAAGATTTTTATTTAATCATCATCAAAGAAATTGGGCGTAATTTCTAGGATTAGACGAGCTATCTTCTTTTAGAAAGCTATCTAACTTTGGAGAGCTGTCTAAACCTTATAAAGTTATCTAACTTTGGATACCTGTCTATCTATATAGAACTATTTAACTTTGTAGAGCTGTCTAACTTTATAGAGCTTTGGAGTGCTGGCTATCTTTATACAGCTATCTAACTTTGGATAGATCTCTAACTATATAGAGCTATCTAACTTTGGATAGCTATCAACTTTAGGGAGCTGTCTAATTCTGAAGAATTTTTTTTATTATCTAAAATTTGGTTGACTCCCCTAAAAAATAAAAATAAATTTTTGACAGACCGTCAATAGCAATAAGTACATTCTTTTTTTTAATAATTTCTTCACAAGCAAAGCGATAATGACACAAAGGTGGCGGTGGAGGGGGGGGGGTTAAGGAGTAAAAGAGAATGAGAAGACTTTAAGGAGAAGTGAGAAAGGGTTTTAGGTGGCAGTCAGTTAGTTAAATGCCACACTTGGGCGATTATGTATTAGTAGGTTGTCATTTATTTCTACAGTAGACTGGCTGCCAAACAAGGCTAAAGGACCCAGTCTGTCGTGCTATCCACCCCATAGTTAGGGAGAAGAGATGGATTCATAGATTTCCCAAGGGCATTTGTGCGTAAGTGAATATAACGAGTTCGACGGGGATTCGAACTCGGTTCTCCGCATTCTCATTCCGAGCCGATATCCATTACTCCACAACGTACATCCGTGTTGACAAGGTGACGGGGAAGCAAAAAATAGGGAGTTCTACAGGTGAGGAGTGCTAGAAAAGTAACTGTTGCAGTAGAAGTGGCGGTTGCATCTAGAGCGTTCAACAGTAAAAAGGTGAGACCTAATTACCAGTCTAGTAGCACGCTCAAAATCACGCAGTCGAGGCACTAAAAAAAAAGCTCATCAGAACAGTTGTCATAAAAATATTTCTTGAAAAGACAGTGGGGAGGCCACGTCACCTTGGTGAGAAATATGACTGAAGTCGAGATCGAATACATTACAGACCCTTCTTTGAAATTTGTCAAGACTCTTGAGATATACAGCAGGGACATCAGACCAGATATGGCAGCAGTATTCAGTGCATGATCGAATGGTAGATCTGAAATGTGCAAGATGGATTCTGAAGAGAAATAAAAGTTCTAATACGACACAGTGAACCAACTTTTCTCGAAGCAGACATAGCAATTAATTTAGTATTTTCTTTGAGTTAGGCATGTCCTTAAACTTGCTAACTTCAAATCCGTTGTCCTGTTTTAATTTTAGAAAATAATTAGATTTTGGCTGTTATTTACTAAACCTTGATTAGTATGGGTAATAGAGGACAAGTATTTGAGGACACTAAGGATCGAACTCATTAGTAAAAATGATTCAAAGTACATTACTAACAATTATTTAATGTCTAAGCACAAAAATTATTCGGCATTTATATATGTAGTTATTAATTACTGATGAGCAATTTACGAAAAATTACGAAAGAAATTTTTTTTTTTGTGTCTGTTGGAATGGCTGACGAGAAAGAGAGTTCGATGTCTTGCAGCGGCGGACGAGATATTTCGAAAGAATTTTTTTTTGTTCTGGAGATGAGGACGAGATATCTCGAAAGTGACATTTTTTTTGTTTGTTTCGGATCTTCTTGCTCTGGCAGTGAATAGGATAGCGACGCCCTTACAACATCCCCGTTCAGTAACACTCTATCTTGAGTGGCACTTAGGTCTTGTATTGGATGAATAATAGTAAAAATAATGTCGTTGATGTTGATGAAGGTGGTGAACCCAATTATTTTCCTGGAGTGGTTTTACAAGATATTTCATCAACAGAATGTCACATAAAATATCCCGGTCGTTGTTAAATACATAAAAATCACGCATATTGGCAAGACGTATTGAGTGCTCCACTAGTAAAGATAATTTAGTAATTATCTATTGTTGGGCATTTCCAGAGAGCATGATTAGCAGGTTAGTCACACAGGCTATTGATAGTTAAGTACATTTCTCTACTGTGGCCTTGTGTCAGACTAGATTATATATCTGCCTGTAGCAGTGAAACGATTAGAAAGTTTGTTTCGCAAGCCATTGAAAATAATGAAATTCTCATTGGATGCTTCCTGATAATGGACTTATAATGGCTAAATTAAGCTTATTAAATATCTATAAGAAACGAGAGTTGTCTGTTGTAGTGTGTGGCTAGTTGGTTGGATGCGTGGAGGTGTAACCGTTACGAGGAGAAATCGGTGAGTCATGTTCGAATTCTGGTCGAATTCGTTACATTCCATTTCACATAGATATTCTTGAAAAATGGTATTTATCCATCTCTTTAAACCTTTGCTATGGGTTAAACAGCTTTGCAAACGGAGCTTTCTAGCCTTAGTTGGCAACCAGTCTAGGGGAAGAGTGACTCTGAATTCAAAACCTGTTGTAGCCATGGCGGGCTATTGAAACTATTATGGGGTTCATAATTAACTGCAGCACGGGGTTGTCTTTATGATCTCGGCTCAGGTCGAATAAAAAAAAGAAAGTAGGTTAATTTCACATGTTAAGTTCGATATACATTGGGAACTCTCCTAGTGTGACTTTGTGCCATGAACAGGCATTGTATTTATTTGCATATAAGACAGACTTGTGATCTCAAGGAAATAAATTCTTTAAAAAAATATCGATAGTGACTAGATTTTAGGATGTAGTTGTACAGTAGGCATATTAATATTAAGATTAAGACTAAGGCTAAGATTAGGACTAAGACTAAAATTGAGATTAATAGATTAAGCACTACCGATCACGAATATCATGTTTTCTTTTATTAAATTTTATAAAAGCTAATAGTGGGATCAGTTGACTATTTAAAATCAATGTAAATTGAAACCTCCCTACGGAAACCAAAACAAAATATAATTATACCACGTGATTTCTTAAAATGTAAAACATAAATTTAAAAAAAATTGAAATTCATAATCTGGAATATTATTTTTCATATATTACTATCAATTAATTACTCCAGTTTACGAATTTCAATTTTTTTACATTTTAAGCAATCCGATCGTATGAACGTATTTGTTTTGGGCTTCCGTAGGAGGGAACAATTTACAATGAATTTACATAGAAAGCTGAACCTTCTATAAGCTTTTTTAAATTTTTATATATATTTTTTTTCATTTTTTTGATATGGAGTGATTAATCCATAGTAATATGAAAAATAGTATTTCTCGCCGCAGTCCATATTTGTACAACTCCATCCATTTTAGGATAGAAAAGAAAACGTGCATGCAGAAAGAAACAAAGAACTTTGACTGATTTCAAGTAAAATATGCTAAATAAATAAATAATAAATATCTGACGGGTTTTCTTGTGGATCCATTTAATCTGTTCATTGGTTTAGTTTTGCTCCGACCCGACCGACTTCAATGCACCCGACTCGCTTCCTTCTTCCATTCGACAAGAATCAGAAGAAGAAGAAACAGAACAAGAAAAGAATTATTTTTGTTCAGTCAAGTGATGTGTAAAAGCAACTCCGCCCCCACCCAGCAAAAAAAAAAAAAAAAAAAAAATCGGCAACTACAACAAACAAACCAATAAACTTTAGTTTGTTGGTCTTTTCGTTATTAATCTGCAGTAATCTGACACTGAGGTTTTGTTTTTCTCGTCCTATCGATAGTGAGAGCGGATTATCCTCTTCCTACACACTGCTTCATTCTTTAGAGACAAGTCATACAGAATGGATTGTATTTTTCTTTATTTTTTTCAATTATTTTTAGGAGTATGAGTTGGAGGACAAGTCAGAGGAGAGTTTGAATGTGAATGCTGCTTGTTCTTCTCGATGCTTCTCAAACAAGTCATTTTAATATTCAGTCAGAACAGCGTACCAATCGGTACATCTCATATTAACAAAACTTCTCATCTCTTTCACTCACTCTCTCATATGCTTGTCTCTTTATTCTTTTCTCGAACTCACAATTTTCTTGTCTCTATTCATTAAGATTAGCTTCGAAAAACACAAAGCCAAATAGAGGGAAATTCAGTTAGATTTTGTTATGCCAATATTCCAATCAGGTATACTTCCAGTCACATATACCAACAGTTAGAATTAGAGATCTTAGTTTTGGGCATGTGGGATTATCCCACTTGTCTGCCGAAGAACTTCCACTAAAGAACGCTAGATGGCGTTGCAAAAGTCAGTATCCTATTATAATTGTACTTGACCCTTTCTTCGTTACTTCCGTTCACCCATTCTCATATACTTGTTTCTTTTTTTTTAGGTCGTTACTTCCTGTCAATACCTCATAAATAATGGACTATTCCGTTGTGATAAACAGCTACATATCAACATCCTGTCAATACCTCATCAATAATGGACTATTCCGTTGTGATAAACTGCTACATATGAAGATCCTGTCAATACCTCATCAATAATGGACTATTCCGTTGTGATAAACTGCTACATATGAAAATCCTGTCAATACCTCATAAATAATGGACTATTCCGTTGTGATAAACAGCTACATATCAACATCCTGTCAATATCTCATCAATAATGGACTATTCTGCGTTTTGATCGCATAGAAAGAGGGTAGACGTCATTACTTGGTTTCATGAAAGAAAGAAGGGAAGGGAAGATAAAAGTGTTTAACTTCTCCTACCAATACCTCATAAATAATGGACTATTCCGTTGTGGTAAACAACCATCTATCAAGATCCTGTCAATACCTCATAAATAATGGACTATTCTGGGTTTTGATCGCATAGAAAGAGGGGAGACGACATTACTTGGTTTCAGTGAGAAAATGAATTAAAGAAAGAGATAACTGTTTAACGCCTGTTTCAGTGAAATGGAAAAAGGTAAAAGTTGTTAATTTCAAATCTTTTCATTTGTACCCCCTTACTTCTTAAAATAACGACCAACATTCATATTTATGTTTGTTATTACAATATTTTGTTAAAGTTGTGAAGCTCAAACATTTAATGATGCGACAGGGGAATTTCTGCGTATATTTTATTGTTCTAGAACATGCCATAAACTTATTCATTCATTAACTGAAGAGTTAAGTTTAATCAGAATATTAAAATAGGTAAACCGTGAAAGTTTCATGGGTTAAAACTAGTATATATATTAAAAGAGTGCAAAAGTCTCTCTTTTTTTCTCTCATAGTTACACGATGCCTTAAAGAGAGGACGCGTCTCGCTGCCCTCCTGGGAGGAGTCTTTGGTCCCGAACGAATGGTCACAACACAGCATACAATTATCCTAAACTTAATTGATTATACACAAGCATATTTGATAACTCTAACAAAACCAGCAGATAAATAATCTTTTCAAATGTTAATCTCGCAACTTTAATAGTGATTTGCAAACATGTACGTAGGAAAAAGCACATCTCTACACATTCGTATTCATTAAACTTATTTTGTATTTTTCTATTCAGTTGACTTTATAAGTAATTATCGTCAACAACAGACTCAAAACAAGGACTGACATTTGTGGGCACTATATAACTACTAGAAGCATGGTCCGGCGTTTCCCGAGCTTGATTCAAAAATCGTACGACTCATACAGCAATCGCTATCACTTGACTTAAAATATTTTTGCCCTTCCTTGCCTTTAAAAGAGTGCCCTTTGCCGTGCTGATGTTGCTACATGCCTTACTGCGAATTTTTTTCGAAGCTCTATACTAAACATTAAATCTGTTACGAAAAAAGAACTAAACAAAATGAACACAAAACGATCAGCTTTAAAAAAGGACTCGTAACTGGTGAAACCGAATGAAAAAAGAATGTTAACAACAAATACTTTTTCACACCCAACCCAGTTCTGCGGAATCAGAATCAACGTTGAGTTTAAGCAAGCGAATGAGCCAATTGGAGTAAAGTGCCATGCAGATTTAAATTGTTTCCACTTGTGACGAATGCAGCTATCGATTTCTTTTGCCTGCTAGCATGCTAGTTAACATTCGTGTCAGTCAACTGTTGGCTCTCACGCTGGCCAATAGAATCTTCCTGTCTATTCGTGGCAGCCAGCTATAGGCTCTCAGTAAAAAATGGCTGCAAACTACATGAAAACTGGCGTAGAAGCATGAAAAAATCGATTATTTCCACTATCGATGGTAGTTGGGAAATGCAAAGTCGGTCTTAGCCTTCCCGCTAACTTGGAGCATGCGCATGTAAATTTTGGTGCAAATCCGTCGAAAATTGCGGCCGTGCATTCGTTACACACACACACACACACACACACACACACACACACACACACACACACACACACACATCCTGCCTTTTATAGATAGAGATATCACCTGCCAAGCAGGTCATATTTTCCAGGTGGGATGTGTTGACTCTCTCACTGCTCTATTGCTACTAACATGGAAAATGCTTGGACGAATTATATTCTTTGTTTCCGGCAAGTCTAATCTTCACGGCTAGGAACCTCCATGCCACTAACATAGTAGCAAACCACCCACATCCTTCCGTATTCCATCGGCGAGAAGTAATTTCCACTCGAACAGCTTCTTCCCGCGGACTACTTTTCTGTGGAAACGATTACCAAGAGGAAGTTTCTCCGATCACTACAATCTTAACCTGTTCAAGTCTAGAGTTAACCATTATCTTCCCCTTCTATTTATATAAACTACCCCTTAACGTAACCCTCTACCTCGAGTGGCCCCCGGGTCTTGTACAGGGTGATTCTTACTGTAAAAAAAAAACAACAATTCTATGTGTTATCGTGTAAACAGGTGATGGATTTTTAAAAGCTTACATTAATTTTATTGCTATAAACGTTATTTCAATGGATAAAAGTATTTGAATAGATCTGCCCGTTTTTATCAAACAGTGAAATTAATGTCTACCAGCCTATATTTGATTCGTTTTTTTACGGCTTATTTTGTAGGTTATTTAAGGCCATATAATATTTTTAGATTGTAAGAATGTTTTTGGAAATAATAATGATTTATTGACACAAGCCCTACAAATTAACCCATAGCTACGAAGTGGGGTGGAGTTAGGGTTTGGGAAAGAGATGGATTCATAACTTTCTCGATGGCATTTGCACGTAAATGAATGTAACGAACTTGACTGGAATTAGAACTCGTCTCTCCGTTCAACAACCTCGAGACAGAATGTCTTATTAAAGAGTGATACATTTTCTACTCCTCTAAAATAATGTTTGTAGTATGTGTGTGTGTGTGTGTGAGAGAGAGAGACTGAGAGAGTAGAGAGAGAGAGGGAATGTGTGTGTTACGATGAAGCATAATTAACATAAGATGAAATAAATACTAGTGAAAAATAATATCGGTTCACAAAGAGTCATCTAATGAAGACAAAAATGACTGCGATAATAATATTAGTATACGTAAAACCAAATGAGAACAAATGGCGCCACAACACTGGAGCAAGATAAAGGGCAAGTTTAAATGCTTAGGATCGATCTTCTGCCAGCCGTGAAAGTTCTTGTAGTTCAATTAGTAGAGCAGCTGTTATGGTTACCCAGGTTTATCGGCAAAAGACGCGTACTTACACGTTTCGTCAAGAGCCTATTTACTGACAATCCGAACAGTTGCTTATGAAAAAAACAACTGGGATGAAGATAAAAGAAATTCTACTAAACTTCAATGAATACATGGTTGGAGAGTCACTCTAGCTAGAGAGTTACTGGATGAGGGGTGGAAGGAAATGAAGATCATGAGGATATGGAAGACAGATATAAATTGAAAAAGTTAGTAATGATTAATAATGATGATCATTATACTTTACATATAAATTGTCATTTCCCATACCATTTTGCACATTATTATTATTATTATTATTATTATTATTATTATTATTATTATTATTATTATTATTCTCTTCATATTATTATTATTATTATTATTATTATTATTATTATTATTATTATTATTTCCTCTCTCTTTATTCCATGCGTCTCTTTTCCTAACGTCGATTAATGATGAAAGAAACATTTCTTTAAATATAACAAATCATTTAAAAAAATCTCCTTTGTTAGAAATGCACTTAATTCAGTGTTAAATCAAATACATACATATGAATATATTAAAACCATGTATATATGCATAAAGTTCACACAGCTGTTCAGAAATGCACCTTGCAACGCTTCAGACAAACGCCTCTGCATTTTATACAAAATCACAAATGGCGGAAAGCTTACAACTTAGTTTGGAGAAATGCCATTCGGTTAAATTCTAATTATTTTCTTACTTTTTTAGTCGTTCGGAAATAGCAATTTTGTTCTAAAAACATTCACTTTTGATACAGACTGTCTTGTCTTCGCAATTTAGAATCTGACAACGGATTCGGAAACAACTTTAAGGTTTTTTGATACACAAAAGGAATCACTCTTAGAAGATCATAAAAAAACAACAACAAAAACCAAGAGGAATATTTTAACTTATAGTTTAATAGTTGTTTCTATAGTAAAAATGCTTTTACGTCCTTCTTCTGGAGAATATTTGCCGCGATCTTCTATGCGTCGTATTCCTTCAGGACGTGGGCGATCATGGTTCTCCATTATTTCCTGATATTTGTAGTTAGAAAATGTTGTCTTTTTGCTATACCTCCTAATCCCTGTAACACAAGCTCGTTAGGCAGGTTACACACTGCTTCTCTCTTGTCATCAATATGATCTGTGAGTGTTTAATGTGATTATATCCCTCTTGACTTCAATATGTCCTGTAAAGCCTTCTAAAGCTCTCTTTCCTCATAGTATGTTCTAGAAATTTCAACTGTGCATTTCTGATTTCGAAATATAAATGTCCTTTTTTTTTTCTTTTTTTTTTTTATTTTTTTAATATTTTTTTAAACCGATAAACTTCTGGTGCTTAATTAATGTAACTACGGTGGAGTAATGGATAGCGGCTCAGATTGAGAAATCGGAGAGCCGAGTTCGAATTCCAGTTGAATCCATTACATTTACTTACGTACTAATACCCTTGGGAAATATATAAATACTCTTCTCCCGCAAGCTATGGGCAAATAGCTAGGGGAGGGGGAGAAGAAGCTTTGGATGGCAAATGATTTACCGCAGAAGAAAAAATCTGTCTCGTCAGTCATGTATCAGAAGATACATGATCGCCTAATCGTGTCATGGCCCATAACTGATTGAATCCGAGTTTGCTGACTCCTAAATTGAAATAATTTTCAAATCCATCAGATTTTCAGTAATTATTCACACGCACACACACATACACTCACGTGCATATCTATAGTTCTGTATTCAGACAGCCATATGTGTTGTTAATATGATTATATCCCTCTTGACTTCAATATGTTCCGTAAAGGCTTCTAAAGCTCTCTTTCCTCATAGTATGGCCTAGAAATTTCAACTGTCCATTTCTGATTTCGAAGTATAAATGTCCTTTTTTTTAAATATTTCTTAACCCGTTTCTCGTTAAGGAAGAGGCTATTTTGTCAGTCCCGGTAAAATAGACAAACACGCTTTTAAGCTTATTTTACCGGTCTAGCCTATTTTTCTGGTAAATATTTTTTATAATTATGAAAGCAGGTAATGTTAAAAATAACACAGAAGTTTATTTATTCTCACCATCAATTGTTAAGACAACTTAAAATCTTTTCCACCATCAACTGTTAAAATCATTTATTCATCGATCATCAAAAGAAATATAGAAGTCTTTGAATATTTTCAGTACTTCCGGCATAGCAGTCTCTGCAAATCCCAAACTTGCCCTAGGGCATGGTTCTCTTGTAAATACATTTCAGATGCACCCATAGAAGACAACAGTCACAGACCACAGAATTCATGTTATTCAAGTCCTGCTTACACAGCTCACACAACCACTACGCTGACCATCTCAAGGCTCCATAAACAAGTTGTACAGCTTTCCAAATATCTGAATCAAAATATCTGCGGAGACTCTGCGAATTGTTTATTTGTTTTTTTTTTAATATAATCTATGTGTATTCTTAGTTCTAAAACATTATTTATATTTACCCGCGAAATAGCCTCCATGTCTATTTTACTGGGACCCGCAAAATAGCCTATTCGTTTTGTTAAAACAAGACTGATAAGGTGCTTTTGTCAAGTTTTTTATTATATTTTTCTTCTCTGTGAACAAGAATGTTCTTTTCTGAACTTAATGAGTGTAGATATTTGGGAATTAAGAATATGTATACCTTTCAGAAACTTTTAGAGTGTCTACAATAATACATTTACACAGCATTTATTATAGTAGTGTAACTAAAATCCATGAAAATGGCTAATAGACAAGCCGAAAGCGCTTACAATCAACACACATTTTACAAAATTTGTACACTCATATTTCAAGAAAAGAAAACGCTTGTTAACATAAAAGAGAAAGGTCTTGTTTAACAAAACACATACACACACACGAGTTCATGCGTGCGCGCGCACACACACACACACGCACACACATATACATTGGTTATCTTAAAACACTTAAATAATACTAGCTTATTAAACGAGAGAAATGAACTGATGATTACATGAAGGCATAAAAATAAAAATCTGCTTAAATACGATGAACTATATTAATTTTAATATAAATTACGGTTTGCTTCTGCATGTGTGTGTGTCTATATATATATATATATATATATATATATATATATATATATATATATATATATATATATATATTTATATTATATACATATTATAAATTAATTGATTTAAAATATGGTTTTTTCCCTACACAGTTCTAACCATGTTTCAAAAATGGAAGCTAAAAAAGCCACGAATTTAATTTTGCAATTAAATTAAAGACATTAGTTCCATTTCATCTTCAAGCAATTTTATATTTATATATATATATATATATATATATATATATATATATAAAAAAAGGAGCAAGTAATCTCCTGTAGCAATAAAAAATTAATATTCACAACTCTAAAATAATAAAAAAAAATTTCAAATTATTTTACTTATACACACACACACACACACACACACACACACACACACACACACACACACACACACACACACACAGATATATATATATATATATTCAGTAAAAATATTCAATAGATACATCATAAAAGTGATTAAATTTGCATGGATTCCGGTTTTGATTTTGCTGTTTTGGTGTGAACAGTAGTTTATGAGATAATTCTTATTGGCAAATTTTCGATTGACATTTAGTATTAGAACATTATCAGTATGGTTTAGCGTGTTACCATGGAAAGGTAATGTATTACTTGTTTCTGTTTTATAAGTAAATTATCACTGCATGTACCATGTTATTTAGCTTGTTTACAAGATATGTTATTATTGGTTCTGTAGATTTATCGTAATAAATCATATTGTTTTCATTTTGGAAAAGTTCTGTTTTTCTCAGTATCGATAATATCGCCATTTGGTAGACTAAGGTATCTTTAATCTCAAGATGCATTGACGGAGCACTCAGTGAGAATCATTGGTTTGTGGAAATATCACACTACAATCGGTCAGCTAGAAAAGCTATTTGGTTTTATTATAAGTATCTGAAACAGTTCAGTTGAGGGTCTCTCAGAGTTTTGAACAATTTCTGGAATATATACAGGGTGATTTAAAAATAACTCCTTATTTTAAAATAATTATAATTTATTTATTAACTATAATTTTTTTTTACAAGAAATGTATATGAGAGGAAAGCATTTATCAATAGGTTTTATTTTAAAATTAGATATAAGAACTACATTTCGCTACCAGCTTCTCGAGCCACCCAGGAATGGTCTCAACTGATTTCATGGTATGGAAGACATAACTTCTTGTATTCGTCCTTCAAGTTCTTCCAAACTGTTGGTTTATTATAGTAGACTTACCACTTTAACCCCCCCCCCAAGAAAAATCACAGGGTGTTAAGTCAGGACTCCTGGCTGATCACTGGTACATAAAATAGAGAGTTACATTCTAATCACCCTGTATATTTATAAAATAACAATTTGCTAGATCTGAAAACGACAGAATGAATATATTTGGATTTTGTCTTTTCCCTTTTTTTATTATTGTTTACCCAATACAAGATCCAAGAGCCACTCAATATAAAAATATTACTGAATAAGGTTGTTGCATGGACTTAAGAGGAGGAGGTAATGTGTGCAGATCACGAGGACATGTAAATAACGGTTGACCCTAGACTTAAAGATTGTAACAAAGGGTAAGCATCCTCTCGGGAGTCTGGTCCATAAAGTAGCAGTTCTTGAGAAGAAGCTCTCCGAATGGAACTTGCTCCTTACTTATGGAATGCAACAGGAATGAGAATGATTTGACACTGTGTACGAGATATGGTGAGTATTCTCGTGTACTAGTGTGGCATGGCGTGTCTTCGTTGTAAAAGACTGAACTAATGGAATTGAGGAATGTAGCCCATCAAGACATTTATCTTTAAAATAGGGCTAAAGTAGAGATAGCCTTGCGGCAAAGAGGTTGTAGAGTGTAAAATAAGTTATCACCTTGACGCTTTTGAACTCTGTCAAAGAATTGTAAGAATTGGGTAAGGCAAGGCAGCATTATCCTGTTTTGGATATTGAGGGGGAATTTTTGCTCGATGCTACGAGTTCGGAATCGCCCCACGTAAAACCCGGCCTTGTGTCACATCCTGTTTTGTGGGGAGGTTTAGTAAATTCCAGCATGAAAAGCTAACGGGTTTAGTGGATAATTGTGAAGATTGGAGAGGACGAGTACTGAGTATCTGTGCAATTGGCAAGCTCTGATAATGATGAAGTGAACATTTTATTTTATTCATGCTCCGTGGTCGTTCCTTGTCATAGTCGAAGGCTTACTTGTTTTAGTGATTCCAAGAACGAAGACGTCTGGGGTTCCAACTCCTGTAGGGCCATCCATGGCGGTAAAGGCGAAGAAGGATCAAAGTGAGCAAAATTTGTTAGATTAAGCTTTGAAACCTTGTATTTAAGAAATGACCAAAGATATCTTACTGAATTTTCCAAGGTTTTTTTTAACACTATTGGACTCTACTTTGAGCAACAAGAATGTATAATCACTCTCTAAGCTTAACAGAAGAATAGTGATGTATTGATCATAATCGAAAATAACATGTCCATTATTAATTAATTATAGCTGAGGATCGGAAACTCATGAAGGATTGAAATTAAGTTCAAATATATATATTATTCCAGGATCTTTTTCCAACTTATTCAAGAAGTTCTTCGCCTACTCTAACCTTCTAACTTTCTATCCTGGAGTAACAAGTTGCATCACAGTTTTCACATACGATTTCATTTTCATTATTATTATTATTTTATATATATATATATATATATATATATATATATATATATATATATATATATGTGTGTGTGTGTGTGTATTCTTTTTCTCTTTGTCTCGTTTCCTGTGAGATGACTTAATAATAAGTCAGTGTCTGCCCCTTACTCTTAAGTATTTTAATGAAAATAGATTTAAAATTATTCCTATCTCTCCCTTTCTTCACTAATTTTGACCATATCTCTTGTCGTCGTCCTCCTCCTCTCTCTATCACTTTGCATCAACTTAAAACTACCCCTCAAAAGTTTATAAAAATAATACGTAAATTTAAAACCATTTTTTTATGCTTGGAAATATTATCTGAGGAAACAGGAAAAAACACCTTCCTGGGGAAATAAAATATAATCAATGGACCCTTAAGGTTGTCTATTTTCTAATTAAATTAATATTTGCTCTGTTTTGATATTTTGCTTTCTGGATTACATCCTCCTTAGGATTATCCATACGGATCACCAAATTTTTCATTACCTAACTATATATATATATATATATATATATATATATATATATATATAGTAATTCCTAAGATATTAATAGTTATTTTATCCGATATTATTTATTATTACTCCAAACTCTATTTTAGTGGATACATACGTTTGGATAGACGTCTGTTTCTTTTTAAACAGACCAATAGATATAATCCACACTGTTAAAAAAGCCGGGTGTTTACTGAAACATGTGTGTTCCCTGAGATAACATTTAGAGCAATAAAACAGAATATGTGCTTGGTGCACCAGCATTGTGGCCTTGAAACAGACCTACCTCATCTTTGCGAATAATTATTACGGCAATACTGAATCTGATCACTAATGAGTCCGTTACACTTATATCCTTTGCCAGCTTAAGCCAAACTTAGTAAATAACCATTAAACCAGAAGTGAATTCAGTCCCACAGGATGGCTTACACTGACCTCTTTTGCCAGACGAAGATTACAAAATACCAATTCTAGAGTAACAAATGTTTAATCTCTGCAAAGATAGGCTTTCTTTTCTTATTTGTTTATCCCTTGTCTTTAGAAGAAAATAGGATGGTCATGTGACAGAGCGATAACATTAGAGCCATAAATTTAGAAGCATAGAAACAGTCCTGTTTACAATTGCTAAGCTTTGAAAAAAAAATGGTGCCTATTTGGTGAAAATAATATCCATGCTAGCCAATATTACGCGAAGGATAATCACACGACATTAATAATGTATGACATACGAAAAATATTTCACAACAATAAAATCAAATAAATTAAACTTGATGGTGTTGATGAAAAAGAATTGATTTGTTTATTCTGCGTGACGAGTGAATCAACAAAACACGCATAGGAAAAAAGAAACCTTTAATTGATTAACCCCTGTTAGAAATTCCTTTTTGAATTGTATCCGAAGATGTGTTGAAAAGTTCTCAGTCAGACCAAGAAAGCATTCCAAAATTATTCTCATGTTTGGTTCTTTGCTATATCCTTGATATTCTATGCTTCAGAACACGGGCAGTTATGGTTCTCCACACTTTCCTATCTTTTGTAGCTCTTGGTAAATGTTGTCTTTTCGCTATCATTCCTAATCACTACTCTGCCAACCATTTAAACAAGCTGGTTAGGTAGTTTATAGACAGCTTTTTTCCTATCTCTCTTGCCTTCAGTATGTCCTTTGAGTGTCAAATTTTCCAAGCCCTCATTCCTCATTATGCGGTCAAGAAATTTCGCTGTTTCGCGTTACGTAGATTGTGTAGATGAGTTGTTAGTTCTGAGTTGACTGACTCGACCTGATGAAAAATCTTATATTTACCTGTTTTATGGAGATACACACTTGATGATTTTTTAATTTAACAAAGCCAAGAAAAATTGATTGAACATTCCGTGTTTATATCTCGCGACCTGTTTTCTACTTTGTCAACATATATCAAAAATTATTTTAGATTTTATTCTTATTGACTTTTGCCACACACATACACACACACAAACCCACACATATATAATATATATATATGGTTGTGTGTGGGGTGTAAGAGTGGATACTGAGGTCAAAACTTTATGTGGACAATCTGTTTCTTGCTTGAACACAAACTTCAGGTGATGTGTGTTGACCTGAATATTGCAAGAAGCAGATTGTCGCAACTCAGTGTTGAATTCAGTGCCCGCTCTTATATGCATTCACGGTCTATCCTTGATATTGAGCACTTTTACCCATAAATATATCATGGCTCGAAACTATACTTTTATCATGTGCAAATATTAATCAAAGACAACAACAGCAATTTCCTGTCGCTGCACACGTCTACCGACCATTTCATAGCATTAATAACATCTGATGCGGGCTTTTAGCGTCTTCATTCAATAGCGAACAAGAAAGACGCAGATCGGAGTTGAAATATATTTTCAAAATAAAATCATTCATTGCGGGATTAAACAAGGATTTCGGTTTACCCAGATAGTATATTTTCCACAGGGAGCCCTCTAAACAACAACTTTTCACGGAAGTGTAAGTCCCACTTCATTATTTATTCCTCGTATCGTTGAAAAAGGACAAAGGCATGTTTGAAAATAAATATCATCAATTTGTTAAATATTGTTATCATTTTGGTGGCTTTTTATTCTCAAATTTTATAAAGCGGAGACACACACACAAAGCACAGACGCACACACACACACACACACACACACACACACACACACATTTCAAACCTAGCTAGAGGCAACGGGACGTCTAGCCACACTGATGAGCTGTGATACAGCGAAACAGTCTGTCTGTGGATGACAATATATATGCTCCTGAGAAATCTCATTTCGGTTGAGTTCTCTGTGAGGAAGTGTGGGTTTGTAAACAGCGACTATTACGGCTAATAATGCAAGGCTCTTCGGTAAATCCAATCGAGTTCTCTCAGTCACTGTGTGCGTATCTAAAAATAAATACGCTTATTCACTTTCATCCCTTGCGTGCGCCAACAGCTTAGTGATAGAATCCCAGACAGACGCCAATTCAGTCGGGTTTCGATCCTAGCTAGTGGTAACCGGACGTCTAGCCACACTGATGAGCTATGATACAACGAAATAGTCTGTCTGTGGATGACAATATATATATATATATATATATATATATATATATATATATATATTTAATTGATTTAAAATATGGTTTGTAGCTACACAGTTCTAACCATGTTTCAAAAATGGAAGCTAAAAAGCCACGAATTTAATTTTGTGATTAAATTAAAGACATTAGTTCCATTTAATCTTGAAGCAAATTTTGGAGTAACTTTTTAACATTAGTGGGTTTTAAATATGATTCATACACACACACACACACACACACACACACACACACACACACACATATATATATATATATATATATATATATATATATATATATATATATTTAAAAGAAATATGTTGTAGTGGTTCCAACGAGAGAAAAGTATGTATATTAAAAAGAAGGTTGGTGCCGCAAACGTTTTTTTTTAATAATTTATTTATTGAGAAAAAAAGTATAATATTTTTTTTACATAAATTAAAACAAACAAAATATTTTTGGCAAAACCTTTTTTTTTATATATATATTATATATATATATATATATATATATATATATATATATATATATATATATATATATATATATATATATGAGTTTCTGTGTGTGTGTATATATATATATATATATATATATATATATAAGAAGGATGAGATGGAAAGCATACTTCTATTTTCGTGGAAATAACCCTACTGATAAAGAACGTGAAGTTTACGGCTTTAAAAAAGTAAAAAAAGTTGCCCTTTCAACAAACAACTATTTGAATTTGAAAAAGACCTACTCAACATTATCAACAACATCTCCTTTCAAAAAATAAAAACCACTTCCAAAAAACATCTAAACCAAATAGTTAAAAGCATTAATGAATGTGACAAAATATTAGTTAAATCAGACAAAACCGGCAACTTCTACAAATTGGATGTCGACGACTACAACAACTTAATTAAAAAAAACTTAACCAGGACTTATAAAAAAGCTTGCAACAACAACATAAATATGGTTGAAAACATAAACAAAACTAGTAAAAGAATAACAGATAAATTAAAAATCAGCGATAGAGTAGGTAAACTTACTGAAAAAGAATGTTATATAACTCTTAAGGATCATAAGCCTGACTTCTTAGAACACCCTGCGACCAGAATAATTAACCCTACCCGACCCGACATAGGAAAGATCAGCAAAAAGATCCTGGAAAAAATTACCTACCAAATAAAAAAAACAACTGGAATTAAAACTATGGATCAATACCAAAGATGTTATCAATTGGTTTAACTATATTGATGATAAACGGAATTGCACCCTTATACAGTTCGATATCGTGGACTACTACCCATCAATTTCGAAGGATTTATTTATGACTGCCCTGGACTTCGCTGCTGTGTATTCGAACCTAACAAAGGATGAAATGGATATAATCCTCAGCGCAAAGAAATCGGTCCTCGTTCACAATGGGGACCAATGGATAAAAAACAATAACGACCTGTTTGACATCACTATGGGATCGTTAGACTCTGCAGAGTCTTCTGACCTTGTTGGTCTCCTAATACTGTACAATTTAACGGCACACCGCGAAATTGATATTAAGGACATCGGGCTGTATAGAGACGACGGGCTCATGGTGGTGAGGAGTTCTACTAGTTTTAAGATTGAAAAAATCAGAAAAATTATATTTAGTGAATTTAAGAAACTAAACTTAAAGATAACTGTCTCTTCTAAATTGAAAAGGGTTAACTTCCTCGACGTAACTCTAGACTTACCAGACAATACATACCAACCTTATAGAAAACCAAATGCTAACCCTTTATACATACACCCGAAGTCAAACCATCCTCCATCAATAATTAAACATATACCCTCATCAATAGAAAATAGAATTAGCCTTAACTCCGCAAACAGGGAAATATTCCAAAAACACAATAGCTTCTACAACACTGCCCTAAAAAATAGTGGTTATAAAAATGCTAACATTAACTACAGAGAAAATTGCACCGGACATGGGAAAAAAAACAGGAAAAGAAATATCATATGGTACACCCCTCCGTTCAACCAAAGGGTTAGTATTAAACTAGGACAGAAATTCTTAGCTCTAATTAATAAACACTTCCCCACCAATAGTAAGCTTAGTAATATATTCAACAAGAACACCCTAAAATTGAGCTACAGCTGCTCTGATAATCTTGAACGCATAATAAAAAAACACAATAATAAGATCTTGAACAAACCCCCATGCCAAAACAGTATTAATAAAAACTCTACACTTAAATCAGATGATAATAGGGAAAAATTATGTAACTGTAGAAACCCAGAAGACTGCCCATTAGAAAATAAATGTTGTATTAACTCTGTGGTATACCAATGCACTATTTCATCCACAGAGAGCCCTAGCACTAATATGATATACATTGGGTCCACAAAGAATAATTTTAAAGATAGATGGAGGCAGCATAAGTGCTCCTTTAATAATATAAACAAAAGAAACCAGACTTCACTATCAAAATATTTTTGGCACTTGAAGGAAACAAATAAGACACCAAAAGTTAAATGGAAAATCATTAACAAGGCTAGAACATGTAAGGCTTGGGATGACCCATGCCCTTTGTGCCTCCATGAAAAATTACACATTATTAAACTTCTAAATAATAATAATCTATTAAATAATAGACACGAGTTAACGGTTTTTTGTAGGCATCATCAGATTTTTGGTTTGAAATAAAAAAAAAAAAAAAAAAAAAAAAAAATTATATAACTTGTTTAACAAATAACCCAATCATCAGATTCATAGTAGAAATTATTAACTACAAACTTGCATACAACATAACAGCCTTCATAATACATAGCCCAAATTAGTAGTTTAAATACCTTACCTAAAAGATAACCCTTTATGAAGTCGTCAAAAAACAAACGCCACGAAAGTTTTTCTTTTCTTTTTATAAGCACAATTCCCTTTCATAATAAAATAAAATAAAATAAATAAATATATCTCCATAGACAAGCCAACTTGACGAAAGCTTAATACATCTTCGTTTCTTTTTAACACCCCCCTTCCCCCCCGACTTGACACCTTGAAAGTATCTCTATACCGCCACTCATCATTAACACCCTACACTCGCCTACCCATTTTAGACAATTCGCCCTAACTGTTACCATGGTGATTTTGATTTCAACTTTTAAAACAAGTAAATTTCAGATATACGTTATTCCAACAAAAAAACGCGCTTGAAGATGGAACGGAGCCCTTTTTTAATTTCAACTCAATTTAATTTAAAAGATTATATTGAAGTTTTCGGCTCTTGTTTTGAAACATGAGACCTCTTATGTAGCGATTTGGAATCATATTTTTAAATAAATAATTATATTTACGCTCTACTTTTGTATCGAGCACTATTTTTTAAAAATAATAACAAAAATACTAAGGAACTTTGGACTATTTACCTAACCAGTTCCTTCCTATTTTCTATATATTTTCACATATATATATATATATATATATATATATATATATATATGTGAATCATATGTGGAAAGTATGATAGGATAAAGAACAAATAGGAAACGTTTATAAATCTGACATTTATTAAATCTCCATCAGAGAATGAGATATGGGCAAAAAAAAAAAAATGAACATCAAAAAATACAAAAATAAAAATACCGGATTTCTCTTCCATATATCATTCGCTGATGAAGTTTTAATGGAGTCTTTAATAAAATATATGTTCTTTATCCTATGCTGGATTGCAAATTTGTCTCTGACACTTAAAGTTAAAAGAGAGAAAACGGTATAAAACAAATAAAGAGAGGCTATACAGAGATGAGAAAAGCGACAAATAGGATAAATAACCACGGCATTCTAAACGTAGGCACATGCACGCATGCGCTTGGGCAGGTTCAGGCACACGCCAACGCCAACGCACATACACAGGTACACACACATACAAACACGCACACGCAACCTTGCATCAATGTATATTTTTAACTCAATATAAAAGTGACGAAAAACGAGAAAATAAACAGTCAATTGCTGGTATCTCCTGAGGAGTGGATGGGTCGTTTGCTGGAGGGTCCGTCTATTTATGTTGTTCCTCTTTGTGTGTAGATTTTTTTTTTTTTACATATCTCTGATATATTTTCACGCTAATTACTTTAATGATCAGATTTTAATACTGTTACCTATATTCTTTTTGGAAGCCGAATCGAGGCAAACGAAGTTATATTGTATTACGTCAATCTTTCAAATAGAAAGGACATATCTGTCAGAGCGGTAAATCGTAATTTATAAATTAAAATTTAGCTTTTAGAAAGGATCGAATACCGACCAATGAAGCATATAAAAATATAACATCTATTTTCAGCCATTCTTCTATTATCTAACCCCCCCACACGCACGCACGCACGCACGCACGCACGCATATACGCATATATATATATATATATATATATGTGTGTGTGTGTGTGTGTGTGTGTGTGTGTGTATTGATGAAATAGGAAAGAACAGTTAGATTAATGATCCAAAGGTCTTAAGTATTTGTATTTATTTTTAAAAGACAGTGCTCGATACAGAAGTAGAGCTTAAATTATAATTATTTTTTTAAAAAAAAGTATGTTTCCATCGCGACACAGAAACTGACTCAAGTCCTAAAGTTTAATTTCAATATTAAACTTAAAATTTATAGCCCAGTTACATTCTCAAGCGATGTTTAAGCTTAATGTTGAAATTAAACTTTGGTACTTGAGTCAATTTGGAAACAATATATATATATATATATATATATATATATATATATATGAAGCAAATATATGGATATAAATCCGACAGTATGAAAGAAAATACAGAAAAAAAAAAAAAAATTCTGAATATGCATTATTAATGTTAAAATAAAGTCGACGTCGGACGTTTCGGTCTATTTAAGACCATCTTCATGGACATTTTCATTTAAACATAATTAACATTATAACTTATAACAATTTCAGTTATCTGTCTGAATTAGTTGGGCTCTTATGTCCATCGTCTTTTGTGTTAAATTGTTATAAGTTATAATGTTAATTATGTTTAAAATGAAAATGTCCATGAAGATGGTCTTAAATAGACCGAAACGTCCGACGTCGACTTTATTTTTAACATTAATAATGCATATTCAGAATTTTGTTTTTTTTCTGTATTTTCTTTCATATATATATATATATATATATATATATATATATTATATAAAAGTGAATATAGAACACTTAGAGGTGACAGTCTGTTTCATTCTAGATGCAATCGTCAGGCCTGACGATTGCATCTAGCATGAAACAGACTGTCGCCTCTAAGTGTCGACTTCTATGTTCACTTTTTATATTTACACACGCCTATCTCTGACTCTGATATTGAGCACCTTATCCCATAAATATAGTACATCTTAAGACTATATTTCTTCACACACACACACAGACAGACATATATATATATATATATATATATATATATATATATATATATATTTGTGTGTATATTGATATATCTCAAATCCTATCAACTCATCATATCATCAGCCTTACTGATATAACAATATTACTATAGTTATTTGGCTATTTTTAATTGAATTCATTTTTAGAAAATTCTCCAAGACCTATCTACTGGAGCAGAAAGAAGAGAATTTCCTTCACAACGGTATTTCAGTTTGGATAAATAGTACCATGGTTATTATTATCTTGTTTATAATTGTTCTATTTGTAAGTATGTTAATATTAAACACTTTGTAACCATGGTAATATTGCACTTTGTAAACATGGTAATATTGATCTCTTTGTAACCGTGGTAATATAGCACTCTTTGTCATGGTAATATTTCAATCTTTGTAATCATGGAAGTATCGTACTCTTTGTAACTATGGCAATCTGAAACGAGAGACAGAATTTCTGAATTATATCACAATATAACTGATTTATTTCAGTGATAAATAGAAACTCCTGTTTCGGAGAATTTGAATCGAATGTAGTACGGTTTTTCGTCCACGCCATGTAACCATAATAATATTGATCTCTTTGTAACCGTGGTAATATTGCACTCTTTGTAACCATGGTAATATTGAATTCTTTGTAACCATGGCAATATTGCACTTTGTAAACATGGTAATATTGATCACATTGTAACCGTGGTAATATTAATCTCTTTGTAACCATGGTAATATTGATCTCTTTGTAACCATGGTTATATTACACCCTTTGTAACCATGGTAATAAGGCTCTCTTTGTAACCATGGTAATAAGGCTCTCTTTGTAACCGTGGTAATAAGGCTCTCTTTGTAACTAAGGTAATATTGTTCTCTTTGTAACCATGGTAATATTTCAATCTTTGTCATCATGCAAGTATTGCACTCTTTGTAACTTTGGCAATCTGAAACGAGAGACAGAATTTGTGAATTATATCACAATATAATTGATTTATTTCAGTGATAAATAGAAACTCCTGTTTCGGAGAATTTAAATCGAATGTAGTACGGTCTTTCGTCAACGCCATTTCTGAGCAGTATTTTAATTTGATCCACAGGCAAGCGACTCTATTGAAGTTGTATTTTATAATAATAAAAATAATTTCTATTTTTCTTGATTAAGTTGCCCGATCTTTGTGGGTAGGCCTTCAAATGTATAGAAATACATCACTGAGTTCCTGAAATATATATGCTGTCCAAGTAACGCATAGAAAAAAGGTTATTTTAGTGAGCTCATCGACAAAGGTTCATGAATGGATTTCTGCCTGTTGTAATGAAGATTTATTACATCTAAGTTCCACTTTTTTTTTTTACTCTTTTTAACGACAACCAGTGTCATTTCTTTTTTTCAGTATACCTTAACCCTTTGTTAGAGTTTTAGCCAAAGATCAATCTTTTATCTACACGGGGTTTAATCAGAAAATCTAACAATGCTCCAATGCTGTGAAAATGGACGTCACCATGTATTCTTTCTGTAAAAAGAATAAAGGAAGAAAGAAGAAAGAAAAGAGGAAAAGTAGGAAAAAGAAAAAGACAAAAAGAGGAAGAAGGAAACATAAGAGAAGCGAGAGAGAAGAAGGAAAAAAAAAGAGAGAGAAGAAAAAAAGAAAGAAAAAACAGAGATGAAAAAGAAAAATATAGAAGAAAGGAAAGCTGAATGAAATAAAAGGGAAGAGAAGACAAAAACGAGAAGAGGAAGAAAGAGTAAAGGTAAAAAGAAGATAGAAGAAAAGAAAGAAAAATGAAAAAGAAAACAGAAGAAAGAGATAAAGAAACGAAGATAAGAAAGAGAGATGAAAGAAACCAGGCAAAGCCAGAAGAAAAGTCAAAACAAAAGGGAAAATTAAAGAAATAAAAGAAGAAAGAGAGAAAGAAAAGAAGAAGGGAAATAATACGAGGAGAAATTAATGAAGAAAAAACAGAAAAGAGAGAAAAAAAGTTAAACGACAAAAGGAAGGAGGGAAGAATGAGATAAAAATCTGAGGAGAATAAGAAAGAAAGTAAAAAGAAAGAAATGAAGAAGAAAAAAAGGAAGAAAGAATAAGAAGGAGAGCTTCTAGTAAGATTACAACAAATAAAAAAATGAAGAGGCTAAGAAAAAAAAAAGAAAGAAAGAAGAAAAACGGAAAGGAAAAAGGAAAGAAAAAGCAAAAAAAAAGTATGTAAAATAGCTAATAAAAATCAAAGAATCTAAATTTTGAAAAATCGTTTTATGTTTTCGACATCGAGGAAAGTAAGTTATTTGGTTGATTTGACAAACAAACAAACAAAAAAAAAATCTACCGCCCAATAAAACAACGAAATAAGCAAAGAAAAAGAAAAAAAAAAGAAAAAGTTCGTATATAATTGCATTGCTGAATTTCCTCTTGCTTGTAAATCTCAATTAAATACTCACGTTTTGATGTTTGTTCTGATATTGGATTAAAATAATCATGACAAGTTCACGATTACTATTAATCTTTTACAATATTATTGTGTATAATTGTTGCCAGGGCTGCATTTTTGAAGAAGAAAAAAGTTGTTATCAGCAGATAACAACAAATAAAAAAAAGATTGCCAGCAGTGCATTTTCGAGAATGAGGGAGTTATTACAAGCAATACGCGATCAAAAAGAAATAGTCCATTATTTGTGAGGTATTAGCAGGGCGTAACTAACGATGGGAGGGACAATAATAATAATAATAAAATATATAAAAGTATTTTATTGACATGAGCCAGGTCAATTCCATCACAAAATCAAAGAGAAACATAACGATTTCTTCAAAAGGTGTCAATTTTACTGATTCCCATTTGATATACGACGCCCAATGTACCAAACATGACTTGATTTATGTGAGTTGCACAACAGAAAAATAAAGCAAAAGATTTAATGGCTACAGGTATGAGGATCGACAAGACAATATGATATCAACAGAACATGCGGATTATTTTATCACGGACGTCTGTAATTTAGACGAACATCTTAAAGTAAACATTCTGAATAAATAGCCAGAATCCATCTACATATCAACCCTTAAATCGATTGAAGATAATTACATATTCAAAATACTAACATATCACCCCGGGAAAGTGAATAAAATGAGATGATAGTTCCACAAGATTTATACTAAACGATTTGATTAATTGTTCTAACGAACTAATTTAAAAATGCGCACGATTATGTTATGCACGTTTAAGCTGCATTCCATTGACGCAGGCTGCATTTCATTCGCTTTGCTGCATTCATTACCACTTCAACCGTTTTTCACAAGACAAATGACTTGTATTTTTTAAAATAGTTTTTTTATACTTGTGCGCAATTGTTAAACAACTTGAAGACTGACATAGTCAAAATTTTGTTAAACACTGTGCCTTTTCTTTTCTTTTTTGAGTCATGTCCTTTTTTAATAATAATAATAATAATAATAATTGTTATGATGTTGATTTGGGGTTAGTAGAGACAAACGCCAAATAACACGTAACAATAAAAAGGGTTTTAATAGGTTGGTAAAAAGGTACAGAAATCGCCTGAGTAGTCAATAACTAGCTCAGCTAAGAACTTCTCTGTCTATCTATCTTCTCCATGTCAACTGACATGCCACTATTTAAAGTCTTTGTTCACAGATGCAGACAAGTTCATCTTCAAGAGGGGTGGGTGGTAGGTTTCCGACACAATAATAATAATAATAATAATAATAATAATAATAATAATAATAATTAGAGGTATTTAACATGTACATTCTTTGTTTTAGTGAATCAAGAATGCCTACAGTAAATAACCCGTCCAGTCGTAGAGATTTGTTTGTTTGGCCTCAGTCACCAGTCATAATGCTCCCCCCACTACTCCCGTACATGAACAGAGATGCACTTTGGATAATACTAGAGAGAACGGAGTTTTAATAATACAGAGTACGGGGTTTTGGTGGTTTTGTACTAGAAAGATCGGGGGGGTTTAATACTAGAGAGATGGGGGGGGATTAATACTAGAGATCGGGGGTTTGATTCTAGTGAGAGATGGGTGGTGGGGTTTAATACGAGAGATCTGCAGATTAATATTAGAAAGATCGGGTTTTAATACTAGAGAGATGTGAGAGAGATCGAGATTTTAGTACTAGAGAGTTTCGGTGTGTTAAATACTAGAAAAATCGTGGGTTTAATACTAGATCGTTTAATAGTACAGTTATCGGTGGTTACATAAACAGCTAGTAATAAAAAGGACAGTGATAATGATTCTTTCAAAATTTCGTCACGTTCATCCCATGTTGTCCGGTCAATAGCTTTTAAATAGATTTCACTATAAATGGGCAACATTGTATTGCTTGATTGGAGAAAGCATTAAAGCAGTCTCAGTGGTCAGTCGGGGAAATTAACTTGGCCCATAAAATACGATTGAATAGTATCAATAGAATCACATTGCTATTAAAAGATCTCTGTGTTTGTGTTTGTGAGAGTGTATGTATGTATGTGTGTGTGTGTTTCTGTTTGTATGTGGTGCGGGCAATCGACACTGTATGGTAATTGTTACTTTCATATCTCAAGCGATCTTCAGAAAATGTCACTCGTCCTCGCGAGGGCTTTATATATAGGCCACCTGGGGGTTGTAGAAATTTGGGGAGGCGGGAAACCGCTCCTTTCACGTTCTTTTGTTGGGAGACAATATTTTTAGGTTATTTGTAGTCCTGAACTTTAGTGTATTTATTTTAATTATTTATATTTAATTAATGAATTAATTAATTAATATACTGTTGTGCATTTCCTTCCGGTCTAAAGTTTGCCACTTGATGTGAAGTTTATTAGATTTATGTCATGTCTTTTGAGTCGTGGGGTAGTTTTCGTTGTAGGTAATGTAGTAGGAATTTGTTCTCATGCCTGCATTTGGAAATCGGGACTGGCATATATATATATATAATATATATTATAAATTAATTGATTTAAAATATGGTTATTTTTCGCTACACAGGTTTTCAAAAAATAGATAAAAATTTAAATCATTAATTTATAATATATGCTCTGTATATATATATAAATATATATATATATATATATATATATATATATATATATATATATATATATATTTTGTTTTGTTTAGTTGTTTAAGCGTTATAAGATTACTTGAATATTCAAGCCAGTAAATGTAAATAAATATATATACTCTTCAATAAATAAGTAGTGGATCTAACCAAATATGGGTATTTACTTAATATAACAACTTTTAAACATAAAAACATGTTGGAGTAAGAAATGAATCCATTCCTATATATATATATATATATATATATATATATATATATATATATATATATATATATATATATATATAGGAATATATATTTTATATGGCACTTGTGCTTATTAATTATCCCTCTCTTTCTCTCTTTCTCCTCTCCCTCTCCTTTTTACTAATGCTAGATTTAGAGCGCTTTTTTTTTAAACTGACTCTGCGGGATAGCATGTTTGTTATTATTGATAACATTCTTGTGCCAATATCTATTATTCTATATATATATATATATATATATATATATATATATATACAGGTTGAGTAAAATTATCCTCACCTTCGTTATAAAAAAATACCTTTAGACAAGAGTGCGGATAATTTTTGACTTTCCCCCGTATATATATATATATATATATATATATATATATATATATATATATATATATATATACACAGTGTGATGGATAAATTACACAAAAATGAAAATGACATTGGTATCTCATTTTAAGAGATATATTTACCAAAATTACACAAACATATTTGAAATTCTAAAGAGTAAATTTATTCAATAACATCGTCATTGGATTCAGCCATGTCCTCCAGACGACTTCAGAATTTCCTGCAACTCTACTGGGCGGTTTCCTTGTTTAAGTTGGTGAATTTCTGCCATAATCCTTGCCTTCAGTTTATCTTCGGTATTACAAGGAGTTTTGTTGGTCTCTTGCTCAACTGCACCCTACACCTAAAAATTATGGGAAGTTAGGTGGCGATGTGGTTGCAGAAATTGTCTGACCGGAATGACTGGGTTCTCCTGCTTGAGTGGCATGGTGCAGTGCCATGTTGCCATTCATAGGGTCTCCCAGCAGCCACCCTTTTGACCCAGGGCAGTGCTACCTCTTCAAGGCACTTGATATAGGCCTCCGTGTTGAGTCTGGCGCCCTGTAGGAAGATGAATGAAGGCATAATGTCGCCATCACTAGTGATCACTCCAAACACCACGATGTTGACTGGATATATCATCCAACTTTTTCCGAAACCCCTGCACTGTCCTCGGATTGACATCTAAATATTCTGAAATGTTTGGTTTGAAGTTTCCGGCGCAAATGCCAAGCAGTACAGCATGCTGTTTTCAAATTTCTGGCGGAGCGAATTGCATCACGGTGCTCTTTTTCTTACAGACGGTGTCCAACTGACCCTACTATACCATGCAGTCGACAAAATAAAAAACAACGCGCATGCGCGAAATTAAAAATATAAAATGGCGACAATTTACCCATCGCACCCTTTCTAAGGATAATAATTGTGCAAGAAAGCGCTGACGTAGTAAAAAGCGAAATGAGAAATCAGTGTAGATGTGGGGAGGGTACATGTATTGTTTGGTGGGTTCATAGAGGGCCGCAGTATTTTAATAATGAAAACAGAAGAATCACTTCTTTTTCGGCATTGAAAATATTGTTTCTAATCCGTGTTGTAATGAATATTTATTTTCTTATTGTGACAAAAAATGTGACAAAAGGCCGAAGAGGAACTGGGTAAAGGCTGATCTTCGCTGACTATCCTAGTCCTAGTGAATCACTATCACAACCCATTCATTCATTACAATGTACATAATCACCACAAGAACTTGTCTTGTCCCTCACCTTTCAATCCAACATATACCACAATACCACATACTCACAGGGGAACCTACAAAATACTCCATGACAAAAATCTATAAATGTACAAAAGTTTCTTTTTTGTTTTCTTTTTTTGTTCCTATAAAAATTTCATGAAACATGAAATGATGGGGAGGGAAATCATTGTTGGAATGACTGCCATAACATCCCCTCCCCTAATTTATAGGCAAATCATCCAGACGCATGTTGAGATTTCATCCTAGTAGGCCACTTCTAAATCTTTTCCGCCATATTCTTGTTCTTTTTTGTTATGAATCAGAACGCTGCTATCAATTGTCTATCACTTTTGTGTGTCAACACCATTTTTAGTTTGTGAACATTTTTACCTTATTACCGTTGTTTTGCTTACTTTTGAATGAAATTACTGATTTAATTTTGGCTTCGGCATATATTGTTTGCTTAATATTATTTTTGCCCTGTTCAATGCTTTCTTATGTTATGTTTATTGCAAACTTTATCAATTCTGTTTGTTGGGTATTTCTGCCAATTGAATTTAACGTGGCCACTTAATCTACAGAAAATAGTAACCAATAACCAGAAACTGATACGTTAGAAGCGACTCTTATGTATCCATTGAATACACTGTTCCAATTTTTGTCGTGTAGAATGGTATGTAAATAAGATACTGCTATAAAAGCAGTACACCACTACCATCTGTTGACCTGACAACGTCTATTCCAGAGAGCACTCTACTTTATAGCAATATGGCGTCGCCGATAGGATTCCTAACCATGTTGGATGAACCGGAACACGTAGAAACTGGGATTAGATGTTTCGCAGCGTTGGCTAGGGTAAAGAAACTGAAAGACAAGAAAGCTTCAGGAAGGGAGAATGAAATTACTGATTTAATTTGGGCTTCGGCAGGATGGGAAGCCATAAAGAAAATATCCATTATGGTTTACTCCAAAATACGAGAAGACTTAACATATGAGGAAATTTCAACCAGTAAGAAAAGAAACATGCGGCTAAAAAACAAAAACAACAACAAAAAAAAAAACAACAAAAAACAAAAACAAAACAAAACTGATTATTGCAGAGAGAACAAAATTTCTTGAAAATAGACAGAACTCAAATGAAACCGTAGTGCAATATTTACATAGCTTGAAAGAAACATCAAAATATTGCGAATTTGAAAATCTGGGTCCGAGAGAAATGCCTATAGAAGACGAATTGCTCCTTCTAAGATTGAAGGCATTTTTGACGTTACATATAAACATAAGATCTTAGAACGGCTAAGGGCGAATGATATTAATTTAGAAGCAAGTGTAGAATTCTTGCAATAGTTAGAATTAATTAAGGAATTTATTAATTCTAAAAGCAATTTGGTAGCATACAACACAACTGAAATCCTAATTAAGTGCAAATATTGCGACAAAGAACATGAAAGAAGCAAAAGCAAGTGTCCGGCTCTAGGAAAATTATGTTTAAACTGTAAAAGAAAAAAAACATTTCCAATCTGTGTGCAGATACAAAGAGAGAATAGAAAAGGTAGAAATATGTAGCCTCATCTGAAAATACAGAATATATTCGATATATATATATATACCCGCAAAAAGTAGAGAGACAGCAAAATTGAATGGCGTAAATTTTCCCATGCAGGTTGAAACGGGAAGCGATGTTACTTTGATCCCAAGGAATTTCTGGAGAAAAATAGGTAAACGCAAATCAAGAAAAAGTATTCTTAATTCAAAACAATCTGCCATCAAAATTCTAGGCTCCTTTGAAGGAAACTTCGAGACAAAAACCATTTTCAGATTATTCCCATCAAAGTCGTAGAATACACGAAAAAATCATGGACTTCTAAGAATAGACATTTTAAAAATGGATATGGCCAAATTAATAAGCTGTATAAAGTCACAAGAACCTGACATAGGACTATTAAAAGGATATAAAGCGAGTATTCGTCTAAAAGAAAATAATCACCAAGTCTATTTTGAATTTAGAAAAATACTTATTCACATCCTACCCATAGTAGATGCAAAACTAAAGAAAATGGTAGAACAAGGCATACTGGAAAAAGTTACACAAGGTGGTAGCAGTCGGGATTCATCAATTGTTGCGATACTAAAGCCCAATGGCGATTTGAGGATACGCGGGGATTACAAAGTAGGTGTGTATCATCAGATATTCTATGATTTATTCCCCTTACCTAACATAGAAAAGGCAAGTCATGAATTAACAGGAATGTAATGCTTTGCCAAGATTGACCTGAAATCAATAGAAATTGACTGAAAATTTAAAGAAGTCACTACAATTAATATCCCGACAGGATTACTAAGATGGACTCGTTTTCCATTTGGAAGTCATATTTTTCAAAAGGCAACTGAAAAATTCCTATCGGAGAAGATAAAAAATATAAATATATATGAAGAAGATAGAAACATAGGTGCTTACAGTAAAGAGGAATTAGAAAAAAAAAACTGAAGAAGTTTTAGACAAATTAAAAAATACTGCTATGACTATAAATACCAATAAATTGATAAATACCAATAAATTGATAAATACCAATAAATTGATAGTTAAATTGCGACAAATTATCTTATTTGGGATACCATATGTCTAAAGAAGGAATTTCACCAGACAATAAACCTGGTTCGAGGTAATGCTTTCTCCATCATTGTGGCTGGCAGAGAGTAGGAAAAAAAAAAAAAAAAATAGAATTGTTTATAGTTACTTTGTTCAACCTTTTTTTCAATAAATTTTTATCTTCAGTTGTTCGAATAAAATAAAAATAAATTGATAATTAAAATATCCGAAGTATCTATATCAAAAAATAAAAAAAGACGGAATCCCGTACCTGACACACACACACACACACACACACACACACACACACACACACACACACACACACACACACATATATATATGTGTGTGTGTGTGTGCGTATGTGTATATGTGTGTAGACGTAGAAATTAATATTGTATGGGAACTGGCAGTGGTCATAGTCTGGTATCTGTGCGGTTTGTGAACACACACACACACATATGAACACCGGTTGCTTACTATTTTATCTCATTTGTAGCATAAGGTAAATAAAAAAAGATTAGCAGACAAATTTGCCGAAATTACCAGGCTACAAAAGAATTGTTTCAAATTTGAAACGACTTGTTGGGTTCAATGATGATTTGATCAGGCGAAAGTCAAAGTGGTCAGGCTATTTTTAGATTGGTGTTTAGTCGAATGTCAGTTCGGCTGGACACAGCCGAGTCGGCAGGCGAATTCGTGTGTGCTACTTACTGTCACACCCAGCGCCTATCGGTCTGGAACAACTTCCAGTCTGTATGCATAGATTTTCTAGATAGGCGTTAATCAATATTCTAATATGAAAGGCCTGCATTTTTTAGGAAGACTGCAGTTAGAAATGAAAAAAAAAAAAAAAACAGTGACATAGATAGAAGTCAATGGAATAAGCTTGTCATTAGTTTGATAACTTTGATTCTAGTTTTCCTAGTCTTGCTTATATTCGAACACTCAGTCACATTTAAAACAGCGAAAATCGGCATGCAGAGATACACGTAAATACACACTCACATAAACACAATATTAGGTTGAGTCATATTTAATTTCCGTTTTGTTTATCAGTTTTAGTCTTCCTAAAATAAAGTACAATTACATTGTATTAAATTATGTATTCACCATTATTTGCAATGTCTTGTTGCAACTTATCCATCAGGTCTTCTGTAGCTTTTGAGTAAAAATTCGCAGATTTTGATGTGAACGTTTTCGAAAAACTGGTTTTCACAAGAGAAAGTTTTCTCCATCGAGGCGTTTTGCAGCGATCGAAAAAGGTAATAATCGGTTGGCGCAAGGCCAGATGAATATGGCGAGTCGGGTAGAAGAGACCAATCGAGTTCCAAATGTTTTTCCAAATTTATTCTTTCTGTATGCGGACTTGCGTCGTCATGGTGATTTTCTAAGCGTAGTTTAAATGTGTCACAGGTCTGAGAGTGTGGGGCACCCAGTGAGGATCGAACTTACTATTCAGTCGTAATTGATCTAGTAAGACAAGTTTACTACCCATTACACCCCGTCGAAGTACCCAATAATTTTCAAAGCATAACTTAGATGTCTCACAAGGCCGAAAATATGGGACACCTAGTGAGGAACGAACTAACTGTTCAGGTGTAATTGATCTAGAAAGACTAGCTTACTGTTTATTACACCACGCAGTAACCAATAATAGCTTAGATGAGGCACAAGGCCAAAAATATAGGGCATCTAATGAGGATCGAACTCACTATTCAGGCGTAATTGATCTAGTAAGACAAGCTTACTGCTCATTGCAACACGTCCAAGTGTCCAATGATTTCCTAAGCACAGCTTATATGCGGCACAGGTCTGAGAGTGTGGGGCACCCAGTGAGGATCGAACTTACTATTCAGTCATAATTGATCTAGTGAGACAAGCATGTTACACATTATACCACATCGAAGTGCCCAGACCTTGAATGAGAACAATGTTTTTTTTCCTATTGACGAACACAGATCCCGTTTCGACCAAACTTTTGTAGCCAACTTGCAGCTGCTGGACGCATACATGCACATTTATAGTTTCAGTGCGTTTTAAGAACTCTAAATGAATAATATTCCGACAATCTCGCCACACGTACAACGTTTATTTTTTTTATGGAGCTCAGGTTGTGGGGATATATACTTGTCAATCTACTGCCTTTTGCGTTGAACATTGTCGTATGCAACCCACATTTCATCACCCGTTATGGGATCTTTAAAGAGTCGTTGGTTAAGATGATGCATTCGTCATTGCAATTGTTTCCGAAAAGCGGAAATTACTTATGACTCAACTTAATACTTACGTAAATATACGTATATGAGTGCAGGTATACATGTTTTATAAACAAGTATTAAAGTCGATTTTTTTTTCCCCAGTTATAATGTATATACCTATGTTGTGACTTGATGCTACAAATCCTTTATCCGAAATTCCCAAATCCGAAAACCTCCAAAATCCGAAAGTATTTCAGGTACTGACATGACTTGCCACAAATAGAAAT
This sequence comes from Acanthosepion pharaonis, assembly GCA_903632075.3. Taxonomy (NCBI): domain Eukaryota; kingdom Metazoa; phylum Mollusca; class Cephalopoda; order Sepiida; family Sepiidae; genus Acanthosepion; species Acanthosepion pharaonis. The sequence continues at coordinate 3,370,921 of CAHIKZ030001001.1, read as the reverse complement.
TTTCAGAAAGCACTAAGAAGGTTCCTAGTTGATGTGCAGCTATTGTAAGTGACCTCATCTGCCCTGGTATTGGGGGGGGGATGTCCCCAGCCACCGAGCTACGTAACTAGTTTTATTTTGTTAGCGATCATCACAGCAACACCTTCGTTTGTGGATAACTTACAAGGTGTTTCGTGCTCAGTAAAGATATTATTCAAAATGTTAAAAAGTCCTGCAGATACCCATATGAGCAGTCAGTTATATTCCATGCGTGATATACGCTTAAGCGATCATGTATCTTTCGATACATGACTAACGAGGCAGATTTTTTCCCACAGTCGGTTGCCATTTCTTTTCTGCGGTAGACAAGGCTATAGAAACCGGTCTGTTATTTATTTACCGATAGCTGGAGGGGGGGGGTGAGAGAAGAAGAGGATTGATAATATTCCAAGGGTTTTAACACTTAAGTGAATATAATGGATTCGACTGGAATTACTAAACCGTCCCCCATAAGAGCAGTGAAAAGAAAAGAAAGAAAAAAAAGAAGAAGAAATGAAAACATTTTTGTTTATCAGTAACACAGGAAGTCAACGATTTGGAAACACTTGACAGGAGTGTAATTTTGAAGCGTCTGAAGAATTTGGCTGTGGACCCAAGGACACAGAAGGAGAAATGGTTAAAGTTTTATGCTGAAAGTGATGGACAGAACTTAATCAAAAATAAAAAAAAATAAAAAAAAAAAACACTTCACAGAGCAAAAAAGTGATGATCTCGATCGTGTGCTGATGAAGTGGATTCGTCATCGTCGGAGTGAACAGATACTTCTTATCGGAATGCTGATCGTGAAACAGGCGAAAATCATGACGAACTGAATATTGTAGATAACTGTGAATATTCAGCAGGCGGGTTACAGAGATTTAAGAAAAGCATTAAATATTTAATGGCGTATTGTGATAAAGCCGATATAAAACTACCTTCAGGTTATAAGCTGTGTTATGAAATGTAAAGGGATATTGTGTTTATGCTTGGGTTCCATTCCCAACTTGCCCCATTTTATAGATACTATATACAAATTAAATAGCCTGTATTCCAAAATCCCCACCAAAATCTGGAAACCGAAGCACTTCCGGTCCCAAGAATTTCGGATAAAGGCTTCTCAATCTGCATTGCAAAATTATTAGGCATCGAAATGAAGCAGTTATACTTTAAATATGGTTTAAATATGGTATATATGTTCTGGCTGAGGCCCAACTCCTCGAGAGCTCCTCGTTGCGCCTGCTTGGTTTCATGCAGTCCGCTGAGATGAGGTGGAACAAACACATTGAATCAATAGCTTCATCTACCGCAAGGAAAGTTGGTTTTCTGTGTCGTGCTAGAAAGTTTTTCTCGCCCGAGTTCAACCGTCAAATCTATAAATCAATCATTCGCCCTTTCACGGAATACTGCTGCCATATATGGTCTGTTGCCCCCGCTATACGTCTAGAGGTCCTCGATAAAATCCAGAAACAAAACTGGTCACAACTTTTAAAAAATGCCACTCTAATTAAAATGGAACATAATCATTTAAGTAGAAAGTACTTCGAGGGTCTACTAATAACAATATTACCAACTATAAACATACGTCAAAAACGTTATATTACATCCCCAACCATTATATATATTTCAGATTTTACAGAAATATACAAGTCTGTCTATATTTCTGAGGTATTATGTACACTATTTACATTATTCGGACTATTGTCCTCATCTTTGTTGCCATATTTATCACAACGCTTCGGGTGGTTGGAATGTCGAACTGAACCCTTTATTTCGCTCGCTGGGGTTGACTGTTCTAGTTCCACGTGCCATGTCTAATGGATGTCAGTTATCAGTTATTTTCTGTTAATTCCCCTCTCAAAGTTCTCTACTGCCTTAACCAGGTATTGAACTCACACTCTTTGGGCCCTGTCACTGGTCTAACGCATTTATGCACAGTGCCATGTGTCCTTGTGGAATTAGAACAGTCTAACCCCAGGGAGCTAAATAAAGTGTCCAGCTCCACATTCCAACCACCTGAAGAAGGCCGGAACGTACAAATAAATATGGCAACAAAGATGAGAACAATAGTCCGAATAATGTAAACAGTGTAAATATACAAATATTTGATTTATTCTAAGGTCCCGAATTTCTCTTGCTTCAGTATTTAGAAGTAGTTTGTTGGTATCGTCGTGTATATATCGTATTCGTTTGTCTAAAAGCCCAGTTTTGGCAAACATCCTGTAATTTCCTTTGGATTGAAAATAAGAATCAATTTTGACTATTTTAAGAAAAGTCAAGTAGTGTACATGAAGGCATGGTGCTTGTTCTTGGGTTAAGATATTTCAAGAAAAATAAACAGATCAACATCCGAATTAAAAATACAGTAATGTCCTTCGCTTAAAAATCGAAATAAGTCAACAAGCCAAGCCTTTCTAAATAAATAAATAATGAGACCAACACACCTAAAAACGTTCAAGCAAACGCTAGGTATGTAAATATTCCTACAGTATTCAGCAGTAAGGTTTATATTTATTTCTCTAAGCTAGTAGGTTGGACATGACAGGTAAGTACATAGAAAAATCCAATATAATATGTATTAGAGTGATCTGAATTAATATCTAGAAAGTTACGTTTTATATAATGCTATGATAGATGGAATGCTTTCATAAGTTTCAGAACCCCATTATCACAAAATAAGAATGAAGAAGAATCAAAGTTAATTGGAAAACAAGAAGCTGGGAGAGAGTTCACCAAGCGGGAAGTGCGAGAGAAGAAACTGTTTGCATAGAACTTACGGTTACATCTAGGCATTTCAACAGTAAAATGATGAGACCTAACTGTCAATCTAGTAGTACGCTTAAATTCAAAAAGTCTAGGCATTATAGATGTTAATCGTAATAATTAGCATGAAAGTATTTATAGAAAAGGTACAGAGAAACGACGTTACGGAATGTGACTGAAGCTGGGATGCCAGGTCAGGACCCATAACATTGCAGATTCTTCTTGGGATTTTATCAAGAATCTTTAAATACATAACAGAAGCACCAGACCAGATGTGAATATCGATCTCTGGCACACACACAGATGAAGCGACAGAGATGTACTGATAGTTCTACCGACGAATGTTGAGAATATCATGGCCATGTGAGTGACAAGGAAGTTTTATGGAAAATAGGAACTATGAGAAAAGGTGTGTTTACAATTGGAAAGTGTTGAAATTTCTGGTACACATGGTGAGTATCGAGAACTTGAGAAATTAATGAACACATGACATATTGAAGGTCAGCAAAGCAGGTAGGGAGACAGTAAGTAACCACTTTGACGATTTTGAGTGGATGGATAACAAAACTAGGACAGAGGTGGGCAGTAAAATGGCAAAAGGTACTTAGAGACACAAAATAAAAGGAAGATGTGAAGTGCCATGATCACCCACATCTTGAATAGACATAAGATATAAAAAAAGAAAAATATACAATACACTATAATATTATTGAGGCATGTAAAAATTTCAATGTTATCGCCTAATATAAGATTTATATATTTATGTAGATGTTGTATTAACAGTGTTAGAATGATATGTGAGTGTGTAATAAATTACCGAGAAGAGAACAATTAAGCCTATTTAATATCTTATTACTCACTGATCCTAATAACAATTATTACTCCCTGAACCTAATAACAATTAAGCATATTTAATATCTTATTACTAACTGATCCTAATAACAATTTTTACTCACTGATCCTAATAACAATTAAGCATATTTAATATCTTATTACTCACTGATCCTAATAACAATTATTACTCACTGATCCTAATAACAATTAAGTATATTTTATATCTTATTACTCACTAATCCATGAATGAATTCAGATGGCTGGAATTTGTTTTCATCTATTACATTTAATGAGAGTAAAAATGGACCGAAAGTAAACTTTAAATTGCCAAAACAATTATTTCTCCAGAGAACTTATTTTTGGAATGGTTTTCAATGACATCTACAAAATACTAAAAGTCTGTGATTGCGTGCGTGCTTGCGTGGTGTGTCCGTCCGGTGCATGATTTAAGTTAATCTGATTTAGGTGAATAAGATTAAAAAAATACGAGTTGTTTAGATTAAGTATTTTTATTTTAACTTTCTTCAAACTTTCTTCTTTTTTTAAATTGAAATATTTTAAAGTTAAAGACAGCCACAAAGAGATCCCGCTTTGCCGTTTCGTCCAGTTGTTTGTAGAGTAATTATTTATATTTAAGCTTTCTTTAAACAAACAATATTTTAAATATTTTAAAAATATTTTTGGCATATTTAAAACATATTTTCAAGTGAATATGATTTAAAAATATTTTTGGCATATTAAAAAAAATATTTTTAAGTTAATCTGATTTAAAGTTCAAGTTTATACCGGATGTTCTATTCCTATTAAATGATGTAAACAACCAGGAAAACGTTAAACATGAACTTGTAAACCTGGCTAATGATGACACGGACGAATTGAAATATTTAACTGAATCATAATTAATTTAACTTTCATTTCAATGGAATGTTAAAATCAACTTCAGTATTTTATAACCTGAACCGTCAGTGACTTAACGGGTCATGGGTAGTCTAGTAATGAATAAAACGACAGAATTGAACTGACGTTGAAAAAAGGCAGAAAAACCTCTCCATGGATGTGCAGGCAGTCTAACGGATATCAGTACGAAAATTAGAATTGGCAAGCCGAATTCACATCCCGTGGCGTCTACTTTTGAGCAAATATTACTCTTAAGGAAGACATAAATGTATCTTTTCTCCTCTTAGCTCTGGGTTAAATAACAGGGTAGAATAGGCTCTCTAGCCTTGAATAGCAACTAGTCTAAGAGAAGGAAAACTCTGAATTCCACACTTTAGAGAAGGCAACGGGAAATCTCTCCATTATATTTCCATTGCACTTTGGAAATAATAAAGAAAGCGAATCCGTGGAGAGTCATTGATTGATTCATTCATGCATTTTCTACGGTTTATCAACCCTTTAAAGGTTATTTAAAGCCAGAAAATATTTTTAGATTGTGAGAATTTTTTGAGATAATGATGGTTTTAGGGATACAAGTGTTACTAATTAACTGGATTCATACCTTTTCCAAGGTTGTTTGTGCGTAAATGAATATAACGAACCCAACGGGAATTGGAAATCGGCCCTTCAGTTAACAATTTCGAACACTTATCGATTACACCACCCGCACATCCAAGCCTACAGCACCTGGTGTTCCCTAGCGGTGTCATCCATCTATTCACTGACCAAGCTCGACGTTATTTAACTTCGATGATCGACGGGAAGCGGTGTTTCGCCGTGATGAGGTCGTAAGCCGTGGAGAGTCATGGCTTTTTTTACATCCTGATATATGGTATTAAAAAAAAAACAATCTCCCCTTTAAATTCTTGAAATAAACATAGAAAGCTTATTTTGCAACTATTTAAAATATTCTATCATGTATTTACCTTATTAATTTTCTATCCATTTTCTTTCGTGGCAAAATAAGTAAGAAATTAAAAAAATATCTCTAAATTAGTATTTATACATTTGTGTAAGTGTTATCATAATTTTTGCTAAAAATAAGAGATATTCACTTGCAAGGTAAGAATTTATTTCATTGGATTTCACTTATTTAAGCAGTATGCTTTATCTACATTGAATAAAAACTGAACCGCTTTTTTACAATTATCATTTATTATTATTTCAGAAACTCTCATTAAGAAGTGAAAACCAAGACTATAATACATGATGTACTGAACATTTCTATTTAATTATATAATATTCTAAATTTCAAAGAAAATATATTCCGTCGTTATTCCATTATCACTGAATCAGTCAAACAAATAATTGAGTTAACGTGTGGAAGAATGTGTCTTTGCAAACGAACTGTGTAGACAGGGACAGTATTGGATAAATTGGACTGGAAAGCAAAATAAAACCTACAAACAGCATCTCAAAAAAAAAAAAAAAACTATACAAAGGAAACTTCATTTTTAACAAACACCTGGCGAATAAACGGTTATTATTGACGTAATAATATCAGAGTTATCTGCACTTGCCTGTGTCACTGTCGACATAGTTTAAATAAAACTAATAAAGAGTTAACGTTGTTTTTTTTTACAAAACATTTCCAATTTGTACTTGAACGCCTTCTTTTTATTACCAAATTAAATTTCATTCAGGCAAAAGTAACGTTGACAAATGATGTCTGTCAAATAAAATGTGCGATAGCGTGACTATAGCAAGTTAGGATATCAAGCGGCATTAGCGTTTCACAAATTAACGCAAGGAAATTATGTCGAGAGGTTGTAGACAAATTATTTATACGCGTGTTTCTGTAAATTTAAAATGCTTTATTGTAAATTGTAATATCATTTCAAAAGTACTCGAATATTTTTGGCAATCCATTTTTTTAAAAAACCTATTTGTTCGTGGTGTTGGCATTACCAGTTAACAGCAAAATAATGATCTGAATATTTACACTGTACGGTCTGCCCTTTCTTAGATTAGACAGTGAAAGCAGATTGGATATCGGCAGAAATAAATATGACCGAAAATGTGGGCTCATATTTTAAATTGGTTGCTATGAAAACATAATTAATTCATTATACAAGAGAATGAATAAAGGGAAATTATATTTGCATAATTCATGATTCTTTTCTTTTGTGTTGACCGAATTCGCCTGTTTACTATAGAAAACAAAGCTTAACCTTGTGATTAGTAAATTGCAAATATAATTATATTGGCTCAAAACAAGAGTGCGACGCTTCTATCAAGTGAAATTCAAAGACAATATTTAGGTATTTGTACATAGATTTATTCAGCCTCACGTGTCATTTTGTTCCACGACCATTCTTCATTTTCGAGGCAGCTACATAATTCCATTCTCCGAGAATCGGGATCGAAATAATCGGTAATCCAAAGGTGCAAGTTCGGGTGCGTAGGACAGATGTTGTAGAGCCTCCTAACCAAACTGAACCAATTTCTGTTGAATCTGCAAAGAGACTGTGTCGTTGTTGAGATGGAAGACGACACACTTTCGATTGTCCGATTCAATTGCTGTCTTTGATCGGTTCAAATTGGAACAGTACTTGCCTTAATTCAACGCTCATAATGCACAATGTACTCCCAATCCCGCAGCATCATTTTCTTTGGATTGTAGATCAGCTTTTGGCGGGATTAAACGATGGCTCATTTTGTTTCTTCCAGGACAATTTTTGGGTCACATTATAAATAATCCATTTTTAGTCGTCTGCGATCGTTCTTTTTTTTTTTTTTTAATAAAATGGATCGATTTTGTTGCGTTGGAGTCATAGATGAGAACCAAATTGAAACGCCGACTAAAAAGAATCCAGATCACATGACACGGGACATTGCGGAGATAATCCACATATCTCATATGAGCATTGTAAGCTATTTAAAAACAATTGGATTTGTAAATTGTTATGATGTTGGGGTGTTTCACGATTTAACAGATGAAAAATTTCCATCAGCCGGAATTTTCTTAGTCTTCCAAATCACAAGGTTCCACTTCTGAATCTTACGAACTGTAATATCAGCTACGGCACCATCTCTATAAAAGGCACAAATCCTTTTTGCTGTTTGTACAGCGTTTGTTTCTTTCAGGAAAAAAAACCCTCAATTGACGAAATAGTCAATATTTAAAACTCACATTTACTAACTTAAGAGTCTACTTCACGCCAAACGATTTGGCTTGAAGTAGACTAAGCTTGATGGAAACTACACTTGGCCGCTGAGAGCTATGCTTAACCTCTCTTGGAGACAACTTCCAACTAAATCGCGGCTCTATTAACCCATCCTTGATATTTCTACAATCTTACGCGGACAAAGAATGCGCTTTACAGGACAAAACATGAACTTGCCAGTGATCTACTGCTCTGGAGATCTAGTCACGGCGCAAAACGCGCTGTTCACCCAGCAACCACCTACATTTACCACCTATGTTATAATGCAGAATGTCAGCCTAATAACCTTCTGACCTTGACACAGGACAGTGGTGTGATAAATTCATGCATGTCCGAGATAGCTCGACCGAAGAAAAAAACAAAAACAAAAACAAAAAAAAACAAACTTGACGCCAGAGGGATTTCCCTTTCTGAGGACTTTTATCATATATTCAATAATAATAATAATAATAATAATAATAATAATAATAATAACGAAGTTAATATATTAGTGCATAACTTTTCCTTAAAATTTTAGCTCTTTTTGCCTCATCTAGCTTATGATAATCTTAGGGCTGGCGGATTTAAAATTTGAAGCAATCCCTCACTAAAAATTTGGATGCCATGCACTAATGGTTTAAATAGTTTCAGTGTCCTAACTTAGTAGTAGTTAATTAAACCAACGAAGGCATGAAATTTACTAATTATTAAATTCTTTATCCTCTACAGAGCCGGATTATCTTTTAGGTTAGTATAGGCTGTAGCCTAGGGCCCCTCAAGTTTTTATAAAGCAATGATTTTAATTTTTTAGATCTTATAACTTCTAAGTAGTTACATAAACTGAAATGATATCAATATGAGAAACTCATATTTATTTGACTTTGCAGGAAGCGAAGCAAGGAAATCAATGTTTTAATTTGTGTCATTGAATTTCAAGTAGATAACATGTTCGATTTTTGGTTCAGAATGTTTAAATCTTAGAAATTATTATAAAACAGTGATTTGAATTTCTTAGATGTTATAACTTCTAAATAGTTTCATAAACTGAAATGATATCAACATGTCAAACTCACTTTTATTTTGATCGTTTTATTGTCATAATGCTGGTTATAAAAATGTGTTTTTACTACAGTCGTGTAGAAATCTGTGCTAATTTGGTTTGCAATAAATAGTAAAATAGTGGTATTTCTTAAAGAATATTTTTATTGACAAACAAAAGATAGCCATTCCAGTTTATTTAAAGAATTTGCAATAACGTTACTTCAAGCTATGTAAATGTTACTGAAATATATCATGAGTAAAACATATTCAAGACTGCTGCGGGCCCGTTAGGGGGTACCAACGTTTGATGTGGTGGCATAATTTAATTACCATCTCTCCACCCCCCACCCAAGACATAATCCGGCCCTGTTCCTATATTATATGTATCTCATAAATTTCAGTCACGTGTAAAACGAAATCACATTTTTTATTGAAAAGCTCTACGATTTTCCTCCAACCCTATATATTAAAGAAAAGTTATCCCCACATAATGCTTACTATTATTTTAAAGACTAACAGAAAATTAATCTGTATTTGCTAATGCTCTTGAAAGCCATCTACAGGTTGCGATGGGTAAAGTGTCGCCATTTTTATTTCTAATTCCGCGCATGTGCGTTGTTTGATTTTTTTTTATTTTGTCGACTGCACAGTATAGTAGGGTCAGTTGGACACCGTCTGTGAGAAAAAGAGCAAACCATGACGCAATTTGTAAACAGCATGATGTACTGCTTGGCATTCGCGCCGGAAGTCCCAAAGTGTTTGGTTATCAATCTGAGGACAGTGCAAAGGATTCGGAAAGAGCTGGATGAGTCTATAATAGTGATTACGAAGGTACGGCAGCTAGTAAAACTCACTCTGATCGTCCCGTTGGTGTGGGCCTTAGACGCAACATGGAAGCCTTCATCAAGTGCGTTGAGGAGGTAGTGCTGCCCTGGGTCAAGAGGGCAGCTAGCTGGAAGACCGTATGTCTGTCCACAGAACTCTGAACCATGCCACACAAGCAGGAGAACCCAGTTATGGTTGCCAGACAATTTATGTGACCACATCACCCCTTATATCTGGCCACCAAACTCCCCACACTGCAATCCCTTTGATTATTATGTGTGGAGCGCAGTTGAGCGAGAAACCCACAAAGCTTCCTGTAACATCAAAGATGAACTGAAGACAAGGATTTTGGTAGTATTCACCAACAAGGAGACTGTCCAGAAAAGTTGCATGAAATTCCAAAGTCATGTAAAGGTCGTGGTTGAGCCAATGGTGATTTTATTGAATAAATTTACTCTTTAATATTTCAAGATAGTTTTGTGTAATTTTGGTAAATATATTTCTTAAAATTAGATGTCAGTGTTATTTTCATTTTAGCATAAATTAGACGACAATTTATTCTTCGCATCTAATAGACTAATTCTTAATTATTATCCGTTTGTCATAGTTCTTTTCTCTTACGAAGAACTATGACAATTCTGATGGTTTCAGTGAGGTTAATTCGATTTAATTAATTCATTTCATTGCAATTCTGTGTGTTTAGAATCTTCGGCTAAACCTTAATGACATTAGCATCACCACGCGATATTTACATTGCTTGTTTCTGTGAAAAAAAAAAAAAAACTTGGGAGGAAGTGCCTGATATTTTTATTGATCTGAAAATAAAATCAATGTGCAAACAGGACGATAGGTCAATGAAATTGTTCGCGCTTTTGTTGTCTTTCACTTTGATTGGATGTCCGAAAAGAGTAACGGTAATATAAATTTTATTCGGTCGGTCGTCATCGATCGATATCGATTGACTTTCTTTTAGCATACGTATGCACACACACACACACACACACACACACACACACACACACACACACACACACACACACACACACACACACACACACACACACGCACACACACACACACACACACATATATATATACACGCATACACAAACGCGCGCGCAAACATACTCACATACACACACACATAAACACGCATTTATATACATATAGTTTCTGCGCGTATACACAGACGTAAATTAATTTATATCAATATAGATATATAAACAGATATACGCATAGATGCCTTTAAAACAAGTACGAATACTCTATATGTGGAAACTCAAATACACACACATACATACATACATACATACATACATACATACATGATATCTGTTAAACAAGTAAAGTTCTCATCAGAACTTGCAATTCTTCTCGCAGACGCAGAAAACTAAGCTTTTATGTACAGGGCCTGGCCTCTTTTGTAAATTATTTTCAGGTTGTTCGTGAATTTTCCGAAGCGGTTTCTGCCGGTCTTCTAACACACCCCACACAGTAAGTACAGCTTCGTATTGATCGTTGTCAAAGAACTACCAATATGGCTCTTCTTGTGGCTAATGAGGTCTGCATTGGAGTGGAAAACCCCGCTACATTCATCACATGTAAATTGCTGGTTCGCGAGAGCAAAGATTTACCTTTTCCTAGCTGCCTGCTTGACATGTGTCCGACTCATTGCATGTTCTTGGAAGATCTCAATGTCATCATGAACTGTACGCCTCCACTTATTTCCCCACTTAGAATCATCTATATGGTAGACTGCAAGGGGCTCCTTTATACCCCTCCATATATATATATATATATATATATATATATATATATATATATATATATATATATATAAACCAGAGAAGTGCAGGTCTCTATTCTTGTTTCGTATTTTTTTTTCGCATTTTCTTTGTGTAGCATTTTGTTTTTAATTTTATTGCTGTATTATTTTACTGTTTTTGTTTGACTTTTTTCGTGTATTTTTATTCTTTTGTGTCTTCGTGCGTGTAATCGTTTTTTTAAAAGGGAATTTGTGATTGTTATCTGTCTTAACTTTTTATATTTAATTTTTGTCCCCTTTTAAAGTTTAACGTTTATTCTCGTCTGTCTTTTGCGTAAGTTTTTCTTTTTTGTGCTGGCGCTATGTGAAGAGGAACTCATTTTTTCTAACACCTTTCGAAGTTGCTGATAATGGCGGACCTTTGAATAGCTTGAATTAATTCGGGGAAGTTAGTAATTTAACGATATATCAACACTTGGTGGGTCATTTAATGCCTAATATAAGTCTTATAGGATAAGAATGACTATTATTAGGTTGGTGCAAAAATAATGACGTAAGAATGTCGTTTTTGACGATAAAAAATACGTCAAAAAACGACATTATTACGTCATTATTTTTGCACCAACCTAATAATTAATAGATAGGTAAACATATGTCTTGAGTAAAAAAGTAGACATAAATCAATTTTAAATTCATTTTGTGATCGAATTTAACAAATGTAAGTACAAGTTCTCTTAATTTCAGACAAAAGAAAGTCAACATAGAGCGAAACAGAACCATCTGTTCGTAGCGTAGCTCTTAAAGTCCCGTTTTCGAATCCATTCAAAACAGTATTTATATTATTTATTTATTATTTACTGTTACTGTCACGACATTTCAATCGATGTGCCCTCTGGATCTTCTTCAGGTAACCGGGGAACTTTCATGGAATTTTGAACTCTTCATTTAGTCCGTCCTGGGTATGACGATAAACTGCATCCGAGTCCTGGGTAAGACGATAAACTACGTCCGAGTCATGGGTAAGACGATAAACTACGTCCAGCAGAAAGGCCTCTGATCAGGAGGTTTTGAGGTGCGTGGAACCACCTCTTAATTGCTGGTTTTCTCAGGTAAATCCTGACCCGGGGTGGTAGCACGTGTTAGGGTCCCAGTTATGGATAAATAGTTAACCCCGAAATTGGGGTCAAAACACTATGAAAGTGTAAAAATAGGTTTTAATACCAGAAATTCTTTGTAAAAAATTATTACCAGCAATACATTTTTGAGAAAACAAAATATTACCAGTAATAAAAATTTTGTCAGCATTAAATAACCCATTGAGATTGATATACCATAAAAAAATTATTTAGTCTACAATGGTGGATTGTTCTTATTCCGCTGTTTATATCTAGGGGTATATTTTCTTGTTTAATTGTCTTTTGTGTTTGTTGCTAAAGAAGCACCTGGAACCCGGATACCATTTCCATACCTGTTATAGCCTTGTTATCGGCCAGAAATAAAGACACAAAGAGAGAAATTGAGTTAAATAAATATATTAACAGGAACAGTAATACAAAACATATACAAACGAGAGTGTTACAGCAAGAATGTTTGGTCCGACTGTCAGAGCTGACTACTCGAAATTTCCCTTTCCAAAAAGGCAGTACCTGCTCCTATTTATAGCTGGGAGAATCCATGCGTGCGTGGGTAAATTATCATAACAATATCATTGTTTGGAACATCTAGAAAAGCAATCAATGGATTACACTATGAAGCCCGTGCGTGTGTGCGCTTCTTTGAATATTTTTTTCCATACATCTGTGATTTGTTTTCTCGTCGTCGTCCTATAAAACCAGTTCTTCTAATGTCGGCAAAAGTGTGTCCGGTCACCGCATTTTCCTGTTATCTTCTCCATTTAGCGTTCTGCGATTTACTCTCTCTCATCAGAAGTCAGTCATTGGTGCAGAAACTTCCATTAAGGTACAGACTCTGGGGCAGCCATTACCAGGCACTTTTCAAATGTTTACTGATTTATGTTTAAGACGCTGAGAGAGAGAGAGAGAGAGAGAGAGAGAGAGAGAGAGAGAGAGAGAGAGAGAGAGAGTCTGGTGCTGAAGTTACTTTATCTCCGACTCGAAGTTCGAATACCTGTTGTGTTCAACTCTCATTAATGCCTTTGGTAAAGGCATGAACCTAAAAATTGTTCCATCAACAAAAGTTACCCGGACCGTTATTGCGGAGGAACTGAGCAGCATTATAAAAGAGCAAGTAAAATTACATCCAAACAGTCTTCAATATATATATATATATATATATATATATATATATATATATATATATATATGTGTGTGTGTGTGTGTGTGTGTGTATGCATGTAGTTGTGATTAATGGTGTGAATAACAAAATGAAAAAACATCTTAGTGGTGCGTTTCGTTTTAATGTTAGGCTCCTCAAGGGACAAAAAGCGTTGGTAAAGAAAAGTTGCCTTTTTATGTATTGTCTTTATAGATATAATTTATTTTATATCTGAATTTTTACGCACACACACACACACACACACACACACACACACACACATATATATATATATATATATATATAACTTTAAACGTTATTTTTAGTGGATACTCCGGCAAGAAGCTTTGGTGATAGGCAGACGAAAATAAAGAAATATATTGTTTAATAAATAAACGGTGCGTCTTCTTAAATAAGAGTAGCCACTAGAACTAAAGTTTAAATTGATAATATATATATATATATATATATATATATATATATTTTATATATATAAAGATGTATTGATTTTATATACATAAAGATGTATTGATTAGAAATTTACTATACATATTTATGTGGTAGAGTGGTCAATAGAACGTTAGCAAGTATCTATCTATCTATCTATCTATCTATCTATATATATATATATATATATATATATATATATATATATATATATATATATATATATATATATATATGAATAAATTGCATATGAATCCGACGAAATGATAAATATAAGAAACAAATTGGCATTTTTTATTTTGTCATGTTTAACCAGTTATCCGTTGATTTTTTTCCTGGAAAATAAAATACTTTTCCTGGAAAATAAAATACTTTTTCTGATGACATCGGATAATTAACGAATATTTTCAATGTAATAAAAAAATCCAAACTGTCTTATATAATTACCATGTATATATATATATATATATATATATATATATATATATATATATATATAGAGAGAGAGAGAGAGAGAGGGAAACGGTAAAAAAGGCAATCAAGGCAATGATGCCACTAAGACGCAAGGAGTTACTAGAAGTAGAGAATGAGAAGACTGTAGTGAGAAGAAAATACAATAAAAGAACAAGATTCAGGAAGATGGCGATTGACATGGCGTTCAAACCTTTGAAGACTTTAGGTGTCAGAAAAGTAAGAACTCGGAAGAGAATTACACGGGTGAGAAGTACGAGAAAAGAAACTATTAGAATAAAGCATCTAGTTATTTCAACAGTAAAACAATGAGACCTGGTAGAAATCTATTAGTACGCTTAAATTAATGCCGTAGAGGTTACAAGGTGGAGAGCTCATTAGAACAACTGCCACTGAAATATTTATGGAAAAGACTGCGGGATTGATGTTGAAATACTAGGCCAGGACCGATAGCATTAAAAGTCCTTCTTTGAATTTTGTCGAGAATCTCGAGATGTATATAGAAGGAGAACCAGACCAGATATTGCAGCAATATAGACTGCAGTTTTTATATCTTTGATGAGAGGAATGGAAACTTACAGATCCGGATCGTATTACAATTTGCTTCAGAACCACGCTCTTCATAATAGGACACACAGACAAGTAAATCGCAAGAAAAAAACAACTAGGAAAAGATAACGTGAAGAATGATAAAAAAAAAAAAAATTCAGGTTTTTGCTAAAAAGATAACGAAAAAGCAAAATAAAACAAGAACAAAACAAAGTAAAACAAACCCTCATTTCAGATTGTTTGTGCATAGACACACATAATAATAGTTGAACGTTATTTAACTGTCCACGGACCAAGTAAATACTTATAGACTCAAATATAGACGAACAGTATTTAATTATCACCAAACCAAATAAATGCATATAGACGCAAATATAGACGAACCCTATTGATATATCCCCAATTCAAGAGCGTGTTAATAGATTCAAATATAGACGAACCCTATTTAACTATCCCCGAACCAAGTAAATACTTACAGATTCAAATATATACGAACCCTTTTTAACTATCCCCGAACCAAGTCAATACTTACAGATTCAGATATAGACGAACCCTATTTAACTATCCCCGAACCAAGTAAATACTTACAGATTCAGATATAGACGAACCCTATTTAACTTTCCCCGAACCAAGTAAATACTTACAGATTCAAATATAGACGAACCCTATTTAACTTTCCCCGAGCCAAGTAAATACTACAGATTCAGATATAGACGAACCCTATTTAACTATCCCCGAACCAAGTAAATACTTACAGATTCAAATATAGACGAACCCTATTTAACAACCAAGTAAATACTTACAGATTCAAATATAGACAAACCCTATTTAACTATCCCCGAACAAAGTAAATACTTATAGACACAAATATAGTAAACAGAAATTGATTCCGACAAAGTGACATGTAAAATCAACCTCCCATATTGAATCTGTTATCATCTGTTTTTGTTCATATCTATCAACCTATTTGAACTCGCGGAAAGAGTAGCAAATACAAAAGGAATAAATAGGCAGGAAATACAGGAGAGGCATCTTTTAATTAATTAAAAACACCGTTGCTGGATGTGTGGGAACAATTAAAAAAAAGGCTAAGGTGAACACATGTATTTGTCTTTGCCTTCTGATATTTTCATTTGAATTGATTTGCATACTTCATAGATTTTATCTCATTAGTTAAAATGCACTCGACTTTTGATTGCTTCAGCTTCATTAGTTATTGACGTAATAATGATAAGAGCAATTGCTGACTTTGTTCATACGTACATATCTTTCTCTCCCTCTCTCTCCCTCTCTCTCTATCTATCTCAGTCTATTCATTATCTATCTATCTATCTATCTATCTATCTATCTATCTATCTATCTATCTATCTATCTATCTCAGTCTATTCATTATTTGGGACTATCTATCTATCTATCTATCTATCTATCTATCTATCTATCTATCTATCTATCGTTTTGGTCTACTTCCTTTCACTTATCAATATTTATCCCTTCCTATTCCCATCAAATGGAGACAGTATTGTTTCAGTACCTTTCTCTTCATACTTCTCTCTTTGTGTTCCAACTCTTTAATTATCATGCAATCTTCATAAAGTTCTCAGACCACGAACATGAATAAAATAAAACTCTTTAAAATTCATTCTATAAAATTTTTTCTACATTGCCTCTTTCCAAATTTCGTTTCTTATACAATCTACAAAACAAATGGAGAGGCACTACGATTCTGATTCATGCGTCTCCATATGAAAATGTAGTCATTGATCTATCTCTGCGGCCTGCGAAGCAACCGACTCAATATCATTTCGCACTATATTGCATTAGTCTTATGTCCCAACCATTGAGCTACATTTGAGAGCCTCTTTATAAAATGTGCTATAGAAAAGAATTACAATTTCACAATAGTCTCTGTTTGAATTGAAACATACTAAGAGTGAACGTAGTCAATGAAATGTTCTTATTGACGAGCACAGAGAAGCTCACAATTGGCTCTTATGGGCATTATGTTTATTGTTTTCTATTGGAGATTTGGTTGAATGCCTATTAAAATGAATCTGAACGCTTGCTTCAAGACATCTATCTATCTATCTATCTATCTATCTATCTATCTATCTATCTATCTTAATCTGTTCATATCTATTTCCGTCTGTTTATCTCGGTCAAAATCTAAATCTGTGAGTCCGTTGATATCTATATGTCCGTTTCTCCGCTCTTTCCCCCCCTCTCTCTCTCTCTCTCTCTCTATCTATCTATCTATCTATCTATCTTTACATATATAAATGGATTACATTTTCACCAATATTTGAAATTTACATGCTACATTTGTACAATGTCTTTTGATAATTTCTACTATATCTATCTATCTATCTATCTATCTATCTATCTATCTATCTATCTATCTATCTATCTAATCCTGTTCCTTTTATCTATCTATCTATCTATCTATCTATCTATCTATCTATCTATCTATCTATCTATCTGCCCGGTGTGGTTAATATCTATTTAAGCTTTGTCCCATCTGTCTCATTCTGTATCTGCCTCTATTTATAGCTGTCTATTCATATCATCGCAGTTTATTCACATTGTATTCTTTTTGTTTCTTTCTACCGAGATATTAAGCAACAATACTCTACCCATTTCGATAGAAATTTACCTCTGAAAACTTTACTCGGTGCAGAATTCTCAAAAAGCACAAACAACTAGCGATTATATTTATCCATCATCTTGTCTTAGCGTAAGCGCGGATAAGTGTAACGGTTACCGGCGCGAATTTGCCAATTCCCGCTCTATTCTATTTCGTTCACTTTGCGCTGATGCCCTTGGATAAGGTAAGAATCCGTTTTCCTCCAGCTATGGGTAACAGACTGTTCTCTCTTCCAATCTTGAAGAAGAACAATTAAAAAAAAAATCTAAAACAGCTAAAAGAGGGATGGATTCCGTCAGGCTACCTTGCTTAAAACCCACCACTTCTACTATGACTGCAGCACATGTGGTGCTCTTACTACACTAAGGGGTTTTGAAACTCGAGATGTGACGGGATTTGTCTTACGCACATGGAAATGTTTACAGCATTTTTTTCTTATTTTGAAAGAAACTATTTTTTTTTAAATACGTATTTGATCTATATATTTTTTTAAAGTGGGAATCGGAAAACTTTTGCTCATAATAATATAGTCGGCTACGTGGCTTGACTAACAAAATTCATCGGAATTCGATCAAGAAACATCTTTAATATTCAATAACATGAAGTGATTGAATGAAATCAGTAAACTTTGTTCCTTGTGCAGTGTCTTTTCGGGATGTGGCTCTCCACAATCTCCTATACTTTATAGCTCTTAGCAATATTTGTTTCTTTACTATTCTTCCTAGTTACTTGCCTGCTATCCTTTTATATAAGCTCGTTAGGTAGGTTACTTGAGATTTCCTTCTGTTCCTCTTGTCTTCAGCTTGTCTTGTGAATGTCAAATTCTTCCTCATTGTGTGTTCCAGAAATTTTAATCGTCTCTTTCTGATTCTAAGCGTAAGCGTCCTTATTGGCATTTTTCTTAAGAATTCCTCGTTGGTAACATGCTCCGTTTATGGTATTCTTTCCGTAGAATCACATATCTGTTGCCTCAGATCTTCACATAAAGCGACAAGCATCTCACATGGAGAAACCCATACACATATACATAGGAACACGGGGAGACCCATACACAAGTATATAGAAACATGGGGGAAAAGAAACGACATTCACGCTTTGTTCCGGCTTATCGTGGTTTCACTAGGCAGAGATTTATAGACGTATTATGGAAATTCCTCATTCTTTCTTGATCTCTCATGTACACGCCATTCTACACTAGAACAAAAAAAAAAGAACACTTAGATACAGTTACAGAACATCGATAAGATTTTCTTGTTTTTGTGTATTATATGGAAAACTCTTCTAAGTTCTGCTTTCCTTAGAGAATTCGTTTAAGATAAAAAATCTCCTTTTTATTCTCTTTTAATCTTCGCCATTCATTATTCAGTTCATTTTAGAATAAAACACAGACGTATTTTAGAAGAAAAGAAAAAAGTAAAAAACTTTTTGTTGCATACTCTCTCTCTCTCGTTGTGGCGAGGTCTTGGGTGACGGAGAGAGATCGACAATAAAGATGTCTTCCTCTCTCTTTTCTTTCATCTTCTCCCGTCCGGATAGCGAAATGTTCTTGGGGTCCAGAGATGAAAGAGATGCCAATAAAGCGAATTTTAACTTAACCACTTTATTTACCATGTCGACGTTTCCATTTCCAACTAGCCAGTGGGGTTACTATCCCACTCCACTGGGAAGTCGCTTTCCAGACACGAAGAAACACGCCTACAGTTTTCGA
This sequence comes from Acanthosepion pharaonis, assembly GCA_903632075.3. Lineage (NCBI taxonomy): Eukaryota > Metazoa > Mollusca > Cephalopoda > Sepiida > Sepiidae > Acanthosepion > Acanthosepion pharaonis. The sequence goes on along the minus strand of CAHIKZ030001001.1, from coordinate 3,351,506 downwards.
CCTGTAAAACTCAACTCCCTTTCTATATCTATCATTCTCGCGTTAGTTTTAGCCAATCAAAATCGACTTCTTTTGTTTTCCTGTATCTGACCTCAAAGGTCAAAATGAAGAAGTCAGAGCAGAAATACAATTCTCTAAGATAAACTATTATTAAACAATTTTATCGACAAAAGTCTCAGGATGAAGAAGATGAAAACCTGTTCGTTAGAGAAAAAAAAAATCTCAACTTCTTTCCTTCTTAGATTTTGTAGTTATCCTTTCCAGTCTCCTACTCAGTCAAACGTTTATACAAGATCGTTATGTAGGTTACTCGCGGCTTTCCTCTATAGCCGCTGACTTCGATCTCTCATATAAGTGGCAATTTCTCCATCTTTTCGACCTCTTTATGTTTCCCAGAAACTTCAACTGTCTCATTCTGATTTTAAGTATAAGTATCTTTTCTGTTTCTGATTTTCTTAGAACTTCCTCATTGCTCACATGTTCTGTCTATTGTATTCCTAGTATCCTTCTCTAGAACCACATTTTTGTCACCTCAAGTATCCTCCTCATCTGTGATAAAATTCATGGTGATATTAGATGATTGATATGACATAGCACTTCAACACTGTTTAGTTTATTTTATTATTTTAACGATCTTATCGTATGTTTTGTCATTATCGATCATCATTCTGTTCTTCTCATAACCTCCTTCATCCATTATTGCTTTCTTCCTTCACATTTCACACCTTTTTCCATTCCTACCATCTTCGTCTGTTTTATATCCTTTTCATTCATTCATTCATTATATCGCTTTTCATTAATTTCTTCTTCTTCTTCTTCTTCTTCTTCTTCTTCTTCTTCTTCTTCTTCCCCCTTCCTCCTCCTCCTTCTTCCTCCTCCTCCTTCTTCCTCCTCCTCCTTCTTCCTCCTCCTCCCCTTCTTTTTCTTCCTCCTCCTCCTCCTCCTAATCCTCCTCATTCTTCTTCCTCCTCCTCCCCTTCTTCTTCTTCTTCCCCTCCCCCTTCTTCTTCTTGATTCTTTTTCTTCTTCCTCCTCCTCCTTCTTCTTTCTTCTCCTCCTCCCCTTCTTCTGCTTCCTCCTCCTCCTTCTTCTTCTTCTTCTTCTTCTTCTTCTTCTTCTTCTTCTTCTTCTTCTTCTTCTATCCACTTTTATCCCCTCAACTCCGTTTTCTTTCACATTCTCCTTTCTTTATTCCTGAAATGCAATAAATATCATCGAGCAATGTTCTGCTCACATGACAAACACGAATAAAATAAAATAATAGTGCGATAAATCGCATTTTATTTCCAAAGTCAGCAAAAAGGGAGACAATTCTATGCATAAGATAAAAAGAATAGAAACCCGACGACGCCATTTTAATAAGATTTAGAAATGTTCTTCGCTGCTAATATGACAATAAATGTATAATAAAAGAAAATTCCCTGCCAGTATTTTTTCTCAACATCTGATTCTACTTACCATGGTCTGACAATAACTGGGGATAATGTTATACCCAGTTATACCCAGCGATAAATATCGATACGTAATGTCAAGTAAAAATGAATGAAATTAATTGACTGACACATGAAAATTCATAAAAATATGTTGTATTATTTGTTTTTATTTTGTTTTATTTTTTAGTAAAATAATGTCTTTTCATTCTGCTGCACAGAAAGATACTGAAAATTCCACGGACGGGGCGAATAAGCAACAGGGAAGTTTTAATGAAATCGTAACAGAAAGAATACTTCTACTTAGAATCAGGGTACATACGGAGGAAAGAGGGCTTGGAGAATTTAACGTTCACGGTTCATATTGATGGCAAGAGAGGTAGAGGAAGGCAGCGAGCTTGTGTGGAACGGGAATCGGGAGCCTTAGCAAAATGAGAAAAAAGTCTTAAGAGCCATAAGGGATAGGAAGTAGTGGAGAGCCATTATCGCCTATGTCCAGAAGAGAACGCGGCACAGAGAAAAAGTCTAGTTTGGCGTTTAGCTTAAACAAGAATTAGAAAATACGTTTTCCATTCAGTTTCTTTCTATCACGAAGAGAGAGAGAGAGAGAGAGAGAGAGAGAGAGAGAGCAGAATGAAATAGAAAGAAAATTAGGAAAAAAAGTAGGGATAATAGAGAGTGGCAATAAGAAATAAAGTGGGAAAAGTCGCGAGAGTTTCTGTGAGAGCGGAAGAGAAAATTATCCCGTTAAAAAAGTAAAGCTCTATCTTGGGTCTTACACTGTTTCTGATCTTCATCAACTATCTTCCTCACATCATCAGTCCCCAAATAGGCATCTACGCAGACGACACTATTATTTACTCTTGTCTCAATAGTAAATCCGGTATTGATGACAAAACTAATCTGGTCATTGGTCTCGAAAAAAACCTCCAATTTGTGGTTGACTGGGGCAGGAAATGGCTTGTAAACTTTAATGCCTCAAAAAAACAAAAAAAAAAAAAAAAAAACTGCTCACATTTACCCACCATAGAGAACCCTCCCTGTCTCTCATCAGAATGACTGATGTCCAACTCCATAATAGCGCCTCTCTGCACCTGCTTGGTCTCACGTTTTCTACTGACCTGAGGTGTGACAACTACATTGAATCAATAGCTTAATCTACCGCAAGGACAGTTGGTTCTCCGTGTCGCGTCAGAAGGTTTTTCTCTCCTGAGTCCACCCTTCAAATCTATAAATCGACCATTCGTCCTTGCACTGAATATTGTTACCATATATGGTCTGGTGCCCCCGCTGTTCATCTCGAGGTCCTAGACAAAATCCAGAGACAGATATGCAATGTGATAGGTCCTGATCTGGCATCTCGTCTACAGTCACTTTCTCACAGACGTAGTGTGGCTTCCCTCTTGTCTTTTCTACAAATATCTTCATGGCAACTGCTCTGACGAGCTACTGTCACTGGTACCTAAACTGCATGAATTTAAGCGTGCTACTAGGTTGGCACCTCGGTCCCATTCTTTCATTGTGGAAACGGTTAAATATAGCCGTCTCTTCTACTCCAACAGCTTCTTATCTCGCATTTCCCGACAGTGGAAGTCCCTTCCTCTTACTTGCTTCCCTGATAACTATAATCTTCAAATTCAAAGGTAATGTCAATCGACATCTGATGCCGTGGTCTTGATCCTCGTCCTGCTTTTTACCTTTTCCTCAAACACGCCTCATTTCTCTGTCTCTCATTTTCTGTAACCCCTCGCCTTGATTAACGTGATATGCTTAAAAAAATAAAAATGAAAACATTGCTTGTCATAATACGAAGTGACTTCTTCCTTTTATCACATGCAGCCTTAAAACACTTACACTCACAAATACACAAAAATATTGTATGATTTTAATTTACAATTTAACATGCTTTTAATGTTATCTCTTTGTGGCTCTCTCAAAAAATTTTGCTAGGCGATAATTGTCCATCATAGTCGTGAAATATTCAGTGATGTTAAGATCGCCAATCAGCATGTAGATTCGTCATTCAAAATTCAAAGAAACGTGACTTGACTAACAATGTTCTTAAAACGGACGTCCTCATAAATTAGATGAATTAGCAGCTAGATCCATTTTGTCGGAAGTGACTGCATAAGTCATCCAGAATTTGAACAGAACTAGAGGAGTATGTGCGAGCGGCTCGAACAGAGCAAGGATAGACCCAACCACCCCGGGTAGGACTGCCTTCTCGGTCTAAAATCTCCTCCTGGATCCTAAAGATCTCTCTGGTAGACTCCTGGTGTGTAAAACACGCCTACATTCCACTCATTATCATTTCGATAAGGTTGTTTCATTCTAGGACAAAATATTGTGCCTTGACGAGATTAAAATCGAAGTCTTTGGTGGAAAAAGTTCTGGAGAAAGAACACTTCATCCCAATCGCCCAAATACCATCTAAATAGTTAAGTGGGGGAGATATAATGTTTTAGGGTTGGTCTTCCTTCAGTGGGGCATTGATTAATTGCTTTGTTTTTTACGGTTTATCAATCCTTTGTAGATTATTTAAAGTCAGAAAATATTTTTAGATTGTGAAAATGTTTGGAGATAATAATGATTTAGTGATACAGGTGTTACAAATTAACCCATAGCTGGAGGGAGAAGAGGAGGATTCATAACTTTAAAGAGTATTTGCGTGTCAGTGAATAGAACTGGCCGTAAGCCATACTCACCACACATCCAGCACCTAGTACTTCCAAGCGGCCACAGATCTAGGTAAGACTAGGCTCTCCGTTGCTTAACTTCAGCGATCATATCAGGACCGGTGTTTCAACGTGATATGGGCGTAAGCCCTCTAGTTGTACAGGTAGACTATATATTACCGAATTAACGTTATATAATATAAATATGTCTTGTGAGTGTCAAATTTTCCAAACTCTCTTTTCCCATTATGTTCTCTAGAAATTTCAGCTGTCTCTGATATTAAGTGTCCGTTTTGTTTCCATTTTCTCTAAAACTTCGTTGTTGCTCATGTGTTCAGACCATGGTATTCTCAGCATCTTTATGAAGAAATACATTTCTGTTGCTTCAAGCCTTTTCTTTAACTATGATGAGATTTTCTAGTATTCGCTGCCATATAGGTGAACCGATATTACATAACAGTCCAGTACTCGTTTTTTTTTTATTTCTAAAGAAATTTTGCCGTTTCTTAATACTTGGAAGGCATCATTCGCTATGCAAATGTTTCTTCTGATTTGCGTTTCACACTGTCCGTCCTCTGTTAAAACAGTTGTCAGATATTTAAATTGTTGCACCTGCTTGTTTTTGACATCTCCAATTTGTAATTTGTATGTTGAAATGTTTCTTTTACTGACAACCACATATTCTGTCTTATAATTCATATTTACTTCTGACTTTTCTTTATGTTGAAACTTGAATAAAGCCTGGAATAATAATAATACAACACAAAATGTACTTAAACAAAATGTATTGAAACAAGAAAGTGTACTCAATATTTACAGATAGTTTGGTATATTCTTGGGAAGACCGTTCCTGTAGAATGGGTTAACTTAGTCGCCAGTCGGGCAGAGTCTCTGGATTGGATCTCTTCTTCCTCCCCCGTCTTCCCGGTACCAACCATATTTATATGGTCGGTACTCCACTATGTAAATTAGGTGGATCGTACCACAACATTTTACTAGACTTATGTTCTGTGTCTCTTATTAACACTGTGTCATCTGCATATCTTACGTTGTTAAGATTGTGAAGAAGAGTTTTAAAGTGACTTCTACAGTCGCCTGATCTAAATCTTACAAAAATCACTGGCAGGAGCTTAATCTTAATTAGAGGAATCTCCAAAACATATCTGTATGTTTAACGGCATATCAACTCCTTATGGGTCATGTAATGCCGAAATTGAATTTACTTTGTGATGTAATGAATATGCATACACCTGGGTTAACCCTCTCAGTAATATGCTTGGCTGGTGTCAGCCATAAATACAGACTGATGTGGAGATACAGGATGAAGCCTATTGTCTTCGCCTATTGCCTACGCCTATTACCTACCACTACGACGAGGACCAGTCCATTACGGTTACCTGCTAGATTGTCCTACCCGGTTACAGTAGCCAACAACCACTTTGCTACTTCGAACAAATATATCCCTTTCCGGGAGATATCACTTTGGAACTCTGAAGTAATAAAAATGATATATGTTATTCTGCTTTCACCGTTGAATACATGGTAGATGATACTCAGCTTGTGTGCATATACACGTTTGTGTGGACATAATTACTATATGTGCATTTTGTGTTGTAGTTTCGTTGATGTTATATTTTGGAATAAAGTTTGATTTTAAGAAATTTTAGGATATTATATGGACTAATATAATGAAAGGCTTCTTTTATGTTGGTTGATTTTGTTTGGCATCATATCAGCCTCTATAGGTTATTTAATTCCGAAGTCTAAATATTTTGTACGTAATTTTATGCTTTCAACAACAAATATTTTCTACAGGATTTTATACTTTCAGAGTAAAGGTATGCTTTTTAGATATATTTCATAGACCATAAAATGCATTGTTTGGTAATTCTACTATAAAAATGGTTCACTGTCTTCCCATAACTGTGACCCAAACAGGTGCTATCACCTCTGGTCAGGGTGGGCCTGAAAACGACAGCAATTAAGAGGTAATTCCATGCTCCTCAAAACCTTTAATCCCCTTGACGTAATTTTACCGTTACACCCAGACGATCTAAGAATATATAATATTAAAGCGATTTTTCAACAGGAAGAGAAAATTGGTGCTAAATTCTACAAGAAGATAACATTCAAACATCTGACAGATATCATATCAAATAATGAAGTGCCATTAAAGATTATTTATTGATACGTGTCCAAAATTCTGTGTGTTCCTGTCTGACATATTTGTCAATAAATTCATGTGCAGACAGAAGTTTCATTATTTCTCGTTATACACAACACATTCTAAGTATTTAATATATTCAACTCAAGTTTTGGCTTAAGGCTATATCGAATTGAAACACCGGTTCTAGTACGAACACCAAAGTTAAGCAACGTCAAGCCTGGTCAGTACCTAGATAGGTGACAGCTTGCGAATGAATACTTGGTGCTGTAAGAGTGGACGTGTGGGTAGTGTAATGGATAACGATCGGAATTGGAAATTAGAATTCCAATTTCAGTCAGGTTCGTTACATTCACTTACGCGCAAGGCTATGAACGTTATGAATTCACATTTTGTCTCCCAAGTTATGGGTTAATTAGTATAACTTGTAACAGTAAATTATTATTATCTCCAAAAACTTCTTACAATCTAAAAATATTTTCTGGCTTTAAATGACCTACAAACAGTTGATAAACTATCAAAAAGCAAATCAATCAATTAACTCAAATTTTAATTTAATAGCAATAATAAGAATTATTTTATTAAAATAAGCAAAAATAGAAATGATTTCCTTAAAACATCCGATGTTCATGTTGCGGTATATATATATATATCGTTATATTGCAAAACCTCCTGCCAAACAATGTCACATACTTGGTCACGGTCATCAATTAACGTAACGCTTTTGACCGCCGCCTACATCCGGGAGTGTAACCACGTTTAGTGGTCCGGTCCTCAGGCTCTTAGAACGACGTTTCAACCAGAGTGCTAACTCTGCGCTAGTCAATGCTGACGCTGGTCCAAGCTGGTTGTTGGTCGCTGTCCGCTTCGACCCGCACCGACTCTTCCCACGCTATGTTCTTGATCTCAAAACAGTGCAAAAATTATGGTTGTCGTATACGCAGCGATGGTTCAAGCCGTGGCGTGTGTTATAATAGGGAATAAAATTATCTTCACGACGAAAAATAAAACGAGCGATTCATGGGGTTGATCTTCAATTGGTTTATATAACTCTTGGTACAACAAAAATTAACCCTTCCCGCATCAATCTCTATAGTGGCACTGGGCCTTGACTAAACTTCTAAAGAAGCTGGATTCAAAGTCTTGGAATAAGGAAACCTGGTAGCAGTTGAAGTGGATTTCAGAGGCACCCGATACGGGTTCTCAGCCCAAGTCTCCGAACTCCCCAAAGTCATCTTCTTATATACAATTCGTCACAAAACTCACGTGGGGCGAAAGTGTTCTAGGTATTCGGTGATTCTCCAATTCTTCACATTAAGCACAATAAAGGTTTTCTTTGTTTCCTATTTCTGCTTTCCTAATCAACTTTACAAACCTGGAGAATTATCCACCTTCTTTGGGCGTAGTCGCAGGGATCGCCCTTCGCTTAACACCAACCTGCTTTACTTCAAATCTCGCACCACCACTCCGTACAGACGAGGCTAAATTCTGCCTCTTATGCCTTCCTTCTCGGTGCTCTAACTTTTCCTACTTCTCAGAGCTGGCCTCGTTGTCTTTGTGACAAATCTAATTTTTAAAGTGCGTAGGCGAAAAGGCGTAGTTTATTCTCTGACTCCATTCCACTTCTTTACCATTACCTCTGTTCAGCGAGAACAAAAACCAGACCATTGCTTCTTAGTTATTTCCCAATTTGTTTTCGTCAAGGAAAATATTTTTGTTTACATAAATTCTCAGCAAAGAGACATGATGTTTTCCATCCTTGGGCCGATCGCCAACTTAACGAAAACATGAACCATACCACCTGCCTGTTACGACAGGATCGATTTTCCTAATCCTAACCCTCGGAACAGTTTCATTAATTGTTTTCATTTCTCAGTTTGTTTCCGCCAACGAAAATATAATTCCCTTTTGCCTCTCTTCCCTCCTATGACATGTGTTTTTCTAATTTCCCAAGAAAAGGATAAAGCCATTTCCCAATTTGCTTACCCGCATTCCAGATTTTCGATAGATAAAAAAAGTAAACTTTTGGTGCATCGTTCAAATTCATGGGAGTGACACAATCTAGATGGCTCTTTTTCACTTCCGCATTACCATGGAACATGTCTTCCATTCTCTCTCTCTATTTTTTTTTATTTTCCAGTTTATATTTCATTTTGGGCTTCATCCTTTTTCTACTTAGAATTAATGTTTAACCACCTCACAGCCTCAGTGTCACAATATCAGCGAGTCCGGAGTCGAATTATATGAAAATTAATTATTTTCGAAAATAAATATTTATTTTCAACAGAATTCTCGACTTTATAAATGCACTCAATTCAATGAGGAGGTGAATATGTCTTCGGCCTTTTTTTTAAAAAGTTGGACATTAATGGCTTATCGGTAAAAACCTATAATTAATACTAGATTTTTATAAACCTATGATTAATGAGGGATTTTAATTTTTATTATTAAGAACGGATTGTACAGTGGATATTAATAGGTTAATCATGCAAATCGACATTATACAGGAACGATTTCAGATGAAAATTCAGCTATTAACAATGTGTCGAGATATGGTCATACTGCTTCGTTTACGCATATTATATTCTGGATTTTGATTTGCATTTATTTTTTACTAAGGAACACCATTGAAGAATGGAAAAATTTGAAAGAATTGAAAATAGATCAATTTGTCAACTTCAGTTATAGATGAATACTAGCAGCATGGCCTAGCTTTGCCCGTGCTTGAGTCAAAAATCGTACGACTCATACAGCAATCGCTATCACTTGACTTAAAATATTTTTGCCCTTCCTTGCCTTTAAAGGAGTGCCCTTTGCCGTGCTGATGTTGCTACATGCCTTTCTTCTTGTCTATCTCACACTGCGAATTTTTTCTAAGCTCTATAGTAAACATTAAATCTGTTACGAAAAAAGAACTAAACAAAATGAACACAAAACGATCAGCTTTAAAAAAGGACTCGTAACTGAAAAAAGAATGTTAACAACAAATACTTTTTCACACCCAACCCAGTTCTACGGAATCAAAATCAACGTTGAGTTTAAGCAAGCGAATGAGCCAATTGGAGTAAAGTGCCATGCAGATTTAAATTTTTCCCTCTTGTGACGAATGCAGCTATCGATTTTTTTGCATGCTAGCATGCTAGTTAACATTCGTGTAAGTCAGCTGTTGGCTCTCACGCTGGCCAATAGAATCTTCCTGACTATTCGTGGTAGCTAGCTATAGGCTCTCACTCTGGTGAGGAGAAAATGGCCGCAAACTACATGAAAACTGCCGTAGAAGCATGAAAAAAATCGATTATTTCCACTATCGATGGGAGTTGGGAAATGCAAAGTCGGTCTTGGCACTTTCCGCTAACTCGGAGCATGTGCATGTAAATTTTGGTGCAAATTCGTCGAAAATTGCGGCCGTGCATTCGTCACACACACACACACACACACACACACACACACACACACACACACACACACACACACACACCCTGCCTTTTATAGATAGAGATGATTTTCAACGCCCGCCAGGAATATAAAATTCTCTAAGTTAGAAAGGATTGAGAACATCCTGAGTATGAGTTACAGAATTATATGTATTGGAGATGTTGCTGAACATAGAGCAATTTATATTAACAAACATTAATGTTAATATATTGAATTGTCTGTTTGTTATTGTTTCTGATTTGCACTTCTGGGAAAAGAGAATTTCTCCTTCCATGCAAAGAGTAGATTTGAACAAAGTCGTAGAATTGATAAGCCGAAATGTTATAACATCAGCAACCTACAGGTTCAGTTCAATTTTCGGAACAAATTTTGAAGTTTATTGTTCTAACTCCTGTTTACTGGCCATTTTTGAGTTATACTTTATATTCTCCTCTCGACTTTAGAAGCAGAGTTGCTATAATAATCTTCGAAATGCTCATAACACTACATGAAGATTAAAACTTTTTTGAACATTTCAAAATGTCTTGATAAGCTATCCACGATAAGTGATGACGCATGTCTTAATGTGGTTTAATTTGGGTCGCTTCCATGGAGGCCAATAATCAGTGTTTTTCAACTTGCATTTTTAGGAAAAATCGCGCTGTATTACGAAATGGCGGCAAAGTCCGTCAATGTATGAATGTGCGTATTCACATTCGGAAGAAAGGAAATAGATTGTCTCTGATAAAGATAGAGTTAGTTTGCTGACAAATCATTCCCAGTAATATGAAACACATACACATATTGCGTATGATTTTCATATAGAAAGCCTTGCAAGTACGTTAACTATAGAAAAGAATTGCAAACCAGAAAGAAAAGGATTTTCTTTGCCTTAGAATTTACACAAGCGTTACTGACAAAATAAAGTTATTATGTAAACTGTATATATGCATATTACGAATAGCTTCATGGATTTCATTGCTAATGCGTTGACTATAGAAATGCATTATAAATTGTGAACAAAAGGATTGTCCGTGGTCAGGAATTAATGCAAACGTTACTAAAAGTATAGGATTATTATATGTGTAATAAAAGAGTAGCAATTGAATCAGGACAGACAAAAAAAAAAAAAAAGAAAAAAGAAAATCCTCAGTATCGCCCGAGTTGAGTGTGTGACGTTGACGTTAAAAACTTCGACATTTTCCTACAACACCACATAATTTTCATATTGATTTTACATCCTGACTGGCGCAATCGGGAGCTACTTTTGCAGATTGTCACTACGCTGGATATTTACTAAGCTTAGCTTAGTACTGCGCATAGTATCCAAATTGGGCGGCGATTTAGGATTAAGAAGACTTTGTGTCGACAATCTTCAATTATGAATATCCTATCCTTGTGTATTCATATCAGAAACTTCCGTTCTTCTTGCAAATTTTCCACCCAAAATAACTCTTATTGTACCTAATGTTGGCAACAACTCCAAAAAAACAAAACGAAAAAAAAAACCCTCATTGATGAAAATGACCTCCTTTCAACTTCTTTGATTAAAGAGGCAGTTAGCGTCACTCATTGCTCAAAAGAGATACACGGCCTCTTTCACAATAATCAGAAGTGACAGCACCCATCACGTATTCAGTAGAAGAAATGCTCCAAACATTTTATGCTTGCCAAAAGAGTCATCTATTTCTCGTGAAGGCTGCTTGCCAAAGGTTACTTTATTGTTTACTTTTGCCAAAAAAGCAGTATATATATATATATATATATATATATATATATATATATATATATATATATATATACCCGCTGGCGTAATTCGTATAAATTAAAATTTATTAAAATGTCCCTTCTTCTCTGTCCTTCTCCTCTGCCATGCGACGATGGCCTAGGGGTAGGAAATCTGACTGATGTCAAATCGGACGGATTGAAGCAACACTGCAGCAACACTAGCCACACTGAAGAGCTGTGAAACAGCGAAACTGTCCGTCTGACGTTATATATGTTCCCGGGAAATCCGGTTGAGCTAGCGAGAGAAAGATTTAAAAAACAGCGGCTCGTACTGCTATTAATATATTACTCTTTAAGTACGAAATGCGTTCTCCGTATAGAACCCCCCCCACAACGCAAAAAAAAAAAAAAAAAAATTTCCCTTCTTTTTCTGCCGTGCGACATTGGCCTAGGATATCTGACTGATTCCGGGTTTCGATCCCGGGATCAGTCTAGCCACACTGAAGTGCCACGAAACAGTCTATCTGTAGATGATACTATATATATATATATATATATATATATATATATATATATATATATATATATGTGTGTGTGTGTGTAAAAATAAAGTTTTTCCGTTATAATCCCGGTTTAATTTTATTATAAAATCGTAATATGTTTTAAAAAAATAAACTTGATGTTTTGTCCCTGGAATTTGTGATACTGAGCTGACATTCTGCCTCTTTCCCACCACCATATTTTCTATAGATATTTTCATGGCAATTGTTTTAATGAGCTTTCCTCCCTGGTACCCCGACCGCATTAATTTTAAGCGTACTACCAGATTGGCAAGTAGGTCTCATCGTTTTACTGTTGAAATAGCAAGATGTAACCTTAAGTTCTATTCCAATAGTTCCTTTTCTCGCACATGTCGCCTGTGGAACTCTCTTCCGTTTTCTTGCTTCGCTGACATCTACGATCTTTAGAAATCTAAATGAATCCTCAATGGCCATCTTTTGTCTTCGTGATTCATGTTCTTTTATTGTCATTTCTCCCGACTGTTTTCTTCTCGTTCTCTTTCACTCTCAGTAATCCTTCGCGTCTTAGTGGCAATATCGTCTTGTTTAGTAGTCCTGGGTATGACGATAAACTACATCCGGTAGCAAGGCTTCTGATTTTGAGGAGCTTGAAACCACTTCTTAATTGCAATTCTTCCCAGTTCTACCTTGACCCGGGGTGGTAGTTCCTGTTAGGATCCCAACTATGGGCAAATAGTGAACCCCCAAACAAAGTCTAGACGCTATGAAAGTGCAACAAATATATTTTTATAGTAAAATACCAGCAACACATTTTAATATAAAAATTACCAACAATACATATTTGTATTAAAATTACGAACAATACACGCATACTAAAAAGTTGTAGTAACTTCACCCAAATCCGTTTAAAATACTACTAACCAACCAAACAACATAAAATAACTCTTTCATTATATTAATCCATATTGTTACAGAATGCGAAGGTCAGGGCCAGAATGGTCAGCGATTGACCGGAGTGCATCCTGGGTGGAGTATTATGACAGTGGGGGATTGCCTTCGTCTGGGTTTTGGCGCGAATTCACCAGAGGTCGCGAGAATTCTGGTCTGTGAAAGGCATAAATCCATCTCTTTCTCTCCACACCCAGCTATGGGTTAAATAGCACCGTAGACTGGAGTCTCAACCACTGAATGGCAGCAAGTTTAGACGGACAACGACGAAGTTAAAAACGTGGAGATGGTAACTGGAAATCATTTGACTATCTTTCCCAAGGAGTCAGAGTAGTTCATAGATAATAAAGAAAATGGAGTTGAGAGTAATGATCGCCTGCGTACTGAAGAGATAGCATTAAAACAATATTAAGTAAAAAAAACTCACAACAGCATTCATGATTACCGATAATCAACATTTAATAACCAATAATTTTATATTAGTATTTGCTAATGTTTTGATTTTGTTACTCATACTCAGGATATTTCAGTCAAGCATTTTTAGAAAAAAAATTATGAAATTTAGACTCTATTTTGGCTTGGAGAGTCTTCTAGCCCCAAACCTTGAGGAATTCCAAACTGAACTTAAGAACTTTTCGACTTTTGTAAGTTAAGAAAAGGTCACCGAGGGCAACGTTTATGTTTGTAAAGCCGATGTTATTGTGATTATTATATGTGATTATTATTATATTGTGATTATTAAATATGTTATTATATATTATATATTATATGTTATATATTATATATATGTTATATATATCATATATTTTATATGTTATATATATTGTTTGTTATATATATTATATATATGTTATATATATTATATATATGTTATATATATTATATATATTATGTCATATGTTATTTTATGTTATATATTATATGTGATTATTATATGTGATTATTATTATATTGTGATTATTATATATGTTATTATATATTATATATTATATGTTATATATTATATATATGTTATATATATCATATATTTTATATGTTATATATATTGTTTGTTATATATATTATATATATGTTATATATATTATATATATGTTATATATATTATATATATTATGTCATATGTTATTTTATGTTATATATTATATGTGATTATTATATGTGATTATTATTATATTGTGATTATTATTATATTGTGATTATTATATGTTATATATTATGTTATATATCATATATATGTTATATATATTATATGTATTATGTTATATGTTATTTTATATGTTATATATTATATATATATGTGATTATTATTATATTGTAATTATTATATGTTATATATTGTTATATATTATATGTTATATATATTATATGTATGTTATATATATTATATATTCTATGTTATATATATCATATGTTATATATATTATATATATGTTTTATAAATAATATATATATATATTATGTTATATGTTATATTATATATTATATGTTATATATTATATATATGTGATTATCCTATGTGATTATTATTATATTGTGATTATTATATACGTTATTGTGACTATTGTGACCAGAAGTCAATGCCAAGGTCTGATAAATTCACCTTTAAGACGAATTCGTTCAATCTAGCGTCCAGATCTATTTATAAAAAGAAAACCCTTGAGAAACGGGGGCAACGATAATTGCCGCCAAGTTATTTACAGGTACTTTCAGTCAAATACGCCAGATATTTCAAAACAACCTGTGAATGTGCTTTTTTTCATTTTTTTTTTTTTTTACTATTTTTATTTTTGTTATCTTCCACCCAATACAATTCCCAAGGGCCGCTCACGGCAAATGGTTGCTAAATGAGGGTTGTTGTTGCCGAAGAATCAAAGCAGAAAAACATCTTGAATCGAAAACATCAAGCCTGAGTGGGCGGCCCAGACACCGAGACAAGCTTGCTCGTTTGTCTTTGTATCTGGGCCGTTCGCTCAAGCATCATGTTTCCGACTCAAGGATTAATTGCAAAGAATATTCAAGGGTTACTATTAACCCTCTAACAGTATAGAAGTAAAATTTTAGATTAATTTTTAGCTAAAAACTACGTGTCAGGTTACGGAATTACTGATACAGCCCCGACATGAACACTGTTCCCTATTTGCAACGATAGAAATATATAAAATATTTTAACAGTGACGAAAAGCTGCGTAGTGTCTTCAGTAGATGAAGAATTGCATTGTTACGCTTGGGTAGTAGTCTATGTAGAAGTTTTTAACACCAGTTAGCTTATCATTCAATACATATAGACCCAGGAAAATTAATTAAAATCCCTTTCAATATCTTTATAGTTAATTAAAAAACCTCATTGATCTCATATTCCAACGATGCATCACTAACAGCTGTTGAATATTTGCCAAGATATCTTGCTTCATTGTAGCAATTACAAGGTCGTCAAATATGATAATGTTATAGTGTGATAACATAGGATGATGCAAAACTTGGGATTTAATAATCATGAAATATAATGCTTTTAAGTTAAAATTCTCATTTATTATATTAACATTACAACATAACAGGATGCGGTAATAGGGAACACAGAAAGTGGAATGCTAATAAAAAAAAAGTTGAGTTCAAATTCCGGACTAATCACATTCACTTTGACACAAATGCTCCTGGGTAGCTGTCTCTTCTCCGCCATTAGTTTTTTTTTTAATCATTTCACATTAGTAAAGTAAACTGGGTTCTCTAGCCATGCGTGGCAACCAATCTAAGAGAAGAAAATTTTAAAATCCAAAAACCAGAAGGCAACAGGAAACCACACCATTATTTTTCCAAGAATGTAAAGAAAAAGAAAAAAACAGAAAGTGGAGAGTCATGATCTTGTATGTTCTGATTGGACACGGCATTGTTAAAACCACATTATGTCATTATTTGCACTATTTTATATTCGGACTATTGTCCTCATCTTGTTATTATTTCGACAGCTGTGTTTGGCTTTCATTAATTCATATATATATATATATATATATATATATATATATATATATAAATGGCATTCTGTTAGTGTTTCTGTGTGTCTGTGTGTTTTTCAACTTGTTACCTCATCATGAGCATAGCGTTCGTCCGATTGGCATGAAAATTCCCAAACAGATCGAAAATTTACGGCATTCGTACATGACGTCTTCGGATTTTTCGATTGTTCCTCCGATTTTGGAAAAAATCGATAAAACCGATAGGGGTCGAATATTGATTCGAAAAAAATCATCAGTTTTTCAGTGATAGTTTTCACAAATTACAAGTAATATCCACCAAATTCACGTTGAGCAAAGTCCTTACTTATAGTTTTGAGGTGATGTTCTTTGTTTTTAAAAATTGATATCAGTTATCAGAAAAATCGATAAAATCGATCACTTTGGGACCTCCAATTCAAATCCAGTGTAGCTGATTTTTGACTCTGTTTTTCGTAAACTGCAAGGAATTTTCACGAAAATCATGTTGAGCATTAATGTTGAGCATTAGTTTTATCAACACTTATTAGTTGTTGACCTTTTTCTTCAACATCGGTATCAATTATCGGAAAAAATCGATAACATCATGCCACTTTTGACTTCCAATTCAAATCCAGTCAAGCTGATTTTTGACTATATTTTTCGCAAATGGCGAAGAATTTCAACCAAAATTATGTTGAGCATTGTTTTTATCAACTGTTATGAGGTGCTGACATTCATTTCCAATATCGATATCAATTACTGGAAAAAATCGATACAATCGATCACTTTGGGGCATTCGATTCAAGTCCAGTCTAGCCGACTTTTGGCTATATTTTTTGAAAATGGCGAAGAATTTTCAGCAAAATTCCCGTTGAGCATAATATTTACCGACAGTATTGAGGTGCTGACTTTCGTTTTCAATATCGGTTTCCATTATCGGATAAAAATCGATTAAATCATACCCCTTTTTACTTCCCATTCAAATCGAGTTTACCTGAATTTGGCGATGTTTTTCGCAACATGCTTGGGATTTTGATTAACTTTATCTACTTTAGTCAAGGTTCTGTAATCTATAAAACGCATGTGCACGTTCTTCTGCATTTGTATTGCTCTTTCTGTTAACATTCTGAGCATGAATATCGCGTACCTTGTTCCGATGTCTTTAACAAACCCGCACTGTTCTTGTCCTAACTCTGGCCTAATTCAGCTGTGCGCGCGATTCATCAGACTACGGATGATGAGTTTTGTTTGCGGCTCAATAGGCTAGTTGTTCGGTGGAGTTCACATTCGTTTTTTTTTGCCTGGTTTCTGAGGCAGTGTTATGAAAATAGATCTGCTTAGATCTTCCGGTATATCCCCACTGTTTTAGATTTCATTTATTATTTCCGTGATCTTGTCCCTACCAAAATCACCTAAGGCTCTCAGCATCTCTGTTACTATTCCGTCTGGCCCTTCTGCACTGTTTCTGTTCAATTTGGCCAGTGCAGCTTCTACTTCGGTTTTTTAGAATTTCAGTCCCGTCGGTAATTCTGTCTATTGGCGATTGTTCTCTTTCGCCGTGGAAGAGTTCTATAATATATTCATTCCAGCGATGAAGAATTTTCCCTTCTCTAATATGAGCGTTCCATCCTTGGATTTTATGTAGCCTAGAAAACCAAACGGGGCACCTCGACGTGGTGCAATGGTTAGCAAGCTTGTACCGCTAGAACAATTACGACTGAGTAGTGTGTTTGATCCTCACTGGGGACTCCATACTTTCGGCCTTGTGCTACATCTAAGTTACGCTTAGAAAATCACCAGATGTGTTATGATCAATTTACTCGAAGGAATTGTCATTTGACTAGTTTATTATTAGCATGCTGGTGATTTAATGTCTTTATTCTTCTTCTGTGTGGCGCGTCTCTTCAGGACATAGACGATCATGGCCCTCTAAAATTTCCTACTTTAGCAGTTTGTTTCTCTTTGTTAAGGCTCCCACCCCCATTCTGCCATCTATTTGACAAGCTAAATAAATGACAAGCTAGATAAATAGCTCACTGCCATCCACTATTTCGCTAATTGTTCAGCTTAAGTGTATATATAAGACATATATATATATATATATATATATATATATATATATATATATATATATATTTTTTTATGTTTAACGTTCTTTTATAGATACAAGTATTTAAGTAAATGCTTTGTTTATAATAAACAGTATTAAATAACATTTACCGGCCTGAATGTCTGAGAAATTTTCATAGAAAAATATTCGTCCTTTGACAGAATTCGAACCTGCATCCTATACGGAACCGTCATTTACGTCTCGGCCACAAAGGAGCGTTCAGTATACGCAGTAAATTCGACCTTGCCTACCGAACGCTCCTTTGTGGCCGAGACGGTAAGGCACGTCAGCGTAAATGACGGTTCCGTATAGGATGCAGGTTCGAATCCTGTCAAAGGACGAATATTTTCTATGAAAATTTCTCGGATATTCAGGCCGGTAAATGTTATTTAATACTGTTTATTATAAACAGAGCATTTACTTAAATACTTGTATCTATAAAAAAGAACGTTAAACATAAAAATGTCTTTAATAAATAAATTGTCGGACTTTGTCCATTTCTTAATATATATATATATATATAAGTATGACCGAGTGGTTAGAACTTTCGTTTTCTGACCATGAGACCCGGATTCTCACCATAGTCGATTTGTCACGAAGAAGACTACCTGATGTTATCGGTCTGGAGGCGGGGGGGGGGGTACATACCACGGGTTGACCCAAGCCTTGTGAGTGAAACTAGATGGATGGAACACTTAGGGGCGTCGATAGCTGTGCTACCACGAAGTCACAAGTCATCGTGATCGAGGGTTTGAGCGTGCTGGTGTTGTTCAGATTGGTGATCATTCTAGATAACACGCTCTCTCCCAAAAACTGTAACTAAGGTCTGCTCAACATAGTTGATGTATAAATCACAGGTTGGCTCTGTGGGTCTTGAACTGAGCGAGTGTATACAATAGGGATTGGCTAGCCGCCCTAGTAGACGGGTATTCTCGAATACGAGTGGCTAACTATTTTTTTTTTTATATATATATATATATATATATATATATATATATATATATATATATATATATATATATATAGTGAACATAGAAAATAACACTTAGAAGGCAACAGTCTGTTTCATGCTAGATGCAATCGCCAGGGCCTGACGATTGCATCTAGCATGAAACAGACTGTTGTCTCTCAGTGTTGACTTCTATGTTCACTTTTTATATTTACACACGCTCATCTCCTCTGATATTGAGCACTTTATCCCACAAATATAGCACAGCTTAAGACTATATATATATATATATATATATATATATATATATATATATATATATATATATATATAAGACTATGGATATCACATAAAAATCCAGCACTTTGTTTCAAACGAAATCTTTTGTTTCTCAGCGGTTTATTGGATACAGCTCAGTCTAACCTGGTTGACATAGCTGAGCCGGCCCGGACTATGACTACGAAAAATATCCCTAGAATCATGACAGTGAATATTGTACATCCCAAAGCCCGTTAAACAGAATCGAAGCCCGATTCTTAAAGAATTATTGTGTATCACTCATTATGGCATTATATATTTTAACAGTAGCAATATTTGACTAAACAACCAGATTTTGTTCGTTGAAATGTTTTAATCGTTTGGATCAAAATATAATTGCCACTCTGATATAATCTTTACATTACCCTGAAGCTTCGTAATATATTTCCTTCTGAATATTTTTTCTATAAAACGCTGTGAAATATATGTATGTACGAGCGTGCGGTACTTTTGAAATGTCCCTGAAAATTATACTACAGGTTGGGCCATGATTTGTGAGCAAAATTAGGTAGATGGAACTATTCGAAAGTCGTCGATAGTTGTGATAACACGAAGTAACAAATCATCGTGACAGAGGGTTTGAGCGTACTGGTGTTGTTCAAACTGCTGATCATGTCGGATTATGCTCTCTCTACCAGTAATTGCAACCAACGCCCGCTCAGCATAGTTGCAGTATAAAGCACAGGTGCACTCTGTGGGTGTCGATCAAGCACAAATATGCCAGAGCAGGCGTCTACAAGAGGGACTGGCACGCCGACCTGGCAGGCTGGTGTCCTTTAAAAACGAGTATCCGGCCATTATATACGAGGCATTCTCCAAAAGCAAAGCCACTTTCACGAAAACTACAATTGGGTGCATAATGATAATGTTTTCAGCTATAAAACACTATATTTCTATACAGTTACCACCATTACCATTGGTTATGCATCGGAACGTTACGTCGTACACATCGGTGTCGTCACTGCTGAAACGAATTACGCACTGCCTAACTTTGCCTTCGTCTGCTTTTTGCTCGCCGTGAAAGTTCAACAAGCGCCGATGAATATCAAGGGGAATAACTTTCTTTCGTCTTGAAGGGTCGAAATAACACATCTCTGCTTCGTATGTAATATCTGATGCTCCTTTACCAGATTGCCACTCAACTGCTACCCGTAACAAGTCAAAATAAAATTCTCATATTACCAACATCTGCATTTGACGTCGTGAGCCAACATGAAATAGGAGGCAATACTTTCGGAGATCATCATCTTGTTCTTTCCTTCGTATATATTCGAGACTAGGTAAAAAAAAAAAAAAATTATCGACACTTTCACTATAAAATATCTTTAGGTTTATCCCACTGCCTTTGCTCATGCGTACTCATAGTTGGTACTATTGTTATCACGTGATCGAAATTTGAGTTTTCTTGCTGCAGTTACAGTGTAAACATGGCCGCTCGGCTTGCAGTGCGCACCAAGGAGAAACGACTCGAACTGATTGTGGGTCGTTTGAATCCCATTAGCGTTGAATTCGGATAGTGTTTTTGTTTAAGACCTGACGGTACGGTGGCAGTTAGAAAATAGTGAAAACGCCTCTCCGCTCCTAGATTTCTTGGCGTGCCTGGCTTCCGTAGATTGATACCAGTTACCAGGTGGTGATGACAAAATTGATGACAGACCTGTTGCCTCGTTCTCATTCTCGTTTCCTCCAAGAAATTATGTTAATAGTTCTGCGTCCACAACACCCGAAATACAGTAAGGAAAAGAAACCCAAATCCGTCGTTTCTTCAGTCGTTGATGCAGCTTTGGGACGTGAAGAATTGTCGGCCGATCAAGAGAAACTAGAGACAGCACGCAACGCAACAGTAGAAATAGCAGAACTGTAGTCTATGCAAATTCCTTTTCAAGAACGTTATGTTTTATTTTGATAATAAATTAAATTAGTCAATTAACCACAATAAATAGGATTCTTTTTTGTTCTTTGTCACGGCGATGCTTCAAAAGAGTTGTTTTTTTATGCGAAGTTCAGACACGATATTTAACCGAAAAGAAGAAAACCAGAGAAAGTTTTAACACAAAGGAAAAATAGCACCCGATGTATAAACTCATGGGCAGAAAACTGATTTAGCGGAAATCAAATTAACTCTTTATTATTCAGCTTTTTTGTTTTGTTTTCGAAACTTTCTACTTTGTAACTGTATCAAAAACCCCATACAGGTAGAATTCTTTTAAAAGGTATTCTTTTTGATTCTTGCTGACATGTTTTCTTCTGACATCTCTGGCTTCGTTACGTTAGTAACCAGAGCACACTTTGTTGACAAGAAAATATAATACACGTCGACAAATATTTCTGTAACTTTTCCAACGGATTCTCTTTGTTTTCGGCAACGTTTTAAAACAGTTTTATTTGGCAATGAGCAAAATACACGAATGCGATAACGATTTTCCTAGGATGCACATTTTAATCGATATCTATTTATACACACGCTCATATAATCTCTTCTCTAGAAAACTAAGAATTATTTTGTTAACTTGACTTAAGAAGATCGCATAGATATTTGAGAATGATCGTTTTAAAATCGCCATGAATTTTTATAATCACATACGTCCTTCAAGGAATACTGCATTTAAGATTTTATCCAATATTATTCGAACCTTCGAATTCTGAAAATTCGAATCTACCCTTTTACCTCTGAAAAAAATCCGTGGCCATAGTGTCATATGCCCTAGTCGACGAATGGGTTTATAAGGCGATCATACGCCGACCAGAAGATATATACATTATCACACCTGTGGAGAGATATAGGCTATCTCTCCCAGATCATGACAATGGACAATTAGTAAACAAAAAAATTCATCACGTACCGTTTGTAGTAAAAATAGAACCAGTGAATAAACTTATACCAAAGCTTTATTGTACTTTACTCTGATTACTCGTCTATTGACGGATATTACAGGGTGCTTTTTATACCTTCTAGATCTTAAGGGGAGGTAACTGATGATTTATCAATACACCGTTTTCATCAATTGTCAAATTTACGGTCCACAAACATTTTTGGATGACTTTTTCGTAGCAATGAAATTAAAGGACTCAGATTAAATCAATCTGATATGTTTTCTATTAGTTTTTATCCAATCTACAGAATTCTAGGTATGCTTTGTAGAATTACCAGCTAACACTTATCATTGTCGACATCGTTTTCCTACTACCTTAATATTAATTAAAATTATCATGCAGTATCAGCTTAATAGTGTGGATCATGTATTATGAATACATTTTTGTAAAAAGTAATAATTTTTCATGTCTGATGCTCAAAGTGACTCTTTGTTTCGCCCTTCCCACTGTGCATGGATATCAGCCTAACGAAACTATCTGTGTATTGACCCAATGTTAAGGCTAAAACTTCGATTTTAAAACTCGCCTTATATATATATATATATATATATATATATATATATATATATATATATACATATACAGTGTAACCCGGATATAAGAGAAACCCGGATATAAGAGAGATTGTCTCTGGTCCAAAATTAGAGCCTGTGATAATGTATATAAAATAGAAAAACCGGATATAAGAGACTTCGTATCCGGTCCCGACAACTCTCTTATATCCGGTTACACTGTATATATATATATATATATATATATATATATATATATATATATATATATATCCATGAGCTACCAAATCGTATCAAAGGAAATTTCATCATAGAAATTTTAAAAAACAATTATTTCTTGATCAACGAAACACCCTACCGACAAAAAATCAGGAACAGCCATGGGGACAAAGGCTGCACCAACATGTGCCAACCTATTCATGGGATACCATAAACTAAAAATCTATGACAGAATCTCGGAAATCCATGGGAATGACTTGAGCTGCAACATAAAAAAAAACTGGAAAAGATATCTTGATGAGCGTTTCATTCTGTGGAATGAAGGTTTGGATAAACTAAAGACATTCTAAACATAAATTAATAATATAAATCCTGGCATCCAATTCACTATGGAGTACAGCAATAAAAAAACTTCCCTTTTTAGACATATTAATAACAAAAGAAAAATACACTAAACTAGAAACCGACATATACTTTAAACCGACTGACTCTCGACAATATCTCCTTTTTACATCTTCTCACCCGAAACACACTCGTACCAACATTCCACTCAACCTAGCCAAGCGGATATATACAATAGTTTCAAACACAACCACAAGAGATCACAGACTAGAAAAGATGAAAAAAAAAATACTCATCAAGAGAAAATACCCACAAAGTTTAGCCGACAGTAGTATTGAAAAAGCAAAACAAATTAACATCCACACGCTCCGAGAAACAAAAGGAAAAAAAAAAAAGGTCATCCACTATGTTTCAACTTTCAACCCAAAGAACACAGAAATTTACAAGCGCAACTAAATCTACTCAATCCAAGTAAAGGACAAAAAAAAAAAAAAAAAAAAAAAGTCTATTGCAAAAATATCCAATCATAAAAAGTAAACGACAACCTAAATCACTGAAAAAGATACTGACTAATGCAAAACTGCAGAACACAATTAAAGACCCTCAGGTGAAAAAATGCAACCGACTATTTTGTTGGGTCTTAGAGGGCCAGGAATTTCAGTTCAAAGACGGATCAAAATTCAAAATTAAAAAGAATTTTTCGTGCGACTCAGAGAATTTAATATACATAATTACATGCAAAAGTTGCCACGACCATTACAAGGAAGACAATACACCGCCAACAAATTAGGGACACCCACACGAGAAAAATACCCCTTAACCAACATAAAGAGGAATGCGTTGGACAAAATCTGCCAAATTTTAGTGCCTTCCCATTCTAGCAATGCAGAACCACTGAACAAAGGCAGGTTAATAAGGAAACATTTTTCATCAACAAGTTCAAACCCATGCTTAATTCATTGAATAAATAGATTCTACCAAATTCCCCTTACAATAAACAACATATATAGCCCGTTACGCCTCTTGATTTTTTTTTCATTGGTACAAAACATAAGCCTCAACAGGTGGAGAGAGAAACAATTAAAAACTTTTTGAAAATCTAAGCGAAACCGGTTAAAAAAAAAAAAAAAAAACTTTTAAAAAAGGAAAACAATTATTTTTATAAGAAAAAAAAAAACAATTGTAAGTAACAGTTTTAATTCTACTCTGTAAAAATTCGTATATTATAAATAAATAACACCATATTAAATATTAGGTGCTTTTTTTTTTCAATCCTCATTTTACTCTGTATACAATAAGTTTTGTATAGAATCTTTCTAACAAAATTTTTTTATATATATATATATATATATATATATATATATATATATATATATATATATATTAGTAATTTTTATCATTGGGAACAAAATTACATGTCATAATATACATTAGCGTGTTGAGTATAACAGATTCAAACTATATTGATTGATTTGTTTTTTACGGCTTATCAATCTTTTGCAGGTCATTTAAAGCCAGAAGCTATTTTTAGATTATAAGAGTTTTTGCGAGATAATAATGATTTACTGAAACAAGTGCAACTAATTGACCCACAACTCGAGGAAGAAGACGTGGATTCATTCCCTTCCCAAGGATATTTGCGCGTAAGTGAATATAATTAACCCGACTGGAAATAGAATTCGTCTCTCCGATTTTCAATTGCGAGCTGTCAGACCATTAACCCCTCACATCCATCTCACAGCACCATTTATTTCCAAGCGGTCACCCATCTAGGTACTGACCAGGCTCGACGTTGCTTAATTTCGGATATCGTTCAACGTGATGTGGCCGTGTATCCGATTGAGACTATAATAAGCCGCTTTGTTTGCAATACAAATCATTATCGTATCTTCCGAGTCGCTTTTATTTTTGAGCGGAATCAATTGCTTTTCAAGATTTAGTGGTTAGAACTATAGATAGATGACCCGACAATATAAGTTGATATATCGATAGCAAATAATAATATCAAATATTCTGTAAGTAGGTCGCCAAATTAGACTTTTTTTTAGACGTTCAAATTTGTTTCAAAATAGAAAAAAAGGGCATAATTCATAATCCGACGAGTCTAGAGTTGGCCATAGGACACTGTTTTTCCAACCTTGGGTCAGTTATCTTATACGAAATCCAACCGTTATCCCTGAGTCAGGGGAGTAATACAATTGAACCCTTTTACTGAGGTAACATTTTCGGGAAGATTGAGTCAGTACCAATTCTATTTTTACGAGTTTATCGACCATCCCATCGCAACTAAAGTGGACATAAATCTATCATAATTCTTTTCTTTAATAGTTCTATATTGAAAAGAAAAGAACTATTTCTATGTCGATCAATGCGCATTATACTTTAAACATAGGCTTTATAATTTATTTCAAGAAGCTACAAAACAGTTTAAATTTTAAATTTCTTTTCTGTAATACGTAGGAACAAAGCGCGCGCATTTTACAATAGAGGACGTAATTTAAGTAATTAATGTTTTTCTTTGCAAGCGGAAAATATTTCTTATTACAATAAACAATTAGAATAAGAAGGAATACTGTTGAAATAAAAAAAATATTGTTTAATTGATTACATTATTTTGTTTACGCTTCAGAAAGGAACATATAAATTAGACGGATATAAACACCGAAAAGTCCAAACGAGGAACGTCCATTTCTTAGAAAGAATATTTGAACTTGACTTGCTGAAAGGACCTACGTGACCGAAACAGTAATGCTACGTCTAGCTAAAGGGTGGTTTCGATTCTTACCAAGAGGTACCTTGTGGCAGCGGGGATGGGAGGTTATTACTGACACTATTTTGTTTAGTTTCTTCTATATAAAACTAGCAGCATGACCCGGCGTTGCCCGTGCTTGATTAAAAAATTGTACGACTCATACAGCAATCGCTATCCCTTGACTTAAAATATTTTTGCCCTTCCTTGCCTTTAAAGGAGTGCCCTTTGCTGTGCTGATGTTGTTACATGCCTTACTTCTTGCTTATCTTACACTCCGAATTTTTTCTAAACTCTATACTAAACATTAAATCTGTTACGAAAAAAGAACTAAACAAAATGAACACAAAACGATCAGCTTTAAAAAAGGACTCGTAACTGGAAAAAACCGAATGAAAAAAGAATGTTAACAACAAATACTTTTTTACACCCAACCCAGTTCTGCGGAATCAGAATCAACGTTGAGTTTAAGCAAGCGAATGAGCCAATTGGAGTAAAGTGCCATGCAGATTTAAATTTTTCCCACTTGTGACGAATATAGCTATCGATTTTTTTTTGCATGCTAGCATGCTAGTTAACATTCGTGTCAGTCAGCTGTTGGCTCTCACGCTGGCCAATAGAATCTTCCTGCCTATTCCTGGCAGCCAGCTATAGGCTCTCACTCTGACCAGTACAAAATGGCTGCAAACTACATGAAAACTGCCGTAGAAGCATGAAAAAATCGATTATTTCCACCATCGATGGTAGTTGGGAAATGCAATGTCGGTCTTGGCCTTCCCACTAACTTGGAGCATGTGCACGTAAATTTTGGTGCAAATCCGTCGAAAATTGCGGCCGTGCGTTCGTTACACACACACACACACACAGACACACAGACACACACACGCGCACACACACACATATCCTGCCTTTTATAGATAGAGATTGTAATCTTTGTAAATATTAATTGGGGTTTAATTTTTAAAAATTATCCCCCCTCTTCATGAGGCAAATTGTACATATTGGAACTAGTTAGGACTTCATAGAATCTTTGAGGTATTATGGCGGTTGTAGTACTAATGGTAAATCAGAATGTGTTGTTTTGGTGAAAGGAATACTGTGGTATGTTTGGGTCAGTAATCGTGGCTAGCTATGATAGAATATATTGTAAACCAGCCATCCCATATCCTTCTTTTGACCTTGAGCCACATTTCTGTATTTTCCTTTAGAGTAAGGCTTTTAATAATTTAGTTCAGCAGACGATTATTTCATTTTTTTTTAAAATTCAACTTGGGACTGTGAATTCACGGATTTTCATCTAATATAAAGAACAATTGATTTAAGATCTTCTTAGGGAAAATAGAATTATTTAACACAATAAAAAAACAGAAATATTTATTAAAATGAGAGGAAAACGGACGAAATAAAAGATATTATCACCATAAATGACAATTCGAAGCAAGAAAGTGAAAAACAATTTACGAAAAGGGGAAAGAAAATATGAAAAAAAAACAAAAAACTGACTGGTTGTCGTTCTTTTCTCTTCAGTCTCGATCGAAGAAAGAAAATACAGGGTGACCCCAAAAAACGGGAATTTTTGAAGTGCGTATTGCCAGACATGAGCAAGTGGCAACACTGCGAGACAGTGATCTTGAGCAAGTAAACATTTCGCCATTTTAGTAACCAAGGATCAGTGGAACGGACAACAGCGTGCGTTAGCCATAAAAATGTTTTATAAAAACGGTGATAGTTTGACAGCTGCACAGAGGGAGTTCCGACGTTTTTACAACTTAGGACGTCATGTTCCATCAAAACACGCAATAAAATGTTGGATTAATAACTTTGAAGAGACTGAATCTGCCAGAGAATTCAAGATGAAATTCACAGTATCCCAGCTGAGATGTTGCAGCAGTCAATGAGGAATCTCAACAGCAGATTTCAAGAATGCATTCGTACAGGAGGACGCCATCTACAGGACGTAATTTTTAAAAAATGAAAATTCTATCATTGTTTCTTAAATGACATGTTTTAAGATTTCAATTACTATGAATAAAATATTTTTCTTTCATCACTCTTGGTTTTATTGGATTGTTAAAAAGTTCCCGTTTTTTGGGTCACCCCGTAGTTGTGCATCACGAATAAAAAAAAAAGTGGGAGAGAAATAAGTTTCCACACTACGGAAAAGAAATACACATATGCTAATATTCTAAAATATGTATATCTGTATTAGACAATGATGACACTGAAACGCAATAACCATTAATTTTGCTTACACAAAGAAGTCCATGCAGATTTGATAAATGATATTCAAAACCTTCAGTTGAAAGTTTGAATGCGAACAACTCAGCACACAGCACTTACCCTCATTGTAGGCCAAAGCACATTGATGGTTATTAATAAGATGTTCAGAGATCGCAGACCCGGATGTAGTAGTACATTTAGACAAATTTTGAAACTGATCTGTATGAATGCAAGCTGGCGCATGGGGGGAGATTCTTCAGTAAGTGGGTGGTCCTTACGTATGTAGACATTGTCACACTGACACTTCAATAGATAGATAACAAAACTAATTTGATAGATTGGTAGGACATCTTTATGGGTGGATTTTAACATTGGTTAAGAAGAGAAGGCGATAATCGAATTGGCAGCAAAATAGCAATTACGAACGCTAGCAGAGATTTGTTGGGTAAATCTTATACTAATCTCGCCAATCCCGGGTAATCTTAAGTAAACAGGAAATTTGTCAGGACCCAACAATTTAGATTTATAGAACTGTGCAATGGTCGCACAAGCACGGGATCGCACCACATCCAAAGGGTAGCCATTATTACATAAGATTTTCTTAATAAATTCTATTTCCGAATTTATTTTATTTTTTTCTTTTCTCTAATCATTTCATTCTAAGCAAGGCGATAATGCCACTAAGACGCAAGAGGTTACTGGTAGTGGAAGAAAATGAGAAGACTTTAGTGAGGAGAAAGAACATGCTTTAGGAAGAAGGAAGATTGCTGTTGTCGTTGCATTTAAAGTTTTGAAGATTGTAGGCGCCATGGAAGTAATAAATCGGAAGAGAGTTACACCGGTTGGAATTGCAGGAAAATAAACTATTAGAATAGAACTTAGTTACATCTACCTATTTCAACTGTAAAACGATGAAACCTAGTTTCCAATGTATTTATTTCAAATGTAAAACGATGAGACCTAATTACCAATCCAGTAGTACGCTTAAATTCATGCGGTGGAGGTACCAAGGAGAAGAGCGATATTTATTTGTAAATATTTACAAAATGGGGAATGGGGAAAAGGACGGTTTTCTTCTGTCTTAAATTTAAACTTCGCTAGCCACAAACATACTACAATATTCCTAACATAAAACAACACATTCTTACTTACTTTTCTTACTACATTCCCCATAATGCCTCATTGTCTCTATGAATATTCTAACTAGTCCGCATATATACAATTCATATGTCTGTGGAGGGGGGAAGGTAATAATACAACAATTTAAAAACTAGTCCCGATGAGTATTTACAATATGAAAACAAAACTACTTACAAAAAAAACAAATAAAATAATGTTAGTAATACCCTTCAATAATCCAAGGAGGAAAGCTTATTATAGCAACTGCCATGAAAGTTTTTTTTATTTTTATAGAAAAGACAGAGGAAAGCAAGGTTACATCAGTGGGAAAATGGTTTAAGTCGAGATGACTGATGACATTACAGATCCTTCTTTGGATTTTGTCAAGAATCTCGAAATGTCTAGTAAGAGCATTAGACTAGAAATGGTACCAATATTCACTGGACGGACAAATGATAGATTTATAAATGTGCAAGATGGATTCCCACGAAAAAAATTCTTACAATCTAAAAGTTCTTATAATTTAAATTTTTTTTAGCTTTAAATAGTCTGCAAAGGGTTGATAAGCCATAGAAAACGTATCTATCTATCTATCTATCTATCTATCTATCTATCTATCTATCTATCATTTTTGTTTTTCGCAATTTTGTCTATATATCTGTATAAATGTGTCTTCATTATTATCGTGTGTACTCATTACCGTTTTTTGCTTCTTAAAGAAACTGAAAAAAATCTCTTGAATTATTTCTAGCAGTATCTACTTTAACACGGAATATATTTTGAAAATTTTTTCAATTCACTCAAAGAATAAAAAAAAGTCCATGTTTGGAACACCTTCCGGCTGTCTTAAGATGGCTTCTCGTGTTATCAACCACCTACTTTATGAATTATTTCAATTTTTCTGTTCATATCATAATCTCCAGTCCTCAGCTATTATTGGTTGGAACTTTTAACATGCACTTGCACAGAAACTTTGCGCATGCGTTCTCACAAAGAAACGCCCAATACGCATGTCAGAAACAGAAACATGTTTTTATTCTTTTCTATATATTAGTATATCTTCACGCTTGTGCGTTTATTTGTACAATTATTTTGATTTCTGTTGGCCAGATGAATAAACTTTAATTATGAAAAAAAAAAAATTATAAAGAAGAAATAAATGCTTCGTATCTTACATACATAGACAGGACAAACACCAAAATTAGCGCGGGAAACAGTGCGATTAAATTGTCTGCTCTCAGGCTAAAAGTTTCAGATTCATTTCCTCATATTTTTTGGCCGACCGCATTTTAATCAAACCGGCTTTCATGTTTCCTCAATCTTATGGCAGGATATAAAAAAATTCTTGCATAAAACCGTATTAAAAAAAGAAAGAATACAAATTGCTTGTGACCAATTTAAACGGTCAGGTGGATGTTATGGCAACAGTGGCTATTTTTCTCAGTTCCTGATCTATCTATCTATCTATCTATCTATCTATCTATCTATCTATCTATCTATCTATCTAAGTCTGTTCATATAAATCTATCTATCCTTTTCATTCTTTTCATCTATCTATCTATCTATCTATCTAAGTCTGTTCATATAAATCTATCTATCCTTTTCATTCTTTTCATCTATCTATCTATCTATCTATCTATCTATCTATCTATCTATCTATCTATCTATCTATCTATCATCACACCTGAGATAGCGCAGCAAATTTCTCACAGATTCGATATTGGATAAGATACTGAATGCCAAATTCCAAGGCAAGTAGATACTCTATGTATGGCATATTGTCGCAACGTAAACTGGAGACACTAGCTGTCGGCATGTTTGTATATTTGTGAAATCTATCTATCTATCTATCTATCTATCTATCTATCTATCTATCCCAGTCTGCTCGTACCAGTCCATCTCATTATTCCATCAATTTCATTCAGTCTGTATCTCTCTTCATCTATGTCTATCGTCCATATCTCATTTTGCAAAAGCTTGACAAAGAAATAAGAAAAATATAAACGCTAGTTCAAGTTTGGCTGCAGCTCAAATTTTTAATTGACACCCTGGGGAATGAAAACAAAGCTGATTCAGCATATTGATAATCGTAGTCTCGTTTTAGGAGCGCGACCTTAGCAGATAGAGAAAGGAAAGTAAGTTGATCTTCTGCAAGATATTTCTTCTTATTGTATGTGTTTTATAAATACTTAATGCCTCTCGCAATCCCTGATTTTTCAGTGAGCTTCGTTCAAGATCTCTTGGTTGATATGTAAAAGGTAGATTTGTTCGCCTTTTCTGTTTCCCTGTTTTTCTCTTCTTTCCATAGTAATTTTTCTGCACTCCATAGCGTGGTAAGTTTTCTTTGTTATTTTGCCAAGGACTACCCTCATCAAAGGTAGGCACGTAATTGGCCTGTAGTTGATTGTCAGGGAAGGTATTTTACTGTCCATTTGGATGAGACTTCTTATGTCGCTTTTTCATTTATTCTTTTTTTTTTTTTTCGAGGGCGAGCTAAAAATCTCAAAGGCTGACTATAAAGGAAATGATGCTAGTGCTATGAAAGCTTGCATGCATTAATTTCAACTCATCTTATCAATAACTGAATTGATACTTTCCAGATAAACTGCCAGTTCATAGAAGGCTTCAAAAGTAATCGTGCCTGCAGAAAAGGCGTTTAGTCCCCAAGGGCATTCATGCTGACATGATTCGTGCATTAGACGATGGCGTTCAGTCTTTATCAACACTGCAAAAGCTGAATTTAGGAGAGGAACGGGTAGTGTTGAAAATGACCCTATGTCTGGATGTCCTACAACCGCCATTACCGAGGAAAGCATTGATCGTGTTCGCCATATTGTGGTGGTTGACTATAAATCAGATAGCCAATGCTATTATCATATCCATGGAGAGAATTGAGAATATTTGCCACAGGAACTTAAGGAAGGTTTCAGTTTCGGTCTTCTGACACTTGATCAAAAGCGTACCAGCCTGATTACATCACAGGAAAATTTAACATTGTTTTTTCCAGATAATTTCCTTGAACCTTTCCTAACCCAGGATGAGTGTTGGCTTCATCACTTTGAACCAGAGACAAATAGACAATCCATGCAGTAGAAACACTTGCCTCAAAGAAAGCCAAAGTCGTTTCATCTGCAGGGAAAGCGATGACCTCAGTTTTTGGGGATGCAGAAGGCATTATGTTTTTAAGTATTTTCAAAAAGGGCCACACCAACAGTAGAAAGTGCTATGCCAACTTGCTAAGGCAGTTACGAAAGGCTGTCAAGGCAAAACGCACAATAAAACTGGCGAAAGAGGGTCTTGTTTCATCAGGACAATCTTCCAGCACGTAAGTCCTTGTTTTCAATGCCTGTTGTACGTGTCTTTGGCTTTGAAGACCCCCCCTCCCTATTTTCCTGATTTAGTCCCATCTGATTATCATTTGTGCCTCCAACATGAAAAAAACTTCGCTGGTAGTCAGTATTGCAACGATGGTGATGTCACATCTGCTGTTGATGACTTTTGAACAACAGGAAGAAAACTACATCACGAATGGGATCCAAGTACTGCAACGCCGATGGAAGAAGTGCGGGACTATGTTGAAAAATAAACTTCATTTGATCACATTAAGAGAGTATCTTAGTCAGCCTATGAACTTTTCAGTCGATCCTCGTAGTTGCTGAGGAAGCCTGTTGTACATTGTCGAAACTTCTTATTTATGAATTCCATTTAATTCCGTTGCTTTTTACTTGGCACAATTTATCCTAAATGGGGATGAATGTTTAGATTGGAATTGCTTATGAATATATCTAAAAAAAAAAAAATAATCAGTTATTGGGTTGGTGCATAATTATCAGGCGTTTTTGTAGGCGATAAATTTGTTAATAAAAATTGCTGTTTTGTTTACTTAATAAAAATATTTTATTTTCAGGTTATAAAAACGCGCGCCAATTGAAATGTTATGTTTCATTTTTCATAATAAATTGTCTTTTTGTTATTTCTCCTAAATCCTGTTCCGCCATCCATTTACTCGAGCTAAGTATTGGGTTGGTGCATAATTATCAGGCGTTTTTGTAGGCGAGTTATTTCTTAATAAAAATTCCTGTTTTGTTTACTTTTTTTAATAAGAATATTATTTTATTTTCAGGTTATTAAAATGCTTGTCGCTAATCATACTCATATTGGTCGCATTACGCTTTGCAACTTCAAAAAAGGATGGAAAGCAGTGCAGTCATTTCACGATCTCAAAGAAGGAATAATAAGCAAAAATCGTTACAGGGAATTGGTTTTTCCGTTTCAAATCTAGCGACACTAGCTTGGAAGGTAAGCCAGGAAGAGGTCGGCCATCTGATTTCGACGACCCGGTTTTGGCAGCTGTGGAAGAGAACGAAATCTTGACAACTCGAATGCTGGACGAAGGCTTCAATGTGGACCATTCAACCATTCGTTTGTCGTCTCAAAGGCATGGAAGTTGGCCATATTGCCTTCCTTTAGACTCTCCGACAGCAATAAATCTGAAAGTGTCCGAATTTTTACTGATTTGCTGTAACAAAACGACCAATCTCTGTTTCTGAAGAATCTAGTCACTGGGGATGAATCATGGCTTCTCTTAAGGAGTTTCACCAAATGGAATACCGAAAAAATATGTATGAAGCCAATGTGGTGTGTTTGGTGGGACAGAAACGAAATCATCCACCGGGAAATCATCTCAAACGGGATTTGTTTTTTGGTGGAATGACGACGATTTTTGGTGGATTCCAGACAAAAACGGCAAGACGCAATTGAACATCAACAGCGATGTCTATCTGGTTCAACTTGACCGCCTTCACGCTGCAATCGAGACGAAAGACCGCGCAAAAAGAACCATATCGTCTTCCACCACGATAATGCGCGTCCACATGTTGAGCGTCGTGTTGTCGAATGTATCACCAATAAAGGCTGGCAACTGCTTCCACATCCGCCATATTATCCCACAGAAGCGCCTACGGACTACTACTCAATCGATCCTTGAAAAATTGGCATGTGAACAAAGTTTATACCGATTTGGATAACTTGGTGGCCGATGTCAAAACATGAACTTCCTCCAAGAACCGTGACTTCTTTGCCCGTGGAATCGACCGACTTCCAAGCCAATGGGAAGCAGTTATCGAAGTAGATGGGGACTATAGCGAAATTTGAAATGTTATTGTTGAATTGTTATTGTGGATTCCGGGATGAAATCCGGTACCAATAAATAACAAACGCCAAGAAGGAATATAGGAAAATAATGTATTAACGTAATAATACAAACTGGTAATGCAGGTTAGTAGTTCCAGGAATGCGGGTTAGTAGCAATATATATATATGCAATCTTTGGTATCGACGTATCACTGTATGACTTCTTACTGAGTCTACGTGCTTGCTCACTGTGACTCGTGCTCGTTCGTCGCTCTCATTCTTTCTCGTTCGCTCCTTCCGGGTATTCACTAGCAGCAGTATATGTATACCCTGGGTGAGTCCATTTGTGTAAAAAAGGGAGAACCCCTAAACAGTTATGTTTCTTTTTTCATAATAAATAGTTTTAAAAAACGCCTGATAATTATGCACCAACCCAATAGATTCATATTGCAATCTAATAAATTTCTGCTATTACATTTCTCTACTAAATGTATCTTGTGATTAAGAGGCTTAGGAAAATTTCGTTAGCATTCCATATGATTTTCCCTTTCACACCTTCAGACCAAGTCGTGTTTTTCCTTTGGCGTACTTTGGAATCAGTTCACTGTCCATGTTGCATAAAACTGACGAGAAAAACACATCGTTGTTGTAAACGTCTTCTCCATTTTTGTGAATTCCCTCTTTATTCGCATGCAAGTTATTTGTTTCCAATATAGTGTACGGATTGAGAATTCAAATCGAGCGTGCGAGAAACCTAATATGGGATTTCAAAATGGACGGCTTGTTACACGGGAAATTTTATTGGGGGGGGGAAGGCCTAATGTACAGCTTATTAGTGGAGAAACGGAAACAGTCAAATCGAGATAGATAAATGGATACACAAAGATTGATAGGCTTGGGTAAATCTATGAAAAAGAGGCAAACCGATAAAGATAAGTATGAAGGAGACAGTGAGAGAAAGTAAAAGAAAAAAAGGAAGAGTATATTTAACAAAGAAGGACATGTAAGTAAATATATGTAAGGCAGAGTGGCATAGAATAATTTTCTGAATCCATGTTGATTACTTCAACTGCTCTTAAATGATCGAAACCTCATATCGTGCTATCATTTCAAATATTGCAATTGTCCTTCCTATGTCGTACGGGTGGCGTAACGGATAACGGCGCAGAAATTGGAATCGGCGAATCGAGTTCAATAGCCGCCTAATCAGTTACGTCTACTTTCGCGTTAATGTCCTTGAAACGTTGGGTTAAATAGCAGGGTAGACTGGGCTCTCTAGCCTTAGGCGGAAACGAGTCTAAAGGAAGGCAAACTTAGAATTCTAAAACTTGGAGAAGGCAATGGGGAACCGTTCTACTATAGCAATTTACAAAAACTAAAAGCAAGGAGTCTGTAGAGATTTACAATTGTCTACATTCTGCGCACGCAAACCTACGCATTCTTTCCAAAAGTGTAATTATATATATATATATATATATATATATATATATATATATATATATATATATATATCATAGAATTTATATATGGTTTTAAAAATGATGGAGCGCATTCCTTTTAAAGGAGATGTTTTCGTCCAATACTTCTTCAGAAAGATTCATTGAAACAATAATCAAAATGGCGAAATTGAAAAAGGTGAACACGGGGAGTAAATAAAAGTCATGACTAAAATAAATTCATTAGAAAAAAACAACAAATCGGTGTAAATAAGCTCGTAGTGAGTGTAAAATAGGAAAAGTTTTTTTCGCTCAAGACCAGCCATGAGACAGTGAAGGAAGAAACTTCTCCTTTTGCCTGCACAAAGTCTGTCGATGTAGTTTGATGTAAACCGCTTCCGAAAAACTAAATGTTCAACCGGCCGATCTCTGTGCAGCACTTTTACCTTACCGTCAAAATATTCGGAAGCATAACCCAGGTTGTTAATCAAATGAAGTCCAATCATTGACTCATAAAAAGACCGAGTAAAGCTATTATTGTTGCTAGATCCACCCATTCTTTAGATTATTGTTGTTCCAACGAATATTATCTATTATTATTAATTTATTATGCGAGGAAAAGTCAAACATTTTCCCTACTCTTGTCTAAAGATATGTTACAGCGAAAGTGAGAATAATTTGTGATTTACCCTCGTATATTATTATTAATTTATCATGCGAGGAAATGTCAAACATTTCCCCTACTCTTGTCTAAAGATATGTTATAGCGAAAGTGAGAATAATTTTTGATTTACCTTCGTCTATTATTATTAATTTATTATGCGAGGAAATGTCAAACATTTTCCCTACACTTGTCTAAAGATAAGTTATCGCGAAAGTGAGAATAATTTTTGATTTACCCTCGTATATTATTATTAATTTATTATGCGAGGAAAAGTCAAACATTTTCCCTACTCTTGTCTAAAGATATGTTATAGCGAAAGTGAGAATAATTTTTGATTTACCCTCGTATATTATTATTAATTTATTATGCGAGGAAATGTCAAACATTTTCCCTACTCTTGTCTAAAGATAAGTTATAGCGAAAGTGGGAATAATTTTTGACTTGCCCTCGTATATTATTATTAATTTATTGTAGTTTTAGGGGCCAAACAATTTGTTTCTCTTTCTTTTTTCACACCCTTCTTGCTTTTCTTCGTTCTTTCTCTTTCACAGTATCTCTTTCGTTCGTTTGCTCGATGGTTGGTTGGTTGATACATGATCAAGCCTCACCCCAGCTAATTTCGTTGACTCATATAGCAACTTTATTACCCACAATTCGTTGGGAATCGGATGTTAGCCGACTTTATCCATATTTCTTCCCCAAGCCTGACAGATGTAAAGGTCTCATGTGTTTTCACAACTCTTGGGTGTGTCCACGTGAACTTACATATAGCCTTTTGTGTCACTCTCTCTACTTTCTGTCCGGACTTAGGTGACATATTGTACAAAAACACCGATTCGGGTTTGGGGGCTGTTTTCCCTTTTCAGCAATGGCTTTTCTTTCGGTAGTTTCTTTCTAAAATCCCATTTCCACCGAGTTTGTAGGCGGCCTTGAAATAGCTCTTGACGTTCCACCTATCACACATTGCTCGAAGAGTTTCCGAGTGAAATGCCATACCATTGTCCAGCAAAATTTCTTCCGCTGGTTCTCGCTCTAAATAGATCTCATTGAGGACTTCGGCAATAATGACTGCGGTTTCCTCTCGGATCTCTTTCCAAATTGCAATCAATCCACAGTTAACCATCGTCAGTTACAACTTTCCTCTGTAGTGTGTCACATCTCTAGCCAGTCTCATTCTTTCGGTGTTCACCTGGATCTCCCCTGGCTCATGTATATTCGGTGAAAGGTCGATTGATTGATACAGAGTGCATAGCTTGACTATTGTCCGCACAGCTTCTTTTGAAACAACCGGGTCAAACTTACTAACTAGATACAATGTTCTCTTGACGCCTATGTGATGTAGACAGTGCAACTCCTTCATGTCCTCGTCTTCTGAGCAGCATACTGAAGTTGTATCTAGTTTTTCTTTATTTGGTTATTGGCTGTGTTCCTCTCCGGAAGCGCAAAAGTTATGCGTATATCCAGTCCAAATTCGGTTAGATTCAGTATCCCCAACCGGCGCCGGATAATCATTTCCGCAGCACCCTTTGGCCGGATCTTCGTTTTTTCTGTAATTATTGAATCTATTCAGCCCAGAACTGTGTACCGATCCTGTTTACCACGTCTTTTAGTGTCCATTTCAAAGCCAGATTATCACCGTTTATCGTGGCATCCAACTCGGTCACGTTGATATGGTTGTAATCATTCTTCTTTCTTTTATTATAAGAAAATAATAATAATAATAATAATAATAATAATAATAAATTAATAATAATGATACATGATAAATTAATAATAATAATAAATTAATAACAATGTTACGAGAAGTATACCTTCTTTAGTTTTCGGGTGTTTTTCATCAGAATACTGTATTAAGATTCTGTAAAAAGCATCAGTTAGTTAAATGCCATGCGTGATACACGCTTAGACGATCACGTATCTTTCGGTACATGACTGACGAGGCAGATCCTTACCCGCTGTAGGTTGCTCTTTCTTTTGCGGTAGATCAGTTGCCATCCAAGACAATAGAACCCGGTCTGTCCTGCTATTTACCCATAGCTAGGGGGGGGGGAGAAGAAGCGGATTCATACCTTTCCCAAGGGTATTAGCACCTAAGGGAATGTAATGTAAAAAGCATATGGGGACTAAATTTCTCTCTCTTTCCAATACGTTTCAGTTTTAAATAACCCACAAAGATTTGATAAGTCATAAAACAAATCTATCTATCTATCTATCTATCTATCTATCTATCTATCTATCTATCTATCTATCTATCTCAGTCTACTCATATTATCTATCTATCTATCTATCTATCTATCTATCTATCTATCTATCTCATTCTACTCGTATTATCTATCTATTTATCTATCTATCTATCTATCTATCTATCTAAGTCTGTTCATATCTATCTAAGTCTGCTCATATCTATCTATCTATCTATCTATCTATCTAAGACTGTTCATATCTATTTAAGTCTGCTCATATTATCTATCTATCTATCTATCTATCTATCTATCTATCTATTATGGCAGTCAACGGTGCATGTAGGTAGATTGGAACTCCATAAATAGTTACACTACTTATTTTGTTTTAAGTATTTAAATTGATAGATTTGTTTTATGACTTATCAAATTAAGATTTGAGGTCATAAAACAAATCTATCTATCTATCTATCTATCTATCTATCTATCTATCTATCTGTGCTCGTAAAATTACATACATGCGCATATATACATCTTAGCAGACCCACAAATAAATTGAGTACAGTTGACAGTTTGCATGTTCTTCATTCTTTGATTTACGTTGAGAAAACAAAGATAATCGTGCGTGATGGTTGTGTCCCAGATGAATCTGTTTTGAAACATCTTCCATTAAAATCGAAAATGTCACGAGGCCGAGAAAAGTCACGAAACGATAATAAAATTTACATTGCGGTTCGGTAATAAAAAACCCTTTGTGTGTCTTATTTTGTTTATTATTGTTTAAAAGCCTTTTGGTGC
This sequence comes from Acanthosepion pharaonis, assembly GCA_903632075.3. NCBI lineage: Eukaryota > Metazoa > Mollusca > Cephalopoda > Sepiida > Sepiidae > Acanthosepion > Acanthosepion pharaonis. Next base: position 3,312,034 of record CAHIKZ030001001.1, on the reverse strand, counting down.
GCAGCTTAAGAGAATGGATTCAGGGTCGCGGAAATATCGATTTATCTTCCCTTGTCAGTAACACCAAAGCAAATTTATCTGTTACCGCTAATACCGCTGTGTCATTGAGCATAAGTAAATATATTTATGCATCATATAGCGTATTTTGTCAGCGATGTTTGGGAAATCACAGTTTATAATTCTTATGTTTCCTCTTTTTTTAAGTAGCTTTTCCGGCATGTGAATCTACTGTAATATTCCTATTTACACGGCCATGTTTAAAGAAAACAGCAGGGAACCAGATATTGCTAAATCATACTTGGAAAGGGATAGGAACAAAGAGTATTGTAATGGTAGCATTAGCCGTTTCCTTATAAGGAAACATTCGGAATTAATTAACCTAGTGATTCTTAACCCTTTTCCTTGTTCGCACTCCTTTCCAAACACCAACCAGTTCTCGCACACGTTCCAGAATTGATGAAAAAAAATACCGACCTCATGTGTAAATAAAAAAATAAATTGTACATTATTTACATTATTCGGACTATTGTTCTCATTTTTTTCGCCATATTTATTACAACGTTTCGGCCGTTGTACGCTCCGGCCTTCTTCAGGTGGTTGAAATGTCGAACTGAACTCTGAACGGCCGAAACGTTGTAATAATAAATATGGTGACAAAAATAAGGACAATATTCCGAATAATGTAAATAATGTACATAATACCTCATCTCAGAAATATAGACAAAAAAAAAACATTGTGTTACTTTAATCTTATTTACATAACGGACAACAAAACATTGCATTATAAAAACCCAGATTATTTTCCTATTGGCAAAAAAATAAAATAAAATTACGGTAACATGTGCTTGTACTATGAATGGTGTGTTGTGAGTGATTATCGTTGAGCAAGAAAACCAGTGACTTTGTTGATTGTTGTATTTTTCTTATGATGGCATCAAATCTTGGCGTCTTGGTGCTGAGTGCTACCCCTATGTCGTGTTATGTATCCAGTCGATTTCTGCTGTTAGTTTTGATGTGAAGCAGACAAGATAATCCAGTTTCTCACAGGTATGTAGTCGCGAAAGACACCAGCACAGCGAGAGCTTTTTTTTTTGTCAGTACAGGATACGTTTCCAACCGAGAAGCCCAAAATTTCTCCAGACGACCATCAGTGAACTCCATTTGGATTCCACGAATGTTTCTCAGATCGATGAGATTTTCCTTGATATCGCTTTCAACATCAACACAACACTAGAGTTTCCTTAATAAACCAATCCTAATGATTCTGTATCCTTACATCCCCGAGGAACCGATATCGCACCCCTAGTGTGTGCGAACACCCCTGGTTAAGAACCACTGCATTAACTGAACAGTCAGTGTTACCTTCGGTTGAAATGTATACAATCTTTCTACTAAAACAATTTTTCAGGAAAATACGTCCCTCAAGTTCATTACAATAGCTCCATTCGGTATTGATGGGAGGGAGGAGCTTCCTTAATAACTTGTTTGAATGGAATGTCAACATTTTGACTGTCATTATTTTTTCTTTGAGTTACATGTGCTATCCATTTTAATTGTTACTGCTGTTGAAACTCCTCAGTCGATGTGATTTTTGTTATCTGGTATAATTCTTTGTTTGAAATTCCAAGAGGATACTTCCCCGATCACTACACACTTAAACTATTCAAGCCTAGGTTTAACTGTTATCTTTCTAAGATATCCCCATAAACTGTGCCTCTTACTCTGTAGATATCTATCTCGAGTGGCTTTTGGGCCTTTTACAGGGAGAACATCATTGTAAACAAATTCTTTAGCGTCATTCCATGCGGTTCAAAGAAGGATGGTTCTCACTAAGACTACACAGCATTCATTTACGGGAAGCCATTTTGAATCCTTGATCTGAGTAAACGGTTGTATGCAGTTAACAGTTTAGACATTTCTGAATAGATTTGACGCCATGCATGGCATCAATTTGAAAGAAACTCTTCTTTTTCTCTTTTCTTTAATTTCTGTTACATAGGCATTTTTGTTTTCAGGATGTGGACGATCATAGCTTTTCTATCGTTTCTGAAAGTAACTTTTGACCTTTTAATATCTCTCTTTGTTCGTAGATAGAAAAAAAATTCCTGTCATGTAGAATTATTTATGTACCAGTAAGTAATAACATATTAAATTTGTTTAATTATTTTCTGCACGGTAATTAATTATACTTTGCAAAGATAGTGATTCACGCGAGCAAATCTATTGCAATGATTACATAAATATATAAAATATATTATGCTGAGCGATAGTTACGAAGCGCAGCTGTTATCAGCACAGTAACTGGAATCGGTAAGCTGAGTTTAAATTCCTAATCTGTTGCATTCACTTTCACACCAATGCACTTGGAAAAGGCATGAATCCATCTCTTCTACCACTTCTAAGGTAGAGTAGATTCTCTAGACTTGTGTGGCTACCAAAGATGCTAATTGTGGAGAAAGCAACAGGAAACCACTCCACATTCTTTCACAAGAAATTCACAGATAAATAAGAAAAAGGAATCAGTGGACAGCCAAGATCGACTACGACGCTAACGGGGGTATTTTAATAAAGGTAATTTTCACATGTCTTCCTATTATTACTCTAAGATAATACACTGGAATAAGATTATAATATATAGTGATAATATTCTTTTATGTGCCGTGTCCTTTCAGGATGTGGGCGATCATTACTCTCCACAACTTTCTATTACTTCTTGTTAAAATTAACATGTCTTTTTTTACATGCCTCTTTGCTTTTATCCCACCATCCATTCACGTAAACTCGTTACGTAGGTTACTCATTGTTTCCTGTTGCTCCTATTGCCATCAGTGTGTCATGTGAGTGATAGAACCTTTCAGGCTTGACACATCTCGTTATTATCTGTCTATATTTCTGAGATGAGGTATTATGTATTATGTATGGATGCCAGTTATCAGTTATAATGAATTTCTGGGTATTATAAACCTAATGTCTTCTGCATTCATATTTTTACCAGTGCTCATATTGCAATTTTTTTTCATACAATATGGGGACCAGTAATAAGGAGTGCTAGAGAAAAGCGATAACAACAACAAAGATTGCAATATTTGAGGACGCATGGCACAGTGGATAAAGGCGTTAGCTAGATTCAGTGACAAGACCCAAAGAGTGTGAGTTCAATACCCGGTTAAGGCAGTGGAGAACTTGCAGAGGGGAATTATCAGGAGATAACTGATAACTGATATCCATTAAACATGGCACGTGGAACTAGAACAGTCTACCCCAGTGAGCGAAATAAAGGGTTCAGTTCGACATTCCAACCACCTGAAGAAGGCCGAAGCGTACAACGGCCGAAACGTTGTAATAATAAATATGGCGACAAAGATGAGGACAATAGTCCGAATAATATAAATAGTGTACATCTGGTTATGTGTCACAGAAATTTCAGCCGTCACTTTCTGATTGTTAGCAGCAGTTTTCCTATAGTTTCTGTCTTCCTTAAAACTTCCTTATTGCTCACATGTTATGTTCATGGTATTCGCACTATTCGTTGGTAGAATTACATCACTGTCGTTTCAAGTTTCTTCTTCATTTATGAGGAGATTTTACTGCGTTCACTGTCATATAGAAAATTAGATAATACATAGCACTTCAACCCTCTTTGTTTTTAATGGAATTTTCCTATCTCTTAATACTTTGCTTAGTTTCTGAAAGTCAACTCTCCATATTCTCATACGCCTTCGGATTTCTATGTTAGAATTTAAAATAATTTCTATAGGTTTTCTTGAGTTTTCAATAAAGTGAACTTAACAAATAATCCTAAGCAACTGGTCTCTCGATTTAGGAAATACTTTTGATTCAAATACCGACGTTCCGTACAATCTCGAAACAAGAAATAATGTTTAATTTAATGTGAATTTACTTGACATTTTAACATAAGATGTTTAACGCGCCTAATATTTTGGAAATGAGTCTTGCAAGAGATCGCTTGTAATGTAGATTATGAAACAGATTTATATTTGTCATAATTTATTGTTCTAATATAGATTTTAGAATGATTGCGCAAGTGGAATGTATCTCTATCTATAAAATGCAGGATATATGTGTGTGTGTGTGTGTGTGTGTGTGTGTGTGTGTGTGTGTGTGTGTGTAACGAACGCACGGTCGCAATTTTCGACGGATTTGCACCAAAATTTACATGCACATGCTCCAAGTTAGTGACCGACTTTGCATTTCACAACTCCCATCGATAGTGGAAATAATCGATTTTTTCAGGCTTTTACAGTAGTTTTCTTGTAGTTTCCGGCCATTTTGTACTGGCCAGAGTGTGAGCCTATAGCTGGCTGCCACGGATAGGCAGGAAGATTCTATTGGTCAGCGTGAGAGCCAACAGCTGACTGACACGAATGTTAACTAGCATGCTAGCATGCAAAAAAAAAAAAAAATCGATAGCTGTATTCGTCACAAGTGGGAAAAATTTAAATCTGCATGGCACTTTACTCCAATTGGCTCATTCGCTTGCTTATACTCAACGTTGATTCTAATTCCGCAGAACTGGGTTGGATGTGAAAAAGTATTTGTTGTTAACATTCTTTTTTCATTCGGTTTTTCCAGTTACGAGTCCTTTTTTAAAGCTGATCGTTTTGTGTTCATTTTGTTTAGTTCCTTTTTCGTAACAGATTTAATGTTTAGTATAGAGCTTAGAAAAAATCGCAGTGTGAGATAGGCAAGAAGTAATACATGTAACAAAATCAGCACGGCAAAGGGCACTCCTTTAAAGGCAAGGAAGGGCAAAAATATTTTAAGTCAAGTGATAGCGATTTCTGTATGAGTCGTATGATTTTTGAATCAATCACGGGCAACACCGGGCCATGCTGCTAGTAGTTATATATATTTAATGCATGCTGGTAAGTATTTAAATATATTGTTGTTGTAAATTCACCCCTCTCTCACTCCCTCTCTCATTCCCTCTCTCCCTTGTTGTCTCTGTTTCTTTATATATACCAATCTATCTATATATCTATCTATCTCTGCCTGTACATATCTAACTCGGCCTATTCTTTCCTCCCTCTATTTCTCTCTCTATCTGTTATGTAGTGGTTTCACAGTGGAGGCTTGTATTTGTACTAAGTCGGTCCTAAAATAGGTTCGACGTAAAAAACGTTAGGAACTTGATATAACAGGCAATGACGCAGAGAAATCTAGTAGTGGTCGCTGATACTTTAGTATCCGACTAACGGTCGTCCGGCATCGACTAACTGACTGACCCACTCAGCGACAGACTTGTTACTCTTACTACTCCTACTTATTATAGGTGGGAGAGTCTATTAACTATAGAATAGGTGTGTTCCACTATAACACTCTCTATCTCTCTCGGCCTATTCATCTCTACCTGTCTCTCTCTCTATCTATCTGGACCTGTCAATATCTATCTCAGCCTATTCATTCTCTCTCTATCTCAGCCTATTCATCTTTCTCTCTATCTATTTCGTCCTGTCCATATGTATCTCAGCCCATTCATCTTTCTTAGTATCTCTCTCTCTCTCTCAGTCTTTCCCTCTTTCTATTTATCTCGTCCTGTCTATATTTGTCTCAACCTATTCATCTCTATTTACCCCCCGCCCCCCTAGTATGTTTATTGTTTTTTTTCCTTTTCAATTTTTTCTCTTTCTCTTTGTCAAATCCTACGTTTATAAGATGTTTGAAAAAGTTTTTCAAAGTAAGTCTCAACAGTCACGAAACGTCTTCAAAATGTCATTTATTACTTCACAATTATTTGTTTTTCTATTTTTCTGGTTATTTAATGCTTAAGTCAATTTAATATTTTTGCAAATTTCATGAAGAAAAATAAGCGAATAAACAAACAGAAATATTAAACTCCGTTATTACATATTTTCATCGATTATTATACCACGAGCTCTTGCTATCTTGTTCGCATGCATCTAGCTTTCCTTACGTGCATTTGGTCGTTTATTTTATTTCTCAACCTCATTAAGCCTTACCTTGTCGTAAGGCATGCTTAGCTAAGATGTTTTTTCAGAAAAATAAGTTCAATTTCTGCCGAGAGGTACATCTTTTAAAAATAAGACTTTGATGATCTTGGCTGATAGACGTTAATTTCAATCACTCTGTCTATCTTCACTCTATCTATCCTCATATTATAAACCTAATGTTTATAATATGAAGATAGAGTTAATGTAAAAGGAATGTTAATGTAAACACGTGTACCGACAGAAATAATGCTCAAAATGACACATTTCCCAGTGTGTAAATCTCTCTCTATATATTTCAGTTTGTTCATTATCTATCTATCTATCTATCTATCTATCTATCTATCTATCTATCTATCTATCTCTCTATCTATCTATCGCAGTCTATTCATATCGCTCTATCTCAGCTTAGTCATATCTATCTATCTATCTATCTATCTATCTATCTATCTATCTATCTATCTATCTATCTATCTATCTCGATAAATACGCTAACCTAGCTATCGCATTCTATTCATATTTATCATCCTATCACATACTGTTCTTATCTATCTATCTATCTATCTATCTATCTATCTATCTATCTATCTATCTATCTATCTATTACAGTGCGTTTCTGTCTATCTCAGTCAGTTTCTATCTATCTAATCGATCTGATAATCTGATAATAAAATAGATCGTTTACGCCTAAGTAAACACGAAGTCCAGTAAATTACTTAAGTTTAAAGGTGAGCAGATTTTTGTAAATGAATTGCGCTATATTTTAAAAAATAGTGCAATAAAATCTAAGAGACTAAAAAAGATACAACTTTTTCAATCTATCTATCTATCTATCTATCTAGATTTGAGGCAAATAAAAATTCTAGAGTTTAGCGTATCAAAATTAAAAGTGTTTTAACGTTTTATATGATGCATTTTTTAGAGTGGACAGTAGACTTTGGCGGAAATTGTCTTTGTCACGTGACATCATTCGAGGTTTGGCGCTCTTCTCTGTCAATCGGCCAAGTCATTAGACTGGTCAACATTCAAATAATTAATGAACATTTGAGGTTGTAATGCTACAGCTTACTCTCACTGAAGTTTATTGTGAACAGATTCATTGGCTTTCAACGTTAATTAACACTCACAAAGTTGCTTTTAAATAATTCATTTCTAAGGTCTTATCATGGCTCTTGGGTGCGAAACTACCCTCATTAATTTTTTTTTATTTTCTTTCGTGGATTTTTATTCATTTTAGCTTAGTTTAGTACAGTGTAACCCGGATATAAGAGAGTTGTCGGGACCGGAGAAGAAGTCTCTTATATCCGGGTTTCTCTTATATCCGGGTTTGGTCTAATTTATATACATTAACACAGGCTCTAATTTGGGACCAGAGAAAATCTCTCTTATATCCGGCTTTCTCTTATATCCGGGTCCCTTATATCCGGGTTACACTATATGCTGCATCTATCTATCTATCTATCTATCTATCTATCTATCTATCTATCTATCGTTCTTCATTATCTAAGTACCTTAAAGATCTATCTATCTATCTATCTATCTATCTATCTCAGGTTTCCGTATAGACACTCTTCAAGTTTCTTAAGACTTCGGCTTCGCGCGCCTTCGCGCGCCTTCGCGCTACCCCCACAGGAGAGAAGATGCGCGTATCCACCGACGCCTGGTGTTGACTGCTATTTTTTTGCTGCCTGATTGTTAATGCTCTCGTGGTCCGACTATAAACACCCGCTTATGCTGGTGTGCCCTCTTTATATAAGTATAATGGAGGCATTAAAGTATCCGATTTCACACTGAACTTGAAAATCGTGACTCCAACTCCTTCTGCGTGAGTTTTAGAACATTTTGAGCGAACCTCGTATCTTACACACTTATAAGTCTAGCGTTCGCCCATGCATTGTATATTGCCTAGATTTACTAATCTGCGGTGGGAATTCTCAGGGTCAGCCTGGAAGCGAGTGAGAAATGTCCTGGAAATGTCAACCCTTTTCAGCTTCTGTTCTGGTATCAGAGTTTTTGGGACCCACCTTGCAGACAGCTTGCTCATCCCCATGATCTCAGTTAAAACGGTATGGACCGAACCAGAACTAATGCCTATAGACTCAGCTATCTACTAGACAGTAAGAAGTCTGTCATCCAAAATCTATGGGCGAATGGCATCAACTTGGAGAATCAGAGTGTTTCCACTGTTTACTTTGAATCTTTGATTCAGGTTCGAAGTGGCAAGCCCAGGTGTCATCTAGAGTCATTTATCTGCGATGGAACTTCTCAGGGTCAGCCTGGAAGCGAGTGAGAAATGTCCTTTTCAGCTTCTGCTCTGGTATCAGCGTTCTTGGGACCAATCTTGCAGACAGCTTTCTCATCCCGAAGATCTCAGTTAAAACAGTATGGACCAAACCAGAGCTAATGCCTATGGACTCAGCTATCTGCTGACGTCTGTCATCCAAAATCATAGGGTGAATGACATCAACTTGTTCATCAGTGGTTAAGGTTTATGGACGACCTGACCCGAGGGTCCTTTTCTGTGCTGTTCCTATCCCAATTGAATTCCGCAGCCCACTTCTTCACAGTGTCATATGAAGAGGAGTCCTTAGCAAGTGTCTGTACAATGTCCAAATAGATTTCCTTGGGTGTTATACCTTACATTTGTAGATATTTTATGACTGTTCGGGCCTCTGTTTTGTCCATTTTTAGATTTGTCGCAGACCTCTTACCTATGTATGGGCCTCATCTGCACAGAAATTAAGACAGAAATTTGAATTAGTTTTTCTAGATTTATAAGATGTGGTAATGCGTTGCCACAACAAAAAATGTTCAGTTCTGGCTCATCTTTCTGGTGAAGCTTTGAACGTTTTGAACAAACCTCGTAACCTGTTTAAGCATAGGGTTAACCGTTATCTTTCACACATATCCTCATAAACTGCACCCTTTCACCCAACAACCATTTTCAGTAAGGGTTACTGAAGTAAGTATGGTGGCACAAATGTGCAAATATTGTCCGGTTTTTCCTTAGTTATTTATGAGTGCAAATCCATTAGTTAGAAATCGCTAGCATCATTTATTAAATAAGATCAAAATTGATTTTACATCTCATCGTGTCTCGAGACGCATTGAATAAATTTTTTTTTCTCTATTTCTACTATGGGAAAAGCAGTAGTTTTCTTTTGGTACTCTTGATAGTCCACACCGTCAAATGTCTTTGGGGATAAGCCACATTTTATTACAGTTAGGTATCTTTCGAGGATCGAACTCTATTCATTAGCAATGACTAATTTGATAACCATCGCTTTAGAACACGCTCCCCCTACCTCGGTATTATCAAGTTTATATCCACAGAACTACATTTTCCAAATATTAGAGAAATCTAAAACATGTCTTTTGAAATTTACTTAGCTCCGTACAGGGTGTCCCAAAAGTCATGACGATGCTTTTAAAGTGATATTATCCCTTAAATGGTCAATATTATTAATTTATCTTTATATAATAATAAAGATCATTAAATGTAAATTTAATTCAATGGAAAATAACACATCGTAAAGGAACCACCATTTTGGGTCACACATTCACGGGTGATGAATACAATTTTCATCTTTATTCGCTAGCTCTTGAATTCGTCGAGCTAAATTAAGCCGCTGTTCATAAACTTTTTCCTTTATTTCTTGTACCAACTGGATTTTGTATGGATCCTGGTGTAAATCTATCCTCACAATGTGTTGTAATGAAATTCAAGACACATTCAGCGTTAAAGAGCGTTTTCGAATGGACATTCCCTGTTCTTCTTCTCTGCTGTTCAATAAACGTTCAATATTTTCTTCTATGCAAGCTGAACGTTGTCTCACAGAGCAAGTCATGTACACAGCCTGTTTGCTGAAAACGACCTAAATTTGTACGATTTTAGTTCGTTGTTGAGTTGAGAATTTATCCATAATAAAATTCCAGACCTTCAATTTTCTAAATCTGAAAAAATATAAATTGACCGAATACTTATTAAATATCAAAATCTCGTCTGAACTTTTGAGTCATCCAAATCAGTCAATTGTAATATGTAGTTTACAAGACTTAGGAAATGTTTTAAGGAATGTGGATCCGAGATAAATTTATGAAAAGCAACATTAGTTAATATTTAAAAATTCTCTTTTACTTCTTTCTAATCACATAAAACATCATTTTTTAACAAAATATCGAAGGAAAATAGATTCTGTTAAGGAAATGTTTTCTGTTCATTTAGTGGGATTCAAAAAGGATCTTTTTTTTTATGAATTTCTGGAATTTGTGTAAAATTTGATTTGCGCAAAAATGCAACCCGTAATTGGTTCGTTTAAATGACACATTAGAAGAGAAAAGGTCTTGTTTGGACGGCAAAGTGATTTTGGCGCGCAACATTGCCATTCTTATGTTGTAAAGATCACGCAGCAAATGGCTGGGATGAGAACTTCTACATAACTTGGATTCTCTAGATCATTTGTTTCGCTCCACGCAGTATTTCTTGTTTGGTTAGCCGGTTCTCAGACGATTGCAGAAGTCAATCAACGTGGAGCCTTGATGATCGCTTGGGAATACCAGGTGCTGTAAACTTGTATATGCTTGGTTAGAGACTGAAACAAATTGAAGACATTAAATTGGTTGCAGAATAAAAAAATGCCTGAAATGAACGTTGCCATAAAAAGATGAAAGAGGAAACATTCAATTACTAATGGTAACAGTAATAACTCTAACACTTTTTTTTTTACAATATATATATATATATATATATATATATATATATATATATATATATATATATATATATATATATATATATAAAGAATTTTAACATAACTTAGTCTTTTTCATCCAAACGTTGTAGTTTTTTTAAAAATAACACGACTAGAATATTACGTTTTGCTGCACAGAGGAGTTGTGCATCTGATTATCTTTTTAACATGCTTTTGCGCGCGATGACAGCTGACCGTGTTTTGTTTTGTTGGTATCTCTGCGGTCAGAGAATGGCCACATTCCATGTGTCCAGCGTTAACTCGGCTTCTTCGATGGAACAATCATTCTACCTTAAGTCTGTATCTTTAAATGATATCGGCTCTGGACTAGCGTCAAACATTGAACTGCGTCTGTCGAGAGACGAAGCCTCGATTTCGGATTACTCTTAGTTCCATCATCAAATTGTCTTTGCTGGCATTGTCTGAAAATGACAGAGAACTTTCGATAGAAATCAACAGGAATCTGTAACATTTTTCAGGGAAATTCGGACATATTATTTTGATATTCCGCATCCTCATAAAATGTCAACCTTTGTAGTCTCTTTTCAGATTATACCTGGAATCTCATTTTTTTATAACCAAAAGAACCCGCGAATTTTAATTTGCTCTCGGTTTGACGCTTTTTATACAGACCAGACAGCAAGTCTCCCTGTGAAGTAATGGCTATTAAGCAAGCTAATCTTACTGACCATTACTACCACAGTTGAGGATAGAATAAGGTAAGTTTAATAAATAGTGGAGTAATAAATATGGAATAGCAGTTAGTTTAGTATGGTATGGATCCGTCGTTCTTATCAGACCATGGACCTGCGCCCGAAGTGTTATGTCCTCCCCAGGGTGCAGGCCATGGCAAGGTTTTATGAGAAATCGGCAGTTGCGCATGCCGCATATTTCCCAGCTTCCCGCCACCAATGTTGTCCAAGAGAAAGGTAGAGATCAATCGTCGCAGCGTTGCCACAGCAAAATTGAACATGACATCAGACTGTCTTAGGGACTCTAGCTTTGGATTTGAATTCACAGTTCTCCTTCTAGTCTGGTTCTAAGTGTGGGGTATACGTTCGCGCTCAGTAGCCAGTAAACACGCCAGAAACAGATTTAAATTTTTTTTTTAAATTGTAAACAATTCCTTGTAAGTACCTCGAATATCATTCGCACTTGCGAAATGTGAATAACTCCCTGATTTTTGGTAATTTTTCATGCTGAGGATTCAAGTTGTTGCGAGGCAAGCTAAACAAATTTGATTTTAAATTTATAATTTCAAGAGTGCCAAAAATTTAATAAAGAACAAAGAAAATTTGATTTAAAATTTACAATTTCTTGGGGTGAATTAATATTTGCGACAAGTAAATTTACATTATTTGGGGTGAATTAACAAAAAAGATACATGTCTCATAAATATAGTTAATTTTAAAGAATATATATAACGAGCAAACAAACCAACTGCTTGATTAAGTCTTTGAACATCGTATGTCCAAGATTCGAAGTTCACATTATTTAATCGTCTGTTAGAAGTAAGCTGTAGACGATTGCTAATTTAAAAGATCATATAATCTCCTCTTTGGCGGGATTTTAATGCAGACTTATCATCTCTCAGTTGTGTCTCTGTCCTTGGACAGAGTGCGCTCAGGAGCTTCTCTGTCAAAGGACAGAGGGGCAACTGAGAAAATAATACTGAAGAGGTGCCCAGCCCTGGGGAACAGCTGCCTGAGGCCGCTCCCTCCCATTGCACCAGAGGGAGGGATCGGTACTCGCACCGAGGCCAGCGCAACCGACAGTTGCGGGGGCTGTGGGGAATTTTTGTCCCTTGCCCGAGTGTACGCGCTCGGGTCCCCATATTAATCCGACCTTGTGTCACATCTCGTTCTGGTGGGGGGACGAGTAAACCCAGCATAATCTCTCTCACTCTCTCTCTCTCTCTCCCTTGTGAGTAGTGCTATAAAGTTTTATCACACAAGAGAAATAAAAAGCAAAGGTTTTTTAAGTTACTAAATTTTAAGATTAAAATGATTGATCATTTCTACATTTACATTTCTAAACAATGCCTTATGCGTTATATATATGTTATAAATATGCCATAGATTTCTTGCTTCCCAGTCAACTTTGATCTTCATCATTTAAAGATACAGATTTAGGGTAGAATGATTGTTCCATCGAAGAAGCCGAGTTAACGCTGGACACATGGAATGTGGCCAATTCTCTGACCACAGAGATACCATCAAAACAAAACAAAACACAGTCAGCTGTAATCGCACGCAAAAGCGTTTTAAAAAGATAATTAAATGCACAACTCTGCCGTGCAGCAACTCTATCTATCTATGAGTGAAAAGTTCTTTTCATAATTTAAAATGAATGGCACGTATTTATTGTCTTAAGCAAGCAGAACAAAACAGAAGAGGAAGAGAACAGATACTATACTCTGATCTATTTATTCTCCTCTTCGCGTCGGCGGGATTGAGCAATAAAACGTATAATAAATCTCCAAACTTAACAGAAGAATCGTTATGAAATAGATCATAAACACACACACAATGAGGAAGGTGATGCCAGAGAAGTGGAATCTTCGGTAAATATGTTATCATATAATGATTAAAAACGTTATATTTTTTTTTAGGTGGATGTTTTTAGTTTTTTCTCCCCTTTCTGTATGTGTGTTTTTGTGCGTGTGTACATTTGTATTTGCTTCTTATTTGGTATTACGTTTTTGGCGGGAATATGCATTTATACACTAACGTCTTGTTTCAAAGAAGAGTGGGATTTTAATGATAAATTCAACGAAAATGCATATGTGTGCATGTGTGTGCATGTGCACGTGTGTGTTTGTGAAAGTGTATAAAACGCATAGTCCCGCCCAAAAGTAATACCAAATAATAAATAAATACAGACGCGCGTGAACACACACACACACGCACACACACGCACGCACACACGCACACACACGCATACACACACACACACACACACACACACACACACACACACACACACACACACGCGCGCGCGCGCGCGCGCTATTTGAAAGATTAGCTTGTAAGATTAGCGCAACACAATCTTCCCAATACCATTTCACTCTATTTTGATTTTGACTGGAATAAGCTCAGGGATATTTACTTCATATATATATATATATATATATATATATAATAAGTTATGAAGAACTTGGTAATCCGTATGGGTAATCCCAAGGAGGATGAATCCCTGAGAGCTCAATGTAAATCCAGAGCTAATATTTAAAAGGAAAACAGACCACTTTAAGGTACCATTATAATAATTTATTTCACCAGAGTCCTTTTAAAAGGACGCCGGATCATCAGATAGCACTTCCAAAAATGAAATGAAACGATTAAAAAAGAAATTAAAATTGATGGGTAGTGTAAGTTTTTGTAATTTAACAGTGAGTGTAAAAGGAGTAGTTAAAGAGACATGGTAGAGTATAGGGGGGATTAATTTCATATCTCTCTCAAGCATAAATATATATATATATATATATATATATATATATATAATGTGGACATAGGTATTATAGTCTCAATATCGATTGAGGCGAAAAACTAATAATCACCAGGCAGTGTTAATTACTGTAGCGTTTTACTAAGCAGGACCTAGATGTGTCATAAGGCCGCAAGTATGGAGCGCTCAGCAAGAATCATATTTACTACACAGTCGCAGTTGATCTAGCGAGACAAGCTTGCTAACCGATACACCACGTCGTAGTGCCAAGTGTTGGTTTTTATACCTGTTTATCTATGAGTGAAAATTTCTCTTCATAATTTAAAGTGAATGACACGTTTTTATTGTCTTAAGCAAGTAAGGTTATGGCCGAGCATGTATCAAGTTTTCCTCGAAAGGAAGATGGCTTTCAGCTGAAATTTTTCAATACCTCTCTCTATTTCTGAGATGAGTTATTGTAATTGTTTACACTATTTACATTGTTCGGACTGTTGTCTTCGTTTTTTAATTGCTGTATTCACGACGTTTCGGTCGTTGTACGTCCGGGCCTTCATCAGGTGATTGGAATTTCGAACTGAATCCTTTATTTCGTTCACCGGGGTAGATTCTGTTTTGTTCAAATCAAGACGAATCATTGTATGCGATACTCAGCCAACCCACCACATAGATGTGACACATGTTCCTTTTTTTAATATGGGATACCTATACGTGTACATACAGACCAAGGACAAAAGTTGCCTAGTCCCCGCGAGCATTTTAAGGCTGACATCGGTAGGTAACAACCTTCTCTCTTTATTGCAATGAGGAAGGTGATGCCATAGAAGTGGAATCATCGGAAGTACTCTTCCTTTATTAGAAAATCACGAACTGCTCCAAAAGCAGAACAAAACAGAATCAGAAGAGAACAGATACTATACTTTGATCTATTTACTCTCATCTTCGCGGTGGCGGGATGAGACATAAGGGCGTTTGTAATAAACGTACGTATGGGCCACGGTCAAAAATTGCCCAGTCTCCACGAACACTGTTACTTTGATATCGGTATCCACGAATTTGCCTTCTTTTGGTGAGATAAGGAAGGTGCTGCCGCAGAGTTGAAATCCTCGCGTCCAGACATTCCTCAAAGCTCTTTCTGCGAACTTCCCGAATACACAAACACGACAGAGTGGTGAAGAATTACTACAGACCAATTCCAACTTTCACACAACTACCCTTGTATAACGCATGAATCCATCTGTTCTCTACTCCCTAGTTAGGAGTTAATTGCCGGGCAAACTGTGTAGCTTTAGTTGGCAATCAGTCTAGGAGAAGGAACAACTCTGAATTTAAAAATGATTGGGCGTGTAGCTGGAACCTTCATCCTGTGAAAACCTACTTGTTACGGTAACCACAGCAGTAATATCTACGTGGTGAGGCTGTGGCCTTATACTCCATATTGCCTCCATCGGATTAGCACACACACACACACACACACACACACACACACACACACACACACACACACACACACACACACACACACTAAGGTTATGACATTTTGTAAAATAATTAATTCCTGTATCATACATAATTCGATGAACTTTTGTTAAAAAATAATGAAGAAGAGTTTAATTCCGCTTATTTGAAAAATGTCCCCCATAACACAAAATTTCGAAAATTGTATATAAGTAGAATACTTTAACTTTCTGAAGCCTTCTACAAATTCCTGGAGTTTCTAGAACATTACGGAATCATCTAGAAATTGTTTTTGTTTATTTTTAAATGTTTATGTTATGCTAGAGCTATAAACTGTTAAATACGTTGAAAATACATAATTACCATCCAATTACGTCATTAGCAAATAGAAAAATAAAGCTTCTGAAATATTTTTTTTTGTTTTTTTTTGCCGGTATTGCGTATATGGCAAAATTGAATTTTCCGTTTGCGAGTAACCTTTTTCAAGAACTAAAACAAATTAATGCTTTTTTCGTTAATTATGAACAAAATTTCATCGATTTATGACGCAGGAACTTAGGGTTACAAAAACTTTATAGTCTTACTATATATATATATATATATATATTAAAGACATTTTTATGTTTAACGTTGTTATTTATAGATACAAGTATTTAAGCAAATGCTCTGTTTATGATAAACAGTATTAAATAACATTTACCGGCCTGAATGTCCGAGAAATTTTCATAGAAAATATTCGTTCTTTGACAGGATTCGCTTAAATACTTGTATCTATAAATAACAACGTTAAACATAAAAATGTCTTTAATAAATAAATTGTCGGACCTTGTCCATTTCTTAACACACACACACACACACACACACACACACACACACACACACACACACACACACACATATATATATATATATATATATATATATATATATCCAAATAGTGTAAAAGCAAAATTGTCCATTTGTTAGATTAAGCTATGAATCTTAGAAATGATTAAAGATATCTTACTGGAATTCTCCAAGGATTTTTATAACACTATTGGCCTCTACTTTGAGCAATAAGAATGTATAATAACTCTCCAAGCTTAAGAGAAGAATCGTGATGAAAAGATCATAAACGAAAATGACATGTTCATCATTAATCATAGCTAAGGATCGGAAGATCATGAATGATTCAAATAAATTTCAAATATATATATATATTATCCCAGAATCATTTTCTAACTTATTCAAGATGATCTTCGCCTTCTCTAACCTTTTAACTTTCTGTCCTGGAGTAACAATGTGCCTTACAGGTTTTACGTACGATTTCATTTTCAAGTCTTTTCTCATTACTCTTTGAACTGACATAACTGAAACTCCTCTCTTACCTGCCAAACGTCTTATGGATTGAGTTGGATCTTTTCTGATTTATCTCTTTAGCTCTAAATTGAAATGATGATCCCTCTTCCTGTTGTGACCTCCCGATCCAGTTTTCGTCTCTACTGTTCAATCTTTTTAAACATATTCACCATTTTTTGATGGTTCTTAAATGGACTTTGAAGATGGAAGCCAGAGTATGAATGTTGGTACCATTACTGAAGGCTTGAATGATCTTTTTCTTCTCACCATTGCTCATTTGAGAAGACAGTGGGGCTGACACAAAACCATTTTAACCTGTTCTCTTTCTAGATAAATAACTCAAAGAATTTTTCAGTGATTCTTACAAAAAATAGTAACAAGATGGCTAAACGTCTTATCTGAAAACCTAGAAAAAAAGAAACTTAATTAGTTTAGTGTTTGTTTAGATATTAAACACTTTTTGAGCTGGACAATTATACTGTTACACGATTTGGGCGATTTTGTTGTTACCTCCAGTACATAACCTGGTCAGTATCTAGATGAGTAACTACTTGGGAATACCATGTGCTGAAAACTTAGATGTGCGGGTGGTGTAATGGATAAACAGCCCGGAATTGGAAGTCGGAGAGCCGATTTCGAATTCTAGTCGCTTTCGTTATATTCACTTACGCGCAAATACCATTGGGAAAGACATAAATCTACATCTTTTCCCCGCAGCTAGAGACTAACTAGAAGGACTTCTGTCAGTAAATTATTATTTATGAAAAATTCTTACAGTCTGAAAATATTTCTGTCTTTAAATAACCTGTAAAAGGTTGGTAAGCCGTAAAAACAAATCATTCATTATATATTCAACCGAGAAAGTATAGAAAATAAAAGAATGTTAACTAGCTAATATGTTTGAAGGTAACGTCTTTAAAGTTACTACTGGATGAGCCATGACCGATGTCCCGCCAGCCAAAATAGCAGTCGTGTCTGTAGTGTTTAAAATGTCGAGAAAGGCAATCTACTTTGTTGGCAATGAACAGATAACCATTGCATTTGACTATCGTCAGTCTATTTCTATCTTGGCTTCTGTAATAGTTATTGACATCTGTGAGTGGCTTGGTTCAGCCATTGGCCAAGTGCTTTCAAAATACGTCGTCGGATGTACTCGTCTCGGCTATTTTGCCGAGTATAAACTCGCTCTGGCTTGCAATGAAGTTGACGAGGGGAGTGAGGTGAATAAATGATCGTCTGCAACTACCCACTTCAGTCCACAAGGAGGAACTCACGAGGAATGGAAATTTAGCGAAGACGGTGATATTGCAAATATAATAATCATATAGCGGCATAAATATATTGGTGATCACACACATTACTCTTATGTTTCATCAGAAGATTATGCTCATATCTTTTTCTTTTGTTATAATGACAACGTTTCGGCAGTTGTATCATCTAGCACACTTCAGGAGTCTGTCTAACCTTCAGAGAAATAATTGAGCTTCACAATTTTAACAAAATATTGCAATGACAATCAGTAATGTGAATGCTGGTCGCTATTTCAAGAAGGGAATGCATATGAAAAAAATTGTCATTGACAATTTTTTCCATTTCACTGAAACAGGCGTTAAACACTTCTTTCTTCCTTTCTTTTATTTTCTCACTGACACCAAGTATCATCTTTGATATGTATTTTGACTTTCCACGCGATCAAAATGGAATATTCCATTATTTACAAGGTATTGGCAGGACGTAACGGTTTTGCGAACTAACAAAATAACAAAGGGAGGAACAAGCACAATTATATAATAATAATAATAATAATAAGTAGATGAAGAAGAAAAAGAAGGAAGAAACGGGAGATGGGTGAGGCGATACTGTTCTCATGTGTTTAACGTCTGCTTCAGTGAAATAGAAAAGCTCGTTAATTTTGAATCTTTTCATTAGTACACTATTATTTCTTTAAATAATGACCCGCATTCATACTTATGATTGTCACTGTAATATTTTCTTAAAGTTGTTCAACTCTGATATTTAACGACATAATACGAGCATTTTATAGCCGTGGAATCAGCAAACAACTTTGGAATTATGATTCATCAGAAAATTGCTCATATCTTTTTCTTTTATTATAATCACAACGTTTCAACATTTGTATCATCTAGCCCACTTCAGGAGTCTGTCGATTCGGGTAACCTTCAGAGAAATTTGAACTGAACTCTTTATTTAATCTACGGAGTAGATTGTTCTCGTCCCGTTCAACTTTGTTATCTTTCGATATCTTATCGATTTTTGTGATCTTAAAATAAACAGTAGGAATTGAAAGAATTCGTTCCGAAATAGAATCCAACACGTATTCTCTACCGTAAGAAGTTGTTGTCTGTGGACTACTGATCATTAGTTTACCAAAATTGTTACTGTAATTTCTTTCTCATCTGTATTCTTTCTCATCCTATTCTTTCTGTCGTCATCTTACGATTTATTCAACGCTGTATTAATGATTACCTAGTACTAGTTTTGTCTAGATTTTTACTGGAATTATGAAACGAGGTGTTTTCAGTTAGATTTTTTTAAATGAGGAATTATCATTATATATATATATATATATATATATATATATATATTTCTTTAATCGAACTGTTCGTAATATTATCGCCTTATCAATGAATGCCAACACGAGTTTCAATCTCGCATATAATAATACATTTTATTTAATTACAGACTTCGTTAGCCAGTGTGTGTGTGCGTGTGTTGGAAGGCTCATCTGAACGCGAACCAGAGAGAGAGAGAGAGAGTGAGTGAGAGAGAGAGAGAGTGAGTGAGAGAGAGAGAGAGAGAGATTGAGAGAGAGAGAGAGAGAGAGATTTTGAGTTTCAGTTTGGTTCGATACATTCACTTACGCACAAACAAATACATCGGGAAAACGTGTGGGTTTATCTCTTCCCCCAAAGCTATGGGCTAAATAGTAGGACGTGTATCTGGAACAAATTATTGTTATTCTCAAGAAATTCTTAAAGGAATAATTAGTCGCTAAATGATTATTCTTATAACCCCAAACATATTTCGGCTTCAAACAACCCACCAACGGATTGATAAACCGTAAAAAATAAAATCAGTCAATCAAATTCAGATTGTAATTGGGCTGACTCACATAGAGAAAAAAAGGTGTTATGTGAGAATGCTTTTTGCTGACTTCAGCTCAGCTTTTAACACAATCAATCCCGTGTAGACTACAGCCGCAAAACTCACACGGCTAGGACTATCTCAACACATCAGTCGTTGGGTTCATGGATGTAGCGGTGACTTGCCTCGCCGACCCAAAAGGGCCAGAGTTGCGTGTATGTTTTACAAGGAGACGGCGAATCGACGAGCTTCGGACGGACGGTGAATCTGACAGCACTTCGTACTAATTGTGGTGGTGTCGCTTGTAGCCATTTTTATTGGCTGGTTCAGAGTGCTTATTGGCTACGTGTTGGCTGGGTCAGGTGTATAAAAACATGGTATGCTCATTTAACAGGTGTTGAGCTTGTCGTTCGAGACAGTGAGTGGCGTATTGGAGATCGAGGTAAGAAATGTGTTGTTGTTTTGCCAAGTGAACCTATTGGACTCGTCCTTCACTTCTTTTCCTGTGTGTGTGTGTGCTTCCAACCAATTTTTGCAACAATGGACTTTCTGAAAAATCGTTGACAAACTGTCAAAATAAGCACGTACCTCTTCCCCACTTTCATGTTCAGAACTGATGCCCTAGAGCAGTGATTCCCAACCACTGTGCCGCGGCACATTAGTGTGCCGCAGAATGATTATTTTAGATTCAATTTACCCTTAATTATAGACAAGTTTCTGAAAAGAAAAGGCGATGGTGACATGAATAATTCTACAACGTCATTTAAAAAACCAAAAGTTCACCGGTTGTATAGTGATGATTACTTGAAATTTGGATTTCACTGGACTGGAGATACACAGATTCCTTCTCCGCTATGTGTTGTTTGCGGACAAACGCTGTCTAATGAAGCAATGGTTCCAAGTAAAATGAAAAGACATCTTATTACTAATCATCCTAGCCTTCAAACTAAAAATGTCGATTATTTTCAACGGTTATTAGAATCAAATGCAAGGTAAAGTCAACTATTTAAAAAAAAACAGTAACCGTGTCTGAAAAAGATCAATTATCTTCATTTGAGGTGGCCGAAATTATTGGTCTTAAATCGAAGTCTCATGTTCTTGCAAAATCAATGATCCTTCCAGTATGCAAAAAGATGGTGAAAATTATGCTTGGTGATAAGGCCGAACAAGAAATTAGCAGGATCCCTCTTTCAAACAATACTATTCAGCGAAGGATTCTTGACTTTTCTGATAATATTGAGGAAAATGTAATATCCAAATTTCAAAAATAGTCTGCTTTCCAAAATGATGAATCCACTGACATCAGTAATCATGCACAGTTAATTGCATTTATACATGTCATCGATGAAGATGCCATAATTAATCAATCTCTATGCTGCAAACAGTTACCCACAACTACAAAAGGTCAAGATATTTTTGATACAATCACAATATCCCTCGAAAAATATGGCTTATCCTGGGATTTATGTGTGGGAATATGTACCGATGGAGCACCATCAATGGTTGGTTCTGTAAAAGGTTTCGTATCTTTAGTAGAAAAACAGAATCCTTACATCGTGCGAACTCATTGTTTTTTACACAGAGGGGTATTAGTTTCAAAGAGAGCACAAAATGAACTAAAAGAGGTGATGAATCAAGTGATTGAAATGGTAAATTTCATAAAAACTCGGCCTTTGAAGTCCAGAATTTTTGAGTTGCTGTGCAAGGACATGAATTCTCATTATGTTCGTTTACTATTGCACGCAAGTAAGGTGGTTATCGAATGGAAACGTGCTATCTCGCGTAATTGAGCTTCAGAAAGAACTTTTTATTTTTTTTTTGAAAATGAAAAACTTGATAGATTTAGTAAATACCTTAAAAATGAATTGTGGATGTGTAAAATAGAGTACTTAAATGAGATATTTAGACATCTCAATAGTCTGAACAGCAATATGCAAGGCAGAAATGAAAATATTCTTACGGCAACAAATAAATTAGTTGCTTTTAAGGAAAAAAGTTGCAATATGGCAGAAAATAATGAAGGTAGATGATTTGGATATATTTCCCTTAATTCGCAAAACCTGCCTTACTGAGATGATTCCCATTATTAGTGAGCATTTGACATTTTTAGAAAATAAAATTGAAGATTATTTTCCATCAATCAGCATTGATGAATTTGATTGGATTCGCAATCCGTTCCTAGATTTATCAGTCATCAACCTTTTCAAATTTGAGTTATGTGAAGAGGAAGAATTAGCAAGTCTTTCCAGTGATCGTGGTCTCAAATTGAAGTACGCACAACTGCCATTGGACGCCTTTTGGATTTCTGTTATGGAAGAGTATCCAACTCTAAGTAAAAAAGCCATCAAAATCTTACTGAAATTCTCAACTTCATACCTATGTGAACTGGGATTTTCTTACCTAAACAACATTAAAAATAAAAAACGTGAAAGAATATTGAAGAAGAGTTAAGAGTGTGTCTCTCTCACATTCGGCCAAATATTGCAGCAGTAGTCAAGAAGCACCAGGCACAACTACCCCTCACCATTATTATTTTATAGCCGATATTGAATACAGGATATGTTGATTTATGTGAATAAAAATTCTTTTTATATAATACTTTTAGTTTTTTATTATTTTATTGCAAAAAATGAGTGGAAAATATTTATTTGTTGTGATAGGTGTGCCGCGAAGATTTAAAGAACTCAATAGTGTGCCGCCATGTAAAAATGGTTGGGAATCACTGTCCTAGAGGAATGTGTATTTAATCTTTTGTACACCATCTACACTTGTGATGGCATCCCTATCCCCCCCACCCACACGATCATTAAGTTTGCGGACGACAATACTGTAGTTGAACTTATTTCTGGAGGGGCGGATTACAGGAATGAAATAGAAAGTTTTGCTGCATATAGCTCGGAGAATAACTTTGAACTTTAAACATCTTAAAGACAAACGAGTTGATGGTAGACTTTCGGATAAATGTAACATTATATGTCCCTTTTAGTCATCGACGGTGTTTTTGTGGAGAGGGTGAATAAAATGACGTTTCTGGGAACGTGAACTGAAGAGACTGCAGAGACTTTTGGACTAGCAAACAAGAAGGCGTGCCAGCGACACTAGTGAGAATCCGCGGCAAAATTAATTTACAAAGGCAGATGCTGACGACCTTCAATCGCTGATCTGTTGAGAGTGTGCTGGCGTACGGCATCCATATTTGGCAATGCCAGCTGCTCGGCAGCGAACCACAGGGCCTGCCACAGCGTTATAGATGTTGCCCAGGAAATAATCGACTACTTGCTGCCGTCCTTGGAGGACACACCTAATTTTTTTTTTGGTCGCAGCAGAGCAGAGAACATAATGAAGGACAGACCGTATCCACTTATTTAATCTGTTACACTTAGGGCGACGTTTTAGATCTATTATTTCCAGGAAAAAGCACTTGAGGGACAGCATTTTTCCTTAGGCTGTGCTTTCGACGAACGCTGCCTCACGCGGACAATTTTAAACGTGTTTTAAACGTTAATACTTTTTTTTCCTTCGATGCTATGTGTGTTTGTTTTATCTGTGTTTGTGTGCGTGCGTGTGTGTGTGTTTGTGTGTGTGTGTGTATTTTTTTGTGGTGGAACACCTGGGGGCGACTGTTCAATTTTATTGTGCATTGCACAGTGACAAGAAGAATAAATAAATAACAACCCCCCTCTCTACCTCCATATGTTTATACTTATTTAAGTTTCAGTATCTATCTATCTATCTATCTATCTATCTATCTATCTATCACAATGCTTTCCTATCTGTTTTCCCGTTTATCAATCAATCACATCACACACACACACACACACACACAAACACACACACACATATACTCTCTCTCTCTCTTTCTCTGTCTCTCTCTCTCACGGTCTCTCGGTTTATATTTGTAAAAGGGGGAATCTCAATTGTAAAATCTCAACATGACAGTAAAAAAATGGAGTCACTTCGAATGAAGACACACAAGAGAGAAAAAAAAGATATGATGGAGAGAAAAATAAAAAAAGTTAAAATGAGAAAGAAAAGCACAATAACAAATAATGGAAGACATAAAAGTTAAAAAAAATTATTAAAATCAAACAGAAACACATTTAAAGAATGTAAAAATCAAATCTTCAATGCTTAAAATACACTGCAGTTGAATTCATCCGTATTTTTAAAGCGTTTTTAATATTTTCAATGCTTTTAACAGTAAAAATATGTATTTACGAATCTATTTCATTCCATAATTTCCTTTGTTTTACCCATCATCCATTGCTGTTTTCCGGTCGACAGAATTCCACCGACCAAGTGCTGACAATCTGACGTCACTGGGTCTGAATTTTTGCGATGATAAAAATATATACGCCGAATTTATTTCTGGATGCCTTAAAACTTCTCTTGCCCTCCTAATCAGAAAGAAGAAAAAAATCTTACCAAATTTCTTTTTTTTATAAATTTATTAGCTTGAAACTTCATTATATTGATACCTGCAGCAGCATGGAAAACTCACGCTTCGATAGGCATTGCGCATGCGTTTTGACACTAAAATATTGGATGGCGGGAAAAATAACGTTATTAAACAAAAAGCTACGATAAGTAATGCACATCCATGCACCTAAAGAATATACGTGCATGTAAGCAAATATATACTCACATAAATGTATGCAGGCCCGTAGAATGTATTATGCAGGAATAAAAAAGAATATTTATATATGTCTACACCTATCTGTTCATATGGAATCATAGATATGATTATATAACTATCTAACACATAGATGTCGGAGCAATGGTTGTTTTAAACTGGGTACAGTATGTAAATCGGGTAGTCGATCAAGATTAACCCATGAGGGTCGTTGGGGCACCACATGTACTGCAGCCATACCAACATTAGTGTTGTCTTGAGAAAGATACGTCACAGATGGTGTCTGACTCTCTCCACGCTGGTTTGAATTCAGAATTTTACTTCTCCTAGAATGGTTGCCAAACACGGCTATAGGGCCCAGTCTCATCGGCTATTTACTCGTAGCTTGAATGTAAGGAACACGATTTCTCCAATTTCGCATCATGAGCCGATTCTACGAAACTCACCATTTGTCATTACGTGCCCTGATGATGACTTAAGAAAGTCGAAAGCCTAGAGCATATTTCTTCCGAAATGAACTTTGGGCAATTTCTGACGGAATTTCCTCCTTATCTGAGAAGGATTATTCGTAATTTGCAAAAAGTTGACTAATAAAGGCTAATCGACATAAACTGTCTGTTGTGTTTAATATATATATATATATATATATATATATATATATATATATATATATATATATATATATATATATGTATGTATGTATGTATTAATTGGTGCAGTATATACAATATTATAAAAGTAATCATCCAAAGAATTAATCTGTAAAGTTAATGTAATTAAAGGCGAAATCACTTCGCTAACAGATCAATAAAACGACAGAGCATTTATCCATCTTAATTTTAAACATACGGATCACGTCATTCAGAGAGTTGTTAATAAGTTAATATTTTATTGATCTGTTAGCGAAGTGATTTCGCCTTTAATTACATTAACTTTACAGATTAATTCTTTGGATGATTACTTCTTTATAATAATAATAATAATAATAATATATAATCAAAATGATCAGTTTATTTTTTTAACATCCAAATTTTTCTGTTATCTCGACAACACTTGCTTTTATAGACATATGGCTATAGAGATATAAATATATATATACTAACTAAATTATTTTCCTAAATTTTTAAACATTTTTACTATTCAGAGTGGTCTGAAAGTTTTGTCACCTCCTACCAAAAAGCAATGAGAATAGGAGAAGAAGAAATACAGTAATACAACATTTTTTTTTATAGTCAGTTTATTAACGTTTATTGACAGTGTCACACATCGAGTAGATCTGTGTGAGCACCATCATTTTTGTGTCAGACATCTGAAATAGAAAATTATATTATGCTGGGGTGACAAGATTTTCAGACCACCCTGTAGAATGAAATATTGATAGAAAACAATTACAGTATCCCTTGAGCATTTTCGCTTCGATATAAAATTTTATTCACACGATTTTAGAGTATTAATGTGCTTAAAACATCCTGAGATTTGACGAGCTTAAAACGTCTCCTGATTTGATGAGCTTAAAATTTTGCTTAATTCCCTGAAAAAATTGAACACCCAAAACTAAAACTCTTTCATGCTTTTCTTTATAAACTTTAAAAACATTTATTTTTATTTTTGAAAATGATGTACTAACGTTAACTGCTGGTAACATAGTGTGCATACGTTCTTTACGGGTGTGGAGCAATAAAAATTGCTTTACTTACTTATAAAAGATTACATTCTTGAATATAACTGACAAAAAGCGGGCATATTTTGACAAAGTAACTCTCGTAACAGTGCACCGTGTGTACTTGGGATTTAGACGGTGATGCAGTCTACGTAAGCCTTTGTGTCATGAAAGAGTCCAACCGCATGTCAAAGACGCACTTTTATGTACCGTGTCCATACAGGTGGTCATGGTTCTCTACAACTTCCTTTCCTTTGTAGCGTTTAAGATTGTTTTTTTTACTATCGTTTCCACTTCCAAGTCTGTCATTCTTTTATACACGTCCGGTTGGTAGGATAACAGATGTTTCCCTCTGGCCTTCTTTTCTTCAATAGGGCCTGCGAATATCAAATTCACCAAGCCCTCTTTCCTCATTAAGTGCCCTAAAAATTTAACCTATCTCTTTTTTATTCTAAGTGACCTTTTAGTTTCCATTTTCCGTAAACTTTCCTCATTACACATATGGTATTCTCAGCATGTTTCTGTAGAACCACAAGTCTCCTTTTCATGTGTGAGGAAATTGCCCCTCGTTCACTGCTATAGAGGAGGATCGATATTACATAGAGGTTCAGGGCTGTTTTCTTTTTTTTTTGACGAAAAATATTTTGTTTAGCTTTTGGAAGGCTTCTTTCTACAT
>CAHIKZ030001001.1:3165000-3280000 GCA_903632075.3 Acanthosepion pharaonis | reverse complement strand
TATACCGTCTCTGGATTGGCGGGATCAATACAAAGTAGATATTGACACACTCCGCAGAATAGCATAAAATGTAGGACAAGAACAATAACAACACTAATAACAACAATATCAATAATAATAACAACAACAACAGCAATAATAATAATAATAATTGTAACCCAGCATCAATTTTTTTCATGCTGGGTTACAATCTCTCCATCAATAATTATAATAATAATAATAGTAGTAGTAATATTAGTAGTAGTATGAAAAGAGGGAGTAATGGATAGCGGCTCGGATTCGAATTCCGATCGAATCCGTTACATTCACTTACGTGCTAATATCCTTGGGAAAGGTATCTTCTTCTTTCCCCCCACCTATGGGTAAATAGCAGTACGTGCTAATATCCTTGGGAAAGGTATCTTCTTCTTTCCCCCCACCTATGAGTAAATAGCAGTACGTGATAATATCCTTGGGAAAGGTATCTTCTTCTTTCCCCCACCTATGGGTAAATAGCAGTACGTGCTAATATCCTTGGGAAAGGTATCTTCTTCTTTCCCCCCACCTATGGGTAAATAGCAGTACGTGCTAATATCGTTGGGAAAGATATCTTCTTCTTTCCCCCCACCTATGGGTAAATAGCAGTACGTGCTAATATCCTTGGGAAAGGTATCTTCTTCTTTCCCCCCACCTATGAGTAAATAGCAGTACGTGCTAATATCGTTGGGAAAGGTATCTTCTTCTTTCCCCCCACCTATGGGTAAATAGCAGTACGTGCTAATATCCTTGGGAAAGGTATCTTCTTCTTTCCCCCCACCTATGGGTAAATAGCAGTACGTGCTAATATCCTTGGGAAAGATATCTTCTTCTTTCCCCCCACCTATGAGTAAATAGCAGGACAGACCGGGTTCTATAGACTTGGATAGCAACTGATCTATCGTAGAAAGAAATGGCAACTTACTTCAGGAAAAAATCTGCCTCGTCAGTCATGTATCGAAAGATACATGATCGCCTAAGTGTGTATGGCACATGAAAAAAAAAAGAGGATATTGAAGAGGATGAAGGCACTGAACATAAAGAGAATGGTGAAAACTGAACAGACTAATCCAAAGAACACGCTGACATTTTAAGTCCTCTTTTCTAAAAGGTAGTCATTTAAAATCTCGTTTAGCATTTACACGTGAACAGGATAACGTGGTTACCCGGTCTCATTCTGGGAGCATAGACCATGATGATGAGATGAGTTGAGAACAAGCACTATTCGGCCTTAATGAACAGAATTTTTTTTAAAGACCCCGCAGAGAATTTTGAATTGAAAGACCACAATCCCCATGACAAAAGGTAAAAAAGGGTTTATCATACTTTGTGGGTATTTCTCTGCAAAAGGAATAGGTAACTTGGTAAGATTTGATCGTACAAGGGGAAAAAAAACAGGTTTATTTTGAAAAATTGGATGTCAACTTGAAATTTTAAGAAATCTAAAACTGAAATATCGTTGGATATTTTTATACATATAAAGGATCGGTAATATTATAGGTACTGACCTGGCATCTCGACATCAATCACTTTCACTACGTCGTGGTGAGATTTCCCTTTGTATTTTCAATAAATATTTTCATGGCAATTGTTCTATTGAGCTCTCCTCCTTGGAATCTCGACTGTATGAATTTAAGCTTATTACTAGATGGGCAAATATGTTTCCTCGTTTTAGTGTTGAAATATCTAGTTCTATTCAAATAATTTCTTTTCTTGCACTCCCTTTCGGTTGCTTGCTTCCTTAACTTCTACATTTTTATAAAAGTTTTAATGCAGTCGTCGTTTTCTATCTTCCTGAAACCTATTCTTTTAGTGCTCTTTCTCCTCACTAATATTTTCTCATTCTCTTTCACTTCCTGTAATCCCTTGTGTCTTAGTGGCATTATCGCTTTGCTTGGGGTGAAATGGTTATAAAATATATATAAAAATGTCTCAACATATACGTTTTAATTAGTCCACAAAAATCTTGACTATAAGAATAGAAAAGTATTACTTCGGCCTTCACAGAGTCTCGACCAGAATTGAATAGAATGTAATCGGAATGAATTGAAAAGATGTGTAAGAACAAGAAAACTACAAGAACTTGTAAGATTAGACATATGACATTTGGTCAAATATCTATGAAAAGGGTTAGAAAAAAATTTATAGTTTACAAAGTATATATAAGTTACTATGAATATTCGCCTTTCATTAATTTTGAAAATACAATTATTTTTCTTTCGTTTACAATTGTTTAGAATTAAATATTTTAAAAAAATGTATTTATTAACGTCAAATCTATTACTCTGTCTTTTTTCCAGAAAACTTTTACAACTGAATTACTTTGCAATGCGCTTCTCGTTAGGCAAGAATGAAATGGAATCATTGCAATTATCAAAATAGAACAAAGGACAAACTTCAACTATCAACGATCGTCTGTGATTTACCAAGGCTCATGACTTCAAATGCGAAACCAGTCTGGGGTCGAAAATACGCTACTGATACTGTTCTTCCAAATAATGAGAATGGACACCGTGAGTAGATGATTCCAAATGATGGTCCTCCTTAACCAACGCCAAGTAATAACAAAAAGAAAGAAAAAGTAAAATAAGTTAAAGACGATGATAAGGAAGCATACAACTATGCTGTACACAAAAGATTAGATTGGCAAATATTTCAATAACTTCCCAAAGAAAACGTTCCTTTACCATAAGTCTCAGGTGAACGACTTGGGAAATGATTGTATTAAACAGCAAATCAAAAGAATTAAATAACAACAACGACCACAATAATAATAATGATAATAAGACTACACAATACACACTGACAGAACAATCAAAGCCAACCGCCCAGACATTGTTATTAAAGACCACAAACAAAAAAGTGCCTCCTTATTGATATGGCAGTCCCTGCTGACTGCAATGTATCTTTGAAGATATTCAAAAAGCTGTCAAAATACAAGGACCTTGAAATAGAAATCTCAAAAATGTGGCATATGGGAACATCAACAATCCCTGTTGTAGTTGGAGCCCTAGGATTGGTTGGAAAAGATTCCAGTAGACTAATTGAAGGGATTCCTGGAAGTCCATGCCTCAAAGAGATAAAAAATTGTTCTGACAAGTACAGCCCACACTTTACGAAGGGCTTTATCTATGTAATATTTTTTTTTGTCAGTGGAAAGTGTCATGATGCCATTTCTAACCTTAGATCCCTGGGCGGGACCCGGAAAGAAATGTGTAAACGCCAGAAATCAAAGAAAATAATAATAATAATAATAATAATAATCTTCAACTTTTACAGAAAGGTAACTGCAAGAAATTGGCATGAACTCTACCCAGAGCAGGTTACAGAGATAGGACCTGTAGGAATTTTATGGGATTTTACAATGCAAATAGGTAGAACGATCAAAGACATCAAAAACAAAATATGCTTTCTTATTGACAATGGCAATCCCTGCAGATTGTAATGCACCTTTGAAGATCTTCTAAAAACTATTAAAATACAATGACCTGGTTATCTAAATCTAAATAATGTGACACATGAGTACATCAACAATTCCAGTTGTAGTGGGAGCACTCGGATTGATTGGAAAAGGGTGCGATAGACTCATGGAAGCGATTTCTGGTAGCCCAAACCTTAAAGAAATACAAAAAAATTGTACTCACAAGTACAGCCCACACCTTTCGAACGGTTTTATTATAGTAAAATGTGTATAATCTTAGGTTTTTCTTAAAAAATGCTCAGTAGCAAATTTCATGATGCCATTTCCTTAAGTCTCTGGTTGATACACAGAAAGAAATGAGTATACACCAAAAATCAAAAGAAATGAATTAATAGTAATAATAATAATAATAATAAGAATAATGATAATGAGAATAAATGTGTAAAGCGAGAGTGGTTTGAACCTGAGAACGACAACGTTCTTGGTACTGAACAAACAACGAGATAAGACGTCTTTTGAGTGGTTGAGAAAAGGGGATCTCAAAAAGGAAACAGTAGAGTTATTATTTTATTAATCGGGACGAGCCATTACAACGAGAGTAATTAGAAAATTAGTGGACGCAGGAGACGTTTCAGCAGCGTTGCCGATTGGATGCTGAAGCAGATGAAACGATTGGTTTACAGAAATAGGATGCATGACAAAGTGATGGCTGGAAAACTTTTTCAAGAATTTGAATTTGCGTGTGCAGCTAAATGGTATAATCATAAGTCGGAGAGGTTCTTCGATAACGAAAAACTAACGAACATTTTAAAGCTCAAAGTCTTTAACATTTGCACCCGGATATAATTTTCTTAGCCCAGAAAGAGTATTTTGAGAAGGGAGAACATAAAATTGAAAACTATACAATCTTAAAATGCGAAATCAAGAGGTGGTGCTGGATAGCTCAGAGCAGTACCACATATGAAAAAGAACGAGATATCCTTTGACATGGATAGCGGAACGAGAACTGTACTCTCTCGTAATTAAATAAAGGATTCAGTTAGAAATTCAATAGACACCTGAAGAATGTCTGAAAGTAGAGATGAAAATATTAGTCTGAAGGCTAATAGTAACAACTCCCCATACAAGAAATTCAAACAGGAATAAATCTTCAATAAGTTTACAGCACAAAGCTAAATTCAGACAGGAAGACTATTCTTGTCCAATCTTTCAAATATAAGCGGAAATTACAGTTTAGCTCTATCTTCGAAAATCAGCATTCTAAAATCTTGGCTTACACCTGATCTCGGACATTGATCTTTAGCACCGGTGAGAAATAGGCATGTTTAACCACTTATATACGAAATCCAGTTTCTTTTTCTATGTCCCTTGATGATATTGGCGCTCATGGATCGCCATAATTTACTGTCCTTTGTAGCTCTTAGTAAATTTTGTCTTTTTGCCATCTCTCCTAAACCCTGATAAGCCAGTTTGGTAGTTTATGCGCCTTTTCTCCTACCATTCTTGTCTTTAAAATCATACTTACTATAAAACCCAGGTTGTGTGTGTGTGTATGTGTGTGTGTGTGTGTATGTGTGTGTGTGTGTGTCTGTTCGTTTATATATTGGATCGGATTTCCTACATTTTTCAACCGATTTCAACTAAACTTCATAGGACTACGTAAAATTACCATGCGGTAGTTCTGACAGCGCCCAAAATTGGAAAAACACAATTGTTTTTGCACGAAATCAATTTGAAAACAGGATTAAAAGGCTTCTTTGTCGCGAGAAGGGGGACAAATATCGAGTTATACTTATTATAAAACCCAGGTTGTTTGTTTTTTTTTTTTTGTGTGTGTGTGTGTGTTCGTTTATATATGGGATCGGATTTCCTACATTTTTCAACCGATTTCAACAAAACTTCACTTTTTTTTTGGCAGGTAGTGTTTCTTAGTGTCTTGCACACAATTGTTTTTGCACGAAATCAATTTGAAAACACGATTAAGAGGCATCGCTGTCGCGAGAATGAAAGAGGGACAATTCATATAGAGTTATACTTATTATAAAACCCAGCTTGTTTGTTTGTGTGTGTGTGTGTGTGTGTGTGTTCGTTTATATATGGGATCGGATTTCCAACATTTTTCAACCGATTTCAACAAAACTTCACTTTTTTTTTGGCAAGTAGTGTTTCTTATTGTCTTGCACACTTTTTTCTTTATTTTTACATTCAGAATGCTTTTGAAAATTCCATTTACAAGACGATTGTTTATAATAAAATTCTATTCAATTAGTAGACTCATAACGATTGAAAACAATGTTTTTGTTTGAGTATGAGTTTGACCAATTCGTAAAAGAAAATAAAAAAAAATAATTAAGACATGCGTGTCCGTTAACCTAAAACAATAATCTTTGTCAATTTTATTTTTCAGTCTTTATGATGGTCGATACTTGATCTATCTCTTACTGTTACATCCCCGGGCAACACCGAGCTCTACTGCCAGTGTCTTATGAGTCTCAAATTTTCCAAGACTACTATGTGCCCTAGAAAATTCAGCTGTTGCTTCCTGATGTTAAGTTTAAGTGTCCTTTTTGTTTTCATTTTCGCTAAAACGCTGCTCACACGTTATGTTGATGATATTCTCAGCATCCTTCTGTAGAATCGTAATGAGATTGTTCAGAATTCACTGCCATATAAGAGAACTGTGTAGTACTAAGTTAGTAGTGAGTCTCCCAATTTCGAAGTAATAATTACAGTAGTACCGCATTACTTTCCTCTTCTCTCCCATCTATGAGATAAATTGTAGGGTAGACTGAGCTCTCTAGTCTTGAATGGCAACAAATCTACAGAATGACTAATCTAAATTCGAAACCGAGGAGAAGGAAACAAGTAACCAACCCAATCTTTCATAAGAAGTCATTGCATGTAGGTGCATGTAGGTAGATTGGAACTCCATAGTTACACTACTTATTTTGGTTTAGGTATTTAAATTGTTCTGCAGGTTTATCCGTAGCCTTTCTTCTCTGCCTTGATCGGACTTGGTAGAATCGGTTCTTTACTTAGGGAAGAGATTTTCAGTTCGCAATTGATCGATTAAGAACTACCGGTGATCAAAGCTTAGATCAAGAGTTTGCATGCTAAGTTATCTTTTAACTGAACCTTTGAGCAAGCGCACCTGTGTACGTTTGTTCAAAGATGACTGTCAAAAGAAAAGTTAAATATACTAACGGGGATGAGCAAACTGAGACAGAACGATTTAGATAGAGATGAACAGATAGAGATGAACAAATTGAATTTGAGAATAAGGTAGCTTGATAGATAGATACAAGAAGATAAGCATATTGATATAATCAGATTATGACAATCACATTTAGAAAGAAAGAAAGAAAGAAGAAAAAGATATGCCTACACAGATTGTCAGAATGACGACCATAGTATGTTACTTGAAACACTGAAAGCGTTATTGTCGTGAGTTCAATCCTAGCAGAGTGTCACAGTAGTGTAGTCTTGTACTTGAGTAAGCGAAGCGGTGTCAATAATATTGAACTTTGAACTTTACTAACCAATAGTCTTCGGTTTTAACAAGGTCAATTTGCATAGGGGTAATGAGTTTGAAAGTCACCTTAAGTAAAGAGTTTTATGAAAATATCTACAGAATATTAACTATTATAACATTTCAAAACCAAACGTTTCCTCATCACCGAGAAAACCCAGCCTTTTCTCCGGTTGTGATGAGCGTCTCAACTTTCAATGAGGCTCTTTGCCTGGAACGTCTGTTGGGACACAAGTTAAACTTACATATTAAGTAGAACTCATGTATACGATCCATTGCTAAAGATACTGGAAAAAATGGTCAGTTTATTGTACTGCTCCTGAAAGTACCTGCTTCCTTCTGCCATGCATTACTTTTACAAGAGTCAGATCAAACCAAAAATAAAGTATTATTGTCATATCTTGGCTGGAGCTCCACAGTCTTCAATTTCCAGCCTTGACAGAGTTCAGAATCGTTCACGCGACTTCATGGGTGATGAATTATTTTCCATCCTACAACCTCTCTCCATCTAACAAAACACCACAAACCTATCGCTATTATTCAGACGAGATACAATGCTTAGTTCCACCAGTTCAGACCTTCACATTTAGGCTCCGCCATGCTATATACATACGGTATATATATTACTTAAATGTTATTTTTTAGTGGATACTTGTATTTGAGTAGTCGCTCCATTCGAATTCTACCCGAAAGTGCATATTTTTCTCTAATAACATTTCTCAGATATTCAGAGCAGCAGACGAAAATAAATAAATATACTGTTTAATAAACAAAGGGAGCGTCTACACAAATATGACTATATTCTAATATATATATATATATATATATATATATATATATATATATATATATATATATATATATATATTGATTTAAAATATGTTTTTCCGCTACACAGTTCTAACCATTTATAAAAATAAAAACCATTTGTAAAAATAAAAATATCTATAAGAACACCGGATTATATATCTTACTGTTCTTTCTTTTTTTTATTATATATATATATATATATATATATATATATATATATATATATATACGTATATTATATATATATATATATATATATATATATATATATATATATATACAGTATAACTGTGTTGTCATTTTTTGAAGTGGATGAGTGATGCCTGTAATATAAGGTAACGCGAGATTCGGAAACAATATAATAAAAAGACATAAATATGTGTATTGCTTAAAAAGTAATGCATGATTAGCAATGAAATTTTATCGAATAAAGATTAGGTGTAATGCATATATATTATACAAAGTTACAAAAAATTACATTATGGAACAAAGGAAATAAGCTACTGGACAAAAGTTAAGGAACAATGTTAATAATTTGCATAAACTTTTAATTTACATTGTTAAAAACTCAATGGAGCTTTTCAACAATAAGTAAAAGTTCATTTATCATTAGGACTTTATTTTTAAGCAATATGGCAAATTCTACACGCAAAACGCTCTCTTTTGAAGAAAAAAACCTCATTATCGTTAACTATCAAGAAAAAAGTCAATTTCAGAAATTTCTGATATTTTTCATAGGTCTAAAAGTGTCGTTCATCATGTAATTAGCAGGTATAAATATTCCCCCTCTTTTTGCTTTTCATTTTCGTTGTTGTTCTTTTCGTTTAATTTATCAATTTTTCCAACGATTTTCTTCTTAGGGACTATTACCATTAATAAATTCCTTGTTTTTAAAACAATATATATATATATAATTATTCGAAAATTATAACATAAATATGTTATAAAATCACTACAAAATAGCCATTTTGTTTCAACACCTCTTTCTAATTGTTTTTATCAAAGGTCTAAGTTACTTGATAAAAGGAAAAATATTTCTGCCTTTTCATTGAATGTAGAATAAACCCTTTATTCTACATTCAACACCATCATTTGATAAGACACCACGAACTTTTAAAATTACTGGGTCTAAAAAGTTACTCCAAAATTCGCTTGAGGATGAAATGGAACTAATGTCTTTAATTTAATTACAAAATTAAATTCGGAGCTTTTAGTTTCCATTTTTGAAACATGGTTAGAATTGTATAGCGAAAAAAATTTTTTAAATCAATTAATTTATAATATATATATTTATATATATGTGTGTGTGTGGGTGTGAATTTTTACGCTTAAATCCTCTATTCTAGCTTTAGTTTATTTCTAATGCCATGTCTGAAGTATGTAATCATGGCCCTCCACCACTTATTTTTTAATATCTCTGAATTACTACTACTTCTTACTGGCGTGATTTCTCGTTGCTTTCATCAGGATGTTGAGTTTAGCGTAGTTTTTCTCCTAGACATTGAAGCGGCTACAGTCTTTATCATGCTTTTACGCAGTCATCAGGCCTGAACAAGGTCAGGACACTCAAGCCTCCGTTCCGGATACCTACTGAATTCGTGCTAGCGCAACCTTCGACAACATTCGACCAGTTCCGCCTACCCAATTTCTCTTGGATCAACTACTGGTATGGATTTCAGGCACATTCCAAAGGTGCCGCACAATGGGATAGCCCCCTTAGACCGATAACATCAAGCTACACGATGTAGTGTTGCGATGAAAGCCTATTTTTAAATCAGTTAATTTATATTATTTATGCTCTGTAAATTTACATTCAGCACTGTTTTGTAAAAATAAAACATCAATAAGAACACCGGATTACATATCTTATTGTCCTTCCCCGTTTTTTTTTTACTATAATATATATATATATATATATATTTTTTAAGCGTTTCACCCCAAGCAAGGCGGAAAGCCACTAGGACGCAAGGGGTTACAGAAAATTTGGAGCAACATTAGATAGGAGTGATAGAAGAAAGGATGAGGAGAAGGGTAGTAGATAGATCAAGGCAACTGGAGATATAGAGGCCAGAGAGAGAGAGAGAGAGAGAGAGAGAGAGAGAGAGAGAGAGAGAGAGAGAGAGAGTACCTGGAACCCCTTCATAAACAAGAAACAAGGCGTAAGCCCCTACCATGTCCATAAGAAGGGGGAGAGTGCTGTTGTATATATATATATATATATATATATATATATATATATATTTAACAAAACATGAATTAGAGAGTGATTGCTTCCATAACACACAACTATATATATATATATATATATATATATATATATATATATATATATATATATATATATATATATATATATATATATATATATATATATATATACAACTATATATATTTATGAATAAAAATGACAAGAGGAAAACTGGTAATTGCTGACGTGTTTCGTCCAATGTGGACTTTATCAAAGCAAAAAATACGAAAATGAAATTAATTGAACAAAGTAACTAATATCTGTATGTAAGTTTTTGTTTTCCATGTCGACAAATATGAAAATTTCTCCGATTTAACCAGTAGAGAAGACAATATTTATGAATAAAAGTTTCCAGTTTTCCTATTGTCATTTTTATTCATAAATATTGTCTTCTCTACTGGTTAAATCGGAGAAATTTTCATATCAACTGTATATATATATTTAATTAATTCATCGAGTCTACCTCATCAACCTCAACAGAATGCAGAAAGCACTGGACAGCCGTTTCGATCTATATTTGGGACTCATCAGCAGTTTGGTTGTCAGGCGAACATCATACCAACTGTTCCAAATGGGCCTCGGTGACGAAGAGATTCCAAATCAGACTCAACTTAGCGCCGATCGCTAACTATTCACATATTCCGTATATATATATATATATATATATATATATATATATATATATATATATATATATATATATATATATATATATATATATATATATATATATATATATATATATATATATATATATATATATATTGTGTTTAGAAAAAAAAAAAAATCGATAGAAGCCAAAGATGAAAGTGAAGCATAAAGAAATAAAAAAAGACCAAAAGTCAGGCAGCTACCTAAACAGTAATAAACTCTGCTCTATGCCAAAGTTACCAATAGACAGAATAAATACTTTTTCTAGTGTTACGACTGAGGAGTTCAGGCAGCTACTTAAGTTTCACGGTCCAACGATCCTCAGGCAACCAGAACGCCCATTAACCAACCTATCTATTCTACATATTATAAGGATCACACTTTGACCACCTTTTGTTTTAATCACACACACACACACACACACACACACACACACATATATATATATATATATATATATATATATATATAGTATTAGTGGTAAATATACGCATACATATGCAAAATATATAAATACCCATAGATGTATATTTTTTGAATAAAAATTTCAAGAGGAAGAATCCAGGTAGAACTCAATGTCCAGGACAGAGTAAGGATATAATAAAAAGGCTTAAACACTAATATTCCATGGTCATAATTTATTCCATTGGAATCGTAAATACGATCCAATTCATCAGACCTACAAATTCAAAAAGAAAACAGAAAAAACAACTCCGGAAATAAAAAAAAGAATTTAGAGAGAGTGTAAGTATGAGGGGTAACAGACTAGAGAAGGAGGGAGATTATTATTTTATTTTTTTATTTTATATATATATATATATATATTTATATATATATATATAAGGAATAAAAGAAGGGAAACAGGCGTGCATTGGTGAATATTTTATTTATATTTAATTGTGGGGGCGGCATTGCGTTGGAAGAATAACGATTATCATCACAGGATGTGGATTCGGTGAGCAGAGTTCAAGTACCAGCTTAATCTGCTGCGTTCAATATCCTCTAATACCCTGGAAAAGGCATGAATCCATCGCTTCTCCTTCCCAGCTATGGGTCAAATAAAAGGTAGACTTGGGTACGAGTGAGTCAAGAAGAACGACAATGAATTAAAAAGGGTGGATAAGTGTTATGGGAACTTACCTATAACGATAATGGACTCTTCCTGACACTATAAATACGGCGCCTCTCAAGAGGTATAATGAATGAATGGTGTAACGAGCACCATAAACCTGGCACCAAGAACCCACATTACAACCCTCGGGGTGGCTAGATGAATGAATGGTGTAACGAGCACCAGGTCATGACTGGTGAACTCTCTGCTTTGGCAGAGAGGAACCCGGACGAAGCTTTGCCGAAGGGCAAGGTTTCGCCCGGGGAGGTAGACAGGCCCCTGAACCCGTCTAGGCGGGTTCAAAGATAATATTTTGGCCGAGCCTACGGGCTCGGGAAACCCACCTTAAACTTGGCCTTGTGCCACATGCAACCCTCGTGGGGTGGCTAGATACCGAATGAATGGTGTAACGAGCACCAGGTCATGATTGGTGAACTCTGCTTTGGCAGAGAGGAATCCGGACGAAGCTTTGCCGAAGGTCAAGGTTTCGCCCGGGGAGGTAGACAGGCCCTGAACCCGTCTAGGCGGGTTCAAAGATAATATTTTTGGCCGAGCCTACGGGCTCGGGAAACCCACCTTAAACTTGGCCTTGTGCCACATGCAACCCTCGTGGGGGTGGCTAGATACCGAATGAATGGTGTAACGAGCACCAGGTCATGACTGGTGAACTCTCTGCTTTGGCAGAGAGGAATCCGGACGAAGCTTTGCCGAAGGGCAAGGTTTCGTTCGGGGAGGTAGACAGGCCCTGAACCCGTCTAGGCGGGTTCAAAGGGTATATTTTTGGTCGAGCCTACGGGCTTGGAGACACCCACTTTAATCTCGACCTCGTGCCACATATATTCTTCGTGGGTGGGATATTAAATACAATGAATGGTGTAACGAATTGAAACAGTATTAGTTCACTCTAAACCAGACAGACAGTCATTACTAACCACTTCAACTTCTTGTACTATATTTCTTTTGTAATATATCTTTGTTATTCTACTCTTGTGTTCGTGTTGTTCTTCCTTGGTTCTAACTTGGACCATAACTGTGGTGCAAGGATATTGGACCATAACAAGAAGGCAACGGCAAACTACTCCAATATCTTTCCCAAGAACTCACCAATTGACATATATTAAAGAAATGGAAGCTGT
Organism: Acanthosepion pharaonis; assembly: GCA_903632075.3. NCBI lineage: Eukaryota > Metazoa > Mollusca > Cephalopoda > Sepiida > Sepiidae > Acanthosepion > Acanthosepion pharaonis. The sequence continues at coordinate 3,267,079 of CAHIKZ030001001.1, read as the reverse complement.
AGAGAGCTATGAACGACTAAGCACTGAAGAGAAATAATATTAGCTGAATGTTCTGGCTGCTGGTAGATAGGAATATTTTTGCGAGTCGGGATCAGTGGTGGGGATGCATATTTACTAGATTTGATAGATTATCATTCGAAAAGCGACTTTTACTGCCAAAGACGTGCAGCTCAAAAAGGCAAGCAGCCCAAAAAGGCAACCAACCACAAAAGATAAAATCGAAAACAAAATAGAAAAAAGATGAAATGGAAGATGAAAAGAGAAGAAGAAAAAGAAGAAAATCAAATAGAAATGAAGACAAAATGTAAGATGAAAAGAATAATAACAAGAAGAAAAAAGGCGTATAGGAAAAAAAAAGTGAAAATTGAAGTATAAAGCAAAGCAACAAAATAGGAAAAAAAGAGAAAATGAAAGAAAGTAAAATAAAAAGCAAGTAAACAGAAGAATGGTAAATAGAAAAGAAGACAAAATGGAAGATGAAAAGAGAAGAAAAAGACGAACAAAGGAAAATTGAAAAAGAAAAAAGCAAAAACAAATGGAAGATGAAAAGAAAAAAAGAAGAAAAAAAAGACAAATAAAAAGAAGAAAAATGGAAGATGAAAAGAGAAGAAAAAGACGAACAAAGGAAAATGGAAAAAAAAAAAAAACAAAAAAAGATGAAAAGAAAAAAGAAGAAAAAGAAAGACAAATAGAAAAGAAGACAAAATGGAAGATGAAAAGAGAAGAAAAAGACGAACAAAGGAAAATTGAAAAGAAAAAAAGCAAAAACAAAATGGAAGATGAAAAGAAAAAAGAAGAAAAAGAAAGACAAATAGAAAAGAAGACAAAATGGAAGATGAAAAGAGAAGAAAAAGACGAACAAAGGAAAAAATTGAAAAAGAAAAACAAAATGGAAGATGAAAAGAAAAAAGAAGAAAAAGAAAGACAAATAGAAAAGAAGACAAAATGGAAGATGAAAAGAGAAGAAAAAGAAGCGAAAAGGAAAATTGAAAAAGAAACAAAAATGGAAGATGAAAAATGAAAAAGAAAAAAAGAAAGACAAATGGAAATGAAGACAAAATGGAAGATGAAAAGAGAAGGAAAACAGGAAGAAAAAGAAGAGAAAAGAAAAATTGAAAAAAGCAAAAGGAAGATGAAAAGAAAAGTAAGAAGAAAAAGAAAGCCAAATAGAAAAGAAGACAAAATGGAAGATGAAAAGAGAAGGAAAAGAGGAAGAAAAAAAAGAGTAAAGAAAAATTGAAAAAAGCAAAAGGAAGATGAAAAGAAAAAATATTAATAATAAGAAGAAAGGTAAATAGTAAAGAAGACAGAAATTGAAATATAAAGCAAAGTAGAACAAAACGCGATAAAACAGAAAAAAGACAAAATCAAATAAAGTAAAATAAAAGCAAGCAAAGAAGATGAAATGAAGAAGAAAGGTAAATAGAAAAGAAGGCAACCGTTATATTCTATTTTAATTATTGTTCTTTCATTGTTCTCTCTACTAGTAGCTGTATTAACTTTTTGGTTTGAAATGATTAAAAAAAGGAAGAAGAAAGAGAAGATGATAAAGATAAACAACTCTTTACGTTCGAAAGCTAAAATGTTATTAACACCTTATTCTACATACTTTTACTGGGTTCATTTATATATATATATATATATATATATATATATATATATATATATATATATATAAATGAAGAGAAAAACAGATTTAGAATGCACATTTATTTAGGATTTACTTTATAAAAAATGTGCTCAATACAACGTAGACCATAATATTTTTAATGATATTTTTATTTTAAAATATTTTACATTGTGACACGGAAATTTCTATGTTTGGGTCTTAATATTTTTGAAACCCATCATCAGGAAATGTTCGGTACTTTTTAATGAAAATGATTTACTTTTCAAACGTTATATATATATATATATATATATATATATATATATATATATATATATATATATATATATATATATAATACCGTTTTTTAAAGTATGGCATACTTACAGGAAAAAAGTGCTCCATGTCATGGACAGACCTTATGTTAATATAAGCAGTGTGGACATAGGTATCAAGACTGGATGGAACAATCTGTTTCATGCTTAAAAGAAATTCGGTTAACATACACAGTACCTCTGAAATTAAATCACATAAACCTCAATAACTCGAATTTGCTTTAAACAATTTTTGTCAAACTTTAAACGATTAATTTAGACGTGAGACAAAAAATCTTTGAAGCATTTACCACTTAATATATTTATCCTTTTTCTCATTAACAGACATCAATCTATTATATATTGATTTTGCTAATTGTTTTTTACTTTAGCTGGTTCACTTTCAGACATGATGGTTTTAAATGCTTACCATAGGTCTGCGTTACTACCATATTCTTTGCCACCTACATTTCATCTTCACAAATGACCATAGATTTTCGACCGGATACAGATCGGGGCTTGATAGTGATCACTCCATTATCTTCTCTTCTGTAAACCTTTAACGCTAAAATATTAACTTAACGTGCTTCCTTAGATACGCGGGAAGAAAAATTCTCGTGTATAAATAGATACTTCACTTTGAAACTACAACGCTTGGACTTAGATCATCTAAAGAATGTCTCGTTCATGAAAAGGCAACAGTTAACACTGTTCAGTTTAACTACTTCATCGACTTTGTTTGATCGATAATTCCATTCCATATCATCAAACTGCCGCCTCCTTGTTGACTTCTTTTAGCCATCGAGTGTCACCCAAGATTCGTCCGAGAAAATTACTTTAGAAAAATCAATTTTCATATATTTCTTCTTCCAATTTTGACACTTTAAAATCTTTGATTTACTGAGAGGAGTTTGCCAACGAGATTTTCTTGATAGAACCCAATTTGCGAAGTATTCTACACCTTTTGTCCTTTTTGTCTCCCTCAATTCCAGCCTGTTCAAAGATCTGAGCACTGGCCAAAAGTTTTTGGTTCGCTATAAGTCTCTTTAGTTTAAATTCCCCTCGAGGAAACAAGTACTTAATGCCTTTTCCTTTGCTCCTAATTCTCAACTTAGTTATATTTTCAACAGCCTCTTTATCGTTCGATGATCGCTGCTTTGATATCTCCAATGTGAACATTCCCTCACTCAATCACTTATTTTATGTTTTTCAGCATTTGTTAGATCTTTTCCGTTACCAATATTTCAACATATATGATGGAAAAAAAGAAAATAATAGTTTTTATTAGATTGCAGAGGCCTTAAACAAATATTTGTATAATCAGTATTATAACCGCAAACTGCTGTTTTTATAATAAATGCTATAACTTTAATAAAACATGTTGAAACTACCTAAAAAATTAACTCAATCTATGTTTTGACGTCTAAATTAATTGATTAAAATTTAACAAAACTTTTTTAAAAGCAAATTCAAGTTATTGAGGTTTATGTGACTTGCATAATAATTTCAGAGGGACAGTATATTGAACCCAGAAGTACGTTTTCATTAGAAATGTGTTCTTCGGAAAAGGTATACTCTATATTCTTTGTTATATGAACGTTATCTTTTATTGTTATGCGAACTTTTTATTTTAGTGTTATGTGAACTTTATCTTTTATAGTAACAATTACCATTTGCAACAGATCGGAGTAAGATATACTTTTTCTTTTATTTTTAAGAAAAATATTTGTTCGTTGTGAAAAAAAATTCCACAGGAACGAGTGGAATTTAGTTTGCCTTTTTTTTTACACTGTTATTCTAAACACAAACAATGTCTGTGTCCATGAAGTGAAAACCAACTGAAAATGAACCTTGACGATCGTGAATGACAATAAGAATTTTTTAACTGGCATCAAAGTTTGTAAAATAGACATTTCGTAGTTGTATATTTCTTTCAACTTGGTATAAAATGTTTCTGTCCTGTACAAAGAAATTTCGCTTTTGAACAATGTAGAAAAATGCATGGAAAATAGATTGTTCGCAGATGCCATCAAGGTGTCTTGCAAATAGTGATTTTTCACAAAAATTGTCAGACACATACGCACACACACACACACACACACACACACACACACACACATATTCAGTAGTTTTCATATAAGTTAGCTCTTACGAAAAGAATAACTAGCTAAAGACGCGCAGACGCACACACATAAACGCAGACATGCACACAAAAATACCTGCATACACAGAGGCATGTATGTATTCTCATTTCAAGAAGATGAGACGGTGATAATATATATATACATATATAGAAAGAGAGAGAGAGAGACAGAGAGGGAAGAGAAGGAGAGAGATACAGTCAAATGAAAAAGAAAATATTTAAAACTAGAGAAGGGGAAGGAAGGAGCGTGTGATAAAAGAGAGGAAAGAAGACACGAAAGATGTGAAATCGAGGCTGGAATTGAAAGAAAGCAAGAAAAGGAGTAAGCGACAATAGCTAAGAAAAAAAGAAGAGTAAAAAAAAAGAGAGCGGCTTGATTAGAAGGGAAGGAAGGCGGGGCTAGGAAAGAAAAGAAAAGAAAGAAATATGAGAAAAAAGTGAGGAGAGACAGGCTAAGATAGAAAAAAAAAAATAAAGGTATACCAGAAATGTCACGGAAAAGGGTGAGAGTGAGAGGAAAACTGGAGAGAGAGGGGAAAGAGAAAATGATTATGAGGAGGAGAAAGAGATAAAGAGAGCTAATAATCACAAAGAAATGAGAAATTACAGAGTGAACTGCAAAGGTTAACAAATCAAGCTAAAAGGCGGAATAACTCCGAACGAACAGAAAAAAATAAAATAAAATAAAGGACGAATTAAAAAGAAATTCCTTTGGTCGAGAGAAAGAACAAGAAACTTTCTATTTGAGAAAAAGAAAAGAAAAAAAAGAAAAGAGAAATATTCAAATTTCAATTAGCGGAAATCCGTGAGTAACAAATCAATTTAAGCATTGATGCAATCGTAAAACGAAAGCTGGTGGCTGGGGAGACGAAAAAAAAAAAGAATCAAATTCAGGAAAGTAACTGAAGTCTAAAGTAGAGAAAATCAAACGACCGCTGAAGCATCTGACCTTTCTTCTTGTCGGACGTAATAATTCTTCAAGTTCAGAACGTGCTTCTACCTGCTGCAAAAACTAAGATAACAAGTCAAAATGATGTTCATCATTACAGCCAGGTCAGCCAGAAATACCAACATCAAAGATATCGTAACTTTTAGCCTAGCTTCTCAAGCAGCGAAACTGGACGATTTTAGACCTGCTGTTGAAAACAGTCAAGGGTAACTATACAAGTAACAGCTCATAGCTGCTAAGCGCTCACTCATCTACTTCTAACTGTTAATTATTATAGCATGTTAAAAAAAAGATCCATTTTTCTCCGCATCGCTCTTCTCTTGGCGGGTCTAAAGTTCAAGCTGATTTCCGGTTTCATCTGTCTAAATTTCTGAGATGTACACTATTTACATTATTCGGACTATTGTCCTCATCTTTGTTGCCATATTTATTATAACGTTTCGGCCGTTGTACGCTCCGGCCTTCTTCAGGTTGTTGGAATGTCGAACTGAAACCTGGGGTAAACTGTTCTAGTTCCACGTGTCATGTCTAATGGATGTCAGTTATCAATCATCTCCTGTTAATTCACCTCTCCAAGTTCTCCACTGCTTTAACCAGGTATTGAACTCACATCTCTTTTGGGTCCTGTCACTGAATCTAACCAATGCCTTTATCCACTGTGACATATTTGTATAAATTTCAGGGACTTATAAACTTATGTCTTTAGCAACCATTTTTACCAGTGTTCACATTGCAATTTTTGCTGTTATCATTGTATGTTTTTTACCAGAGCTCATATTGCAATTTTCGTTGTTATTATTGTTTTTCTCTGGCATTCCGTATTACTGGTTCCGATATTGTATTTATTTCTATGCTTGGTCGGCTCAGGAGATTTTTGTGGCCTAGCATATCCGGTGATTCCTTAAGTTTACGAATATTCTAATTATGTTCTTTGTCTATGATTTCAACCTAATCCCACAGAACAGTCTATCCCAGCGAGCGAAATAAAGAGTTCAGCTCGACATTCCAACCACCTGAAGAATGTCGGAGCGTATAATGGCCGAAACGTTGCGATAAATATGGCAACAAAGATGAGGACAATAGCCCGAATAATGTAAATAGTGTTTCATACTCTTCCTCGGAGAATTTATGCCAAAGTGATTTCAGCTGTTTTAATTGTAATTCGGACTCGATACTTCGATATGACTTTTATATTTTATTGACCTACACCATTTCACGTCTCTTCAGGAGCCCAATAGAAGGTTCTAGGCATTAGAACAGTGATTCTCAACTGGTCCGCCCGAGCCCACTAATGCGCCCTAAAAGGTGTCTAAGTACGCCCCAGGTTAACAGAAGAGTAATTTATGAATTATTTTTGTATATAAAAAAAGGTTTATTTTTAAAAAAGCTTTATTTTTAAAAAAGCTAGAGATACCAAGATCATATAAACGATTTAATACCTCTAATAGGGGATCATTTGATAACTCAGGAAGGTTATCACTTTCTATCCATAAATACTGAACAATATGGCTGAATTCACAGCCCCTTCATTGACATTTCAAATGATGACGTTGGCTTATCGTTAACAGAAGAACAGGAGCTGGTCAATATATCTGCTGATCGTGGCTTACAAATCAAGCATAAAAGGTGTTCATTAATCAGTTTGGGGATTTTATTAACGAGGAATATCCTTCAACAGAAAGTAAAGCATTGAATATTTCATTGCGATTTTCCGCATCATACCTCTGTGAATTAGCAACATTAAATGCAAAAATAGATTAAATATTAAACGCATTGATTAGAAAATGAGAGTATATTTATAACATTTATATTACTACTAAATAATGAGTTCGGTCCTTACTGGGTGCTCTATAGTTTCGGCTTTGTGCCACATCTAAGCTACGCTTAGAAAATCACCATACAAACCCTAACATTAATAAAATTGCCAAATCGCATCAAGCAAAGGTTTTATACAAGCATACTTATATATATAATGTCTTAAAAATAAATGCTGTATCAGAAGATGGTACTCAGTAGAATTCAGATTTAAATCGTCCTTTTGCACGCAAGTATCACTGAGTTATTTATTAGAAATAAACAGTGATGTGTGCATTTGTAATAGTTAGCCTTTTAGTATCACACACACACACACACACACGTACGTACGTACATACGCACGCACATTCACTCGCTACACATACTTTGAACATTACTGTCTTTGTCACTTCGTTGTTAATACATTATTATTTATTTGTGTATATATATCGGTTCTTGTCATTTCTTTACATTTCTTTACGTGGACTCACATCCCGTGTCTGCCATGTTTGTTGTGCGCATTTCAGTAGATACAAGTGTTTATCTCTCAACAAGTACATCGGCTCGCAACAATATGAATAGATTGAGATAGATAAGCAAATTAATAGATTTTTGTTGATCAATGATTATGGAACTCCAAGAATGTAGTGAATGCCGTACACTGCGCTGACTAATAGATTGAGTGACACTAGATAGATAGATATGAATAGATTGAGATAGATAAACAGATTGATAAACAGATTGATAAATCTTTGTTGATTAACGATTGAGATAATCCAAGAATGTAGCGAATGTCGTACACTGCGCTGACTAATGAATTGAGTCACACTCCATAGTGATCACTCTTATCAGAAGGTGCTGCATAAATTCACCCTTGTATAAGATTTATGCTTTTATTTTTTTTATAATCATATATCCTAGACTCTGTAGTTACATAGATATATTATCTCAGTAGTAATAAATGTAAAGAAATTTTATGTTACGAATTTCATCCTTCGAAAAGACTTTCAGACTAAATAGTGTTTTTCTATCGATGGTATCATACATACGTAGGGAGAGGGTACGAAATATAACAAACATTGTTTATAATTCTATATCGTGAAAACTCTGATGATAGATTAGATTTAAATTTAATTTTTAAAGTCTACTCTACATCTGCGAGGAAATTATCCAGCATTCACTACCATATAGGAGAACTGATATTACATAGCAATTCAGAACTCATTTCTTTGTTCTAATGAAATTTTCCTCGTTTTTTATACTTTGCTTAGATTTTGGAAGGTATCTTTCACTATTCCAAAACAGCTTCCTATATCAGCGTCACATTTTCCGTCATCTGTTAAAACATTAAACCAGATAAATAAAAACTTCGGTGCTTGCTTGGTTTTACCATTTACAGTTCGAAGCCTGCATCTTTAGTTTCCTTTTGGCTTACAACCATACATTACCTTTTTTCAATTCATGATTATTCCTTTCTTCCCGCTTTCTTTTACTCCCTTGTATAGAGGTTCCGTCAATTATCTTTATCTATATCTGCCATCAGTACGATATCGCCTGCGTATTTCATGTTAAGATAGTGACCATCAATAATAAATTCTGGTAGAATTTTAGTTCTTTTTAGATTTTTCTACTTTTTGTGTATTTGCTGAATTCACTTTGCGCGCAGTTTTCATTTCAGTATAAGCTTTGGATTACTATTTACATTATTCAGACTATTGTCCTCATCATTGTTGCCATATTTATCACAACGTTTCGGTCGTTGTACGCTCCGGACTTCATCAGGTGGTTGGAATATCGAACTGAACCCTTTATTTCGCTCGCTGGGGTAGACTGTTCTAGTTCCATGTTTAATGGATGTCAGTTATCAGTTATCACCTGTTAATTCCCCTTTCCAAGTTCTCCATCACCTTAACCAGGGATTGAACTCACACTCTTTGGGCCCTGTCACTGGATCTAACTAACGCCTTTATCCATTTTAATGTAAATAGCGTACATAATACCTCATCTCAGAAATACAGTGGGGTTGAATAAGCGATCGTACACATAAAAATATTTCATATTTTTATTTGTAACATATTAAATTAATATATTATTTAGTTTTATATGCATACATTAATAAATAATATTCCATGTTTAAGAAAATATAGCAATATTTAAATTTTTAGTGGTTTAAAAAATGATCGTACAGCAGGACAAAAACATGTTTTCTCCATTTAATATTTCGTAGCAAAGCCTTTATTATGTTCAACAGCAATCAATCTCTTCCTGTTGTCTTTAATTAATGATTCGCATACTTTAGTAGGTATTTTGTCCCATTCTTCCTGAGTAATTATCTTCAGGTTTTTGATGTTTCCTGGACCTCTATTACGGATCTTATTTTTCAAAAACCGTCATAAAGTCTCTATTGGATTCAAATCCGGCGACTGACTGGGCCATTGTAAGATGTTAACGTTGTTATTAGCAAGCGAATTCTTCGTACTCTTAGCAGTATGCTTGGGATTATAAATGAGAATAACAAGCATTTGTTTGTTGTACGATCACTTATTCAACCCCACTGTATAGACAGATAGCTCTGGATTAGTTCAATGTAAATCGAGTTTTCATAGTAGTTCAAGTAAATAGTCCGCCTTTCTTAGAATATTATTAATTCAAACTAATGAGGTTTGTCGGGAAAATATTCAGTCATTTTGAATATCAGGGTGAAGCAACCTGATTTCGAACCATCAAAAACAACACCAGCTCAAACCATTATACCAGTTGGTTTCTGTCGCATGAAACGTGTTCTGACACACCTGGGAATCGTTCCCGGTGAAGTGGCGTAAACCCTATCGTTCTGGTGGTTGATCACAGCCTCCACAGTGAAAAACATCTCACCTGACCAAACGAAGACTTTATCTACAGCACACCGAACTTCCATCATTTTCTTCCCCCTTTTTTCTTGGAGCCACTCTCCTAGTACGAAACGTACAGTTTCTTACTGGAATTGGATTTTGGGAAGGTTTGTTCTCGTTTAATCTTTTCCCACACATTAAAAACAATTTTTCCTACAAGCATTCAACTGTTTTTATCACCTCGCAGTTCTTCATAGCAGCCATTTTTAATGCGTCATTTAGGTCACGTTTTGTTCGAGCCGCCATATTTAATTAAACTGTAGACAATAAAACAAAAGAATGTTAGGGAAACTAATGCAACATTTTAAACTATTTTTTTACGAATAGGTATATTTCAATTTATATTTAAATAATCGATAAATATTCATGTTGCAACAGGTAGGTTATAATTTTAGCCTTGCATTTTGGATAAGAAATGCCATGTCTCGTATATTGGCTGGAAATGAGGCTAAGAAAATGACCAATTAGTTAAACAAAGCATAATGTTTTATGACATCTAAAATAAATTAAAATAGTGCTCGAGTTATTTCGTGAGTATATCAATCTAGTCACGTTAAATCTGAACTGACCATAGTGGGTGACAGGAGTGTGGGTGACAATAGAGTGCCTGTTATTCAACCAAGGATTTCTACACTCAGTTTTCTGATACATGCGAACTACGAGGGTGAGGAAGAAACCCATCACCACCGGGAAACAAGGTGTGAAAATGGTCCATAAAAAAATCTGCATATTGATACTATACTGTAACTTAAACATACATTTGGCTGCTAGTCTTATTATGAGAAGTTAGGATTTTTTCCCATGGTAACAAGGCCAGTATGCATTAGCAGCAAGTGTAGCGTGTATTGGTTTAATCAATGGGATCGTTTTTGATTATAATATTACGTGCAAAAGTATTGAAGAGGATCTTAATTATTTTCTCTTGATCTATGGAGACTGTAATATTATACATCGCATAATAAAATAGACTACGCTAATATTTAATAGTAAGCTAATAATAATAATATGTAATAATAATTAAATAATAATATATGTAATAATAATTACGACTTTAATATACATTGCATAATAAAATAACCTACCCTAAGAAATTAAACATAAGAGTAGATAGGTTAACCTATCGTCCAGTTCACACTCGTTCTCTGCCTTTTGAAAGGAAGTAGTTTATCCCTTGTTTCTTGTTTCGGATTGGGTCTTCTAAAGTCTTTCAGTCCCAGTAACCCTATGCGTCATCTTGTCATTATCGCCTTGTTTGGAGTGAAATGATTAAAAAAAAGAAGATTGATTCGTTTTCTACGGTTTATCAACCCTTTGCAAGTTATTTAAAGCCAGAAAATATTCTTAGATCCTTTGGAGATGATAATGACTTAGTGATACAAGTATTTCTAATTAACTCATAGCTGGAGGCAGAAGAGGTAGATTCATATCTTTCCCAAGATAATGAAGCAAACTAGAATTAAGACTCGGCTCTGCAGTGAACAATTCCGAGCCATTATACATTACACTATCCGCACGTCCAAGTTTACAGCACATCGTATTCCCAAACGGTGATCAAGAAAAAAGAAAAAAAGAAAATACGAGTGATATAATGTTGAACAACAAGCTTATGAAAGCAATGAACAGAATTTAACTATTAATTAGCATATATTTTGCCCCAATCTTCTATTTGTAGTAACTAAATAATTTTAATGCCCGACGCTAAGCGTTAGCCTCTTCCTATTCTGTCAGACATTTTTATAACGTCATGTCCCTTCAGGATATAGGAAATCACGATTCATCACGGATTATTATTATTCTTATTATTATTATTCTTATTCTTATTCTTATTATTCTTATTCTTCTTCTTCTTCTTCTTATTATTATTATTATTCTTATTCTTATTCTTCTTCAATATAGTAGAGTGCTTTAACCTTGCCTTCTCCATGGTTTGTAATTTAGAGATTTTTCTTCTCCCCTTCCATAGTCTGATAGATGCGTGGAAAAAAGGCGGATTCCGGCTTTTCCCGAGGGCATTTGTCCGAAAGAGAACTTAACAGAATTATCCTTAATTTGAACTCTGTTTGCCGGTTTCATTTTTCGCGCTGATACCTGTTAGACAACCCACACATCAGGCACAAGTTTAATTAAATGAAACCGTTAGCGGCTGGAAGTTTAATTTTAAAACTCGATTTATACACGAGTATATAGCATAGGCCAATTTCGCATAGGTAAACTATGGAGGCTGCTAAGGGATATAATTTAATGCTTAATAAATTTGATAAAATCCATCAAAAGATGAAACGTGTCGGTAAAGAATAATTTTCCTTTTTCTTTATTCACAATGTCTTTTTATATCTATATCTGAAATTTTACACCCACACACACATATGCGTGGGTGTGTGGGTGTGTACTTGTGTTGGGCGTTTATTTTAGTGCGATGGTCAATGTTCCCTTGACGCGGATCGATTCGCTAGTATCATAAGTTCTAATGTCAAAGATCTCTTATTTCGATGAATTTGTACCAGACTAAATTGAAGCATGAAAAATAATTCGAGACAGTTACATAATATCCTACAATTCATTTTTTAAATTAAATAACTGCAGTTACATGACATGACATGACATCTACATAGTGCTCGAGATGTTTCGTGGGTATATCAATCCAATCACGTTATAGGGGTGTCTAAAACTGAACTGAGTTTGCTTGGTGTAACTGGCTGGAATTTTGTGACACGTGGAACATGCCCGATAACGCGCTCACATAGGTTTAAGTCTAGAGAAAGCAGGGACCAACAGAGTACCTATTATTCGACTGAGTCCTTCTGGATCAAGTTTTCTGGCACGCGCACACGATGAGGTGGGAATGCGTTATCTTCCCGGAACAGGGCATCCTCACCGGGAAACATGAAGAGCATAAAGTGGTGTTAACGGTGCATAAAAAGACCTGTATATTAACATTAATCAAGAAAGGCGTCTGTTTAACTTGTGGTCCTTGCCAACTCCAATAAAATACATTACACATTATTACAGGACCATCAGCAACTTGCACAATATCCTATTGACAAACTAGATCCGTAGCCTCATGTGGTCTTCTCCACACGAATTCAACCAACTGCCCGTCGAACGAGCATAGAAACGACTCGTTTGACCAAACGATACGGCACCATTCTTATTAAGTCCATTAGTTCTGCTTGCTGTTCCAGATAAGACGAAGCTGATCCAGCTTAAGAAGAATCGACATGATTAGATGGCATGTCCATGTGAAGACGGCGGAACTGCTCCAGCGCGACCCCGTAAAACCCCTTAATGTTAAGGTACGTCGAAGAAGATGGATGTTCATCGACCACGCTTTAAGGCAAAACCCAGGCAACATGGCAGGGACCAGAGCCCCCGAAGGAAAAAAGGAGAAAGCGAAATCCAAGAACGTCATGGCGAAGGGCTATAAATAAAGAGAGGGAAGTAATTGGTGGACGATCCTGGGGTCATACGCATGGGGTAGTTGCGGGCAGAGTGGAAACGATCTGTGGACGTCTTATGTGCCACGGGCTACGAGGATGATATATATATATATATATATATATATATATATATATATATATATATATATAGATAGATAGATAGAAAGAAAGAAAGAAAGAAAGAAAGAAAGATAGATAGATAGATAGATAGATAGAAAGAAAGATAGGTATGGCTGGATATACAGAGATTGATAGATTTTTGTTGATCAACGATTATGAAACTCCGCTAATGTAGTAAATGCCATATAATGCGCTGATTAATGGATTGAGTGACGATAGATAAATAAATAGATAGATAGTTATGAAAAGGGTGTGATAGATAGACAGACAGACGGTTAGACAGACAGACAGACTGATAGATAGATAGATAGATAGATAGATAGTTGTCGCACACACCAATATGCCTATTGGTTAATTAGCTCCCTTGCTTGAAAAAATTAATTAAAATGTATACATTTCTTGCTAATGTACTGTCAGGTTACCTCCTCCTAATTTTCGAAACTGCTAGTAGGAGTCGCTTTCAGGACTATAAATACTCCGCGATAAAATTTTATCATTCTCTTCTTACTTTTCCGCTAATATGACAACTAATAAATCTCTCGCGGACGAATGCGTTCCCTTTTAGGAAACGCAGGAACAATCCACACACACGCGCGCGTACATACGCACGCACATTCACTCACTACAGATACTTTGAACATTACTGTCTTTGTCACTTCGTTGTTAATACATTATTATTTATTTGTGTATATATATCGGTTCTTGTCATTTCTTTACATTTCTTTACGTGGACTCACATCCCGTGTCTGCCATGTTTGTTGTGCGCATTTCAGTAGACACAAGTGTTTATCTCTCAACGAGTAAATCGGCTCGCAACAATATGAATAGATTGAGATAGATAAGCAAATTAATAGATCTTTGTTGATCAATGATTATGGAACTCCAAGAATGTAGTGAATGCCGTACACTGGGCTGACTAATAGATTGAGTGACACTAGATAGATAGATAGATAGATATATTTACAAGATGCGTCCGTCGCGAGATACGGATGTCACGTGATATGGAACGCCACTGTGTTCGAATCTTCTTAACGTAAATCTAGTGTGATAATATTTTAGACGTTGTTTAAAAAAATAAAATTTTTTTTTAACTATATCTAAAAAAATGTTTAACTATAGTAATATTTATAAAATACCCAATTTAAAATACCCATATATATATATATATATATATATATATATATATATATATATATATATATATTATAAATTAATTGATTTAAAATATGTTTTTTTTTCATACAGTTCTAACCATGTTTCAAAAATGGAAGATAAAGCCCCGAATTTAATTTTGTGATTAAATTAAAGACATTAGTTCCATTTCATCCTCAATCCTTGAGCTTCCATTTTTGAAACATGGTTAGAACTGTGTAGCGAAAAACATATTTTAAATCAATTAATTTATAATATTAATGCTCTGTAAATTTACATTGTGCACTATTTTGTAAAAATAAAAATATCTATAAGAACACCGGATTATATATCTTGCTGTTCTTTTTTTTTTATATATATATATATATATATATATATATATATATATATATATATATATATATATATATATATTTTAAATAAAAAACAGACCACTTTAAGGTTCCATGTTTTTATTTAAATTATTTACTCTGGATTTACATTGAGCTCTTTTGGATTTTATCCTCCTTAGGTTTACCCATACGGATTACCTAGTTTTCATAAACTATATATATATATATATATATATATATATATATATATATATATATATATATATATATACTCTCATTACAAATAAACTGTAAGTAGCCATAGAGATGACAACGTAAAATGGCAGCACATACTTTATCAAACATTCTAAATTTATATTAAGTGATGAGTAAACAGCCACAAATATAGAGTCCCGTAACGATGTATCATCCAGAAATCGCCTAATACCATACACATACACAGTGAATACCTCAATGCCTCTCTGCTTAAGAGCTAAGAAATTTCTCTTGCGAAGTCGCCATCACACTTAAGCAGTTGACGCACAAACACATAATTCATCTTGCTACGCGCACTGATATCTGAATTGCACTCTTTTTTTCACGCTGTGTTTACGCGACTCCATTTCAGGAGGCTAAAATTAACCTTCCGCGGAATTATTTCACGCGAACTGTGAATATCCGCCCCAGACTTTTTAATCTTCTTTCGGATCGACCAACCGATCCCGGTTAATGACCGTATTTCTCCCCTGTCCATACAAATTAGGCTGAAATCAAATTATCAGATCCGCTTTGTCTTCGGCAAATATCAAACAGAGCTTCGTGTCTGCCCAACAGGGAAAGTGTAAATATTAATTACAAACGTCAGAAGTTGCAGCACAACACCCGATCCACAGATTCTGTTAAATTTTAAATCAAAACTGCTCTATGTATATATGTATATGTATATATTATTACTCCCAACTTTATTATAGTGGACACTTCTTATTTTAAATAGACGTCCCATTTTAATTTATTAAACAGTGTATTACGTTCATCCTTGCGCATTCGAGAAATCTTAGTAAAGTAAATGTGTCTCATGACTGGGATCGAACCTGCGTTCCCGTTTGATTCGATGAAGTTTGGCCAAGGTTTCTCGAATGCGAAACATAATACACTCTATTTAAGGACAACTCTGAATTCAGAATCTTAGATGAGTCGCTTAGAGACCTTGTGGCAAACTTTATACATCAGTTCCTGTATTCGGTTATTCCGAAAAGTGTTGTTGATTCTGCACCAGCCTTCCCTATTTGAATCGAATCATATATGCGGTTAGTCTGGCTGTTCGATTCTATGAACTGAGCTGCTGGCCACTCGAAGATGGAGAAGAATCCATCATCCATTGGAATAGGTCAGTTTTATTGTTTCCGCCGAATCTATGAGTGTCTGACGACCGGTTTATTACCGTGAAACCTTTAGTGATGGGAGTGAGTGGCGCGTTTTTAATAAGATTCAGAAAAACGTAATATTTATATTGTATATGGCACTGTCTAAAGGATATTGAGAACTGTATTAAAAAAAAACAAAAAAAGATACAAAAAACAGAACAAGAGCATGCTTTTGGCTGAATTGTATTTCAGTTCTTTAACTGTTTATATTATACTTGGCTACCTATAAACCATTTGACTTCCTTTTAAAAGCAATTCAGAATACAAAATGACGAGGTAACAATATTGTCAATTTTATTATTAACTACACATATTTTAATTTGTATTTTCAATACAATTTATTGCAATAAATATTAATACTCACATTATACAATATTACTTATAGCGAAAGCAATAAGAAATTAATAAGAAAAAAATTACTTTTTTTTTAGCATGGAATGATATCACATTAAAGGCCTTTTCATTCCAGAGTGACAATTTATACCAATTTTAGTATTTACTATATTCTAGTTTTCAAAAAACAAACAATCAGTAATCATCTGCTTAGGGAGATTCATATCTATTGAAATAACAGGAATAGTAGGAATGCCCCCTTTTTGTGCACTTAGTTTCATTTTTACTAGGTAATTTTTTCGAAGTAATAATTATTTTTATTATACATATTTCTTCACATTTGTTTCAAAATATGTAACAACGGCAAAAAGCATGCATCTATTTATTTACTAACAAGTCATGTGACACAAATTAGATTACATTTTATAATGACACACCCATATAGTCTCTTCACTTATCAAGTAGTTGCCAAACATCTGAGATATGTGTTTATAAAAAGATCTAATTAAAGATCTTATAAATATATGTTGTGTTATGCATATTTAGATTTATTTAATAATGTTGTTATAATGTATTATGAATGTTATTTTC
Source organism: Acanthosepion pharaonis (assembly GCA_903632075.3). Lineage (NCBI taxonomy): Eukaryota > Metazoa > Mollusca > Cephalopoda > Sepiida > Sepiidae > Acanthosepion > Acanthosepion pharaonis. The sequence continues at coordinate 3,250,011 of CAHIKZ030001001.1, read as the reverse complement.
ACACACATAATAGTTGAAATATGATAAAGGCAAGGAGATAACGACTCTAAAATCTGCAGCTTTTAGCAGGTGTTGCTGCTGCAAATTATAGCAAGCCACTTGGAATGTAACTGAAAACATTATAATTACTGAATCTATTGTTCATCTTAGAGTGACACGAAGAGGCGTATGATATCGAGATAGATCACTTGTGCAAATTTAAAGTAAGTATAAACATTGGAATATTGTAGAAGTTTCCAAATACCTCTATTGACCGACTGTACATTTGAAAATCAAACGGAAGGAGAGATAAGTGTAGCGTGAGACCTAGACAGATTATAAGTAAATGTAGTACTTCGTTAACTTTCTAATTCATCCTGTTGGCTAAAAATGATAGCATAGAAAAGACTCGAGCAAACGCTCTTAGCATGAAGCACTCTGTCGCCGCTCGATGTTGACCTCAATGTCCACTTTTATATTTACATACACACTATCTGTGATACTGAGCAATTTTACCTATAAATATGGTAATAGTAGTATTAGCCGTCTCCCTACAACGAAGCATAAATTATTTATATATATATATATTATATATTTATAAAATCTTTCTTTTAAAACAATTTTTAAGAAAATATATTTTTAAGTCCAGTACATTTTATTTGAACTAGTGTAGAATGTTAATTATGACATTATTTTCTCCCTGAGTTAAATTTGCTATCCGTTTTAGTGGTTGCTGCTGTTGGTAGTCCTGAAGTGATGGGGTTTCTGTTATTTTGGTATAGTTCTTTGTTTCTGAATCGGTATCACCAGTTCACAATGGTCAAAGAAGAATGATCATTGCTAAAATCGTCAGGATTCAAATCCTTTGAGCCGAGTGAAGCCTGAAGGTTTTAGCAAAGATCAACTTTCTTTGAACATTGTGGACTTACGATAAATATAGCATACATTAATGTTTTTATCATCTATACATACATACATATATATAAATATCTTCACTAAATTATATATATATATATATATATATATATATATATATATATATATATACACTTTAGTGAAGATTGTCTCTTGTGGCGACAAGTTGAAGTAATATTCTAAAGCGATAAATATTAAGAAACCGAGGGAAAATCTGTCAAATAATCTTTAATAAAAACGTAGATAGGTTGGCTTTGATGTCGATAGGAATCTTCGAAAAAGACATTGTCATGGCACAAGTATCTATCAGTCTGAGATACCTGTAAGTCTATCTATCTATCTATCTATCTATCTATCTATCTATCTATCTATCTATCTATATCAGGCCTGATGATTGAGTTTAGCATGAAACAGTCTATCGCCTCTGAATGTTGATTTCAATGTTCACTTTTATATTTAAATGCGCTCTATCTCTGATATTGAGCACTTTATCCCATAAATATAGCACCCCTTAAAACTACACACACACACACACACACACACACACACATATATATATATATTTCTTCCTCAGGTGGTATAAATAGAGAGCTCAATACAGAAACATTTATATATGTGTAATTTTATTATATATTATTATATTAATACACACACACAGACATACACACTCACAGACATACACACACACACACACACACACACATAGACAAGCAATATGGTTTTCGCTTTGCCCGATCTACAGCCGATGTGCTTACGGCCATCACTGAAACAGTCTACCGAGCTCTCCAAAATAACGGGGAAGCCCGAGCCGTGGCACTAGACATCTCCAAAGCATTTGATAGGGTTTGGCATGCCGGCCTTCTTTGCAAGCTCCTGGGTTATGGCATTACGGGTCGATTATATAACCTAATACGATCATTCCTGTCAAACCGTTCTCAACGGATTCTCCTCCAGTTTCCACCCCACGAACGCAGGTGTCCCTCAAGGCTCCATCCTAGGCCCCACTCTATTCCTTATCTACATAAATGACCTTCCTGACGCCATAATTTCCCAAGTTGGCATCTACGCGGATGACACCACCATTTATTCCTGCCTCAAAAACAAATCTAGTCTTGCTGACAAAACTCACCTGGCCGTATGTCTCGAAAAGGACCTCCAATCGATTGTGAACTGGGACAGGAATTGGCTGGTCAACTTCAACGCTTCTAAGACAAAAATGCTCTCTATTAATCACCACAGAGATCCTTCCCTTCCCTCCATTAGAATGTCTGACGCTCAACTTCTCGAGAGCAACTCTCTGCGGCTTCTCGGTCTCACGTTGACTGCTGACCTGAGATGGAATAAATACATTGAATCAATTGTTTCGTCCACTGCAAGGAAAGTTGGTTCCCTGAGCTGAGCCAGGAAGTTTTTCTCCCCGGAGTCGATCCTTCAGATCTACAAATCAACAATTCGCCCTTGCATGGAGTATTGCTGCCATATATGGTCTGGTGCCCCTTCTGTTTGCCTCGGGGTTCTTGATAGGCTCCAGAGGCGGATATGCAATGTAGTTGGCCCTGCCCTGGCGTCTCGTCTACAGTCACTTTCTCACAGACGCGCCGTCGCCTCCCTCTGTCTGTTCTACAAATACTTTCATGGAAATTGTTCCAAGGAGCTGCACTCGCTGGTTCCCAGACGTCATGAGTTCCAGCGCCTTACGAGGCTGGCATCCCGCTCTCACCCCTTCACTGTCGAAACTCCTAAATGTAGCCGTCTCTTCTACTCTAATAGCTTCATGTCTCGCACCTCTCGCCTGGAACTCCTTACCTATTCCTGTTTCCCTGAGAGCTATAATCTCCAGCTATTCAAGTGTAATGTCAATCGACATCTCCAGTTGCCTTGATCTATCCACTACCCTCATCCTTTCTTCTATCACTCCTATCTGATCTTGCTCTAAACTTTCTGTAACCCCTTGCGTCCTAGTGGCTTCCCGCCTTGCTTGGGGTGAAATGCTTAAAAAAAAAGTGGACATTGAAGTTAACACTCAGAAGCTACAGAATAGTCAGGACATTTATATATTTACATACGCTCTATCCATGAATGTAGTCTACCTTTAATCTATATTTTATGATATATATATATATATATATATATATATATGCAAATAAATTCAAACAGTAATAAGTAAAAAAAATAATTATAAACCTAACCTCCTACAATTGAAAGAAAAGAGGAAAAAGAGAAAAAGCTAAGGAGCGAGTGTAAAGTGGAGAGAGAGAGAGAGAGAGAGAGAGAGAGAGAGAGAGAGAGAGAGAGAGAGAGAGAAACGAAAAAAAGAACAAATAATCGCCACACTCTACACGTAACTCACATCTGCACAGACGGGCGTACGCGACGTGAATACACATCCGGACAGACAGTTGCATAGCCGCACGCAAGGAAACACACATAAACAATGCAGGAAAAACTTACATCAATGATAAGTGCATCAAAAAGAAACATCGAGAAATATAAGCAATCAATTGCTGATATCCCCTGAAGAGTGGATGGACTGGTTCCTCTACGAAACTCTGGAGTCGGGATGCTGTAGATTACATCAATCAGCTAACAGTCAAATTTTTACTTATATATCTATATGTTTGTATGTGTATGTATGTGTGTGTGTGTAAGTAATCTCAACGGGAACTTTTTTAATACATGCAATATTCATTTAAAATTATTAAATTACCATATATAATTGTGAGATGGAACATGTTTTTGTTATAATCTCTTACATGTTAAGTCGCTTGAAGAGACACAAAGTTCCCGAAACACGGAAGCTATTGTGCAATATTTTGTTATAATAATAATAATAATAATATGGAGAAATAAAGGAAGAGTGAAAGAGATGATTAGAAAGAGAAAATGAGAGTTGGAATGAAAATAGAGACAGAGAGGGTTAAGAAGAAAGAATATAAGAAAACTGAATTATGAAAGTCTTTGAGTAATACCTGAATGGAATTAGAATTTGATACATTGTAAGGAAATTCTTATCTTTCGGAATGTGAAAAAATATCATATTTCCTTCAACTATCTCTGTTTTTTTTTTTTTTTTTTTTACTAAAATTGCGATGGCCAGATAAAGACCCCAAAAAGATAAAATACTTTACAAAAGTTTTAGGTCAGCTGTTCTACGTTAGAAATTTAAATATTTATTCAGTCCATATCTTTTTTATAACAATTTTAAAAACTTTTTTTTCTGCCAAAGGAAAAAGACGGAAACAAACTCACCTCAAACTACAATGACTAATATGGTTGCCCAATGCTATCGTGACTAATTCCCATAAAGCAGAGAATATTCTAGTAAGAGAAAACATAAAACGCATTTATTGAAATATAAATAAAACTCACAATATATCGGAAAGATTTTTTTCTTTAGTAAGAGAGATGGTGATATTTTTTTCCTTTTCTCGAACTGATCCAAAATGGCTGTCAGTGACAGCCGAGGTCAGCTGCCAGTCTGCATACAAAGGTGAGAAACAAGATATATCATTGCCGTGAGACTCGTTATAAATGCAACACACACAAGATGGCCGAAATGTGTGTTGTGTGGTAGAAACATTCTTGCAACGTATTAGACACTCGCACACAGAAAAACATACATGAAAATAGTTGTAAAAATGTAATCCATATATTTCCCACTGATCATATTTGGCTTTGTTAGTTTGTTTCTTTCTTTTTACCTATCTATCTATCTATCTATCTATCTATCTATCTATCTATCTATCTATCTATCTATCTATCTATCTATATTCAGAACGTAATCTGTTCATATCTCTTAGTCTGTTTATAGCTCTGTTCGTATTTCTACTCATCTTCAACTGTAATCTATCTATCTATCTATCTATCTCATTCTGCTCTTATCTATCTAGCCATCTCAGTCTGCTTTTATCTATCTATCTATCTATCTATCTATCTATCTATCTATCTATCTATCTATCTATCTCATTCTGCTTTTATCTATCTATCTAGCCATCTCAGTCTGCTTTTATCTATCTATCTATCTATCTATCTATCTATCTATCTATCTCTTCGCCTGTACCCGTTCAGTCTCTGTTTCTTCACATCTGTATCCAAAGATATATTCAGCTAACACGAAGTTTTTATTTTCTTTCTCGTTCTCTGATATATTCTCAAATTTTGTGTATGATTTTGTTTCAGTCTCCTCACATATCTAAAACTGGATTTTGATGTTGCCCTGGTAGTTACAGGTTTGTTTTAGTGTCAATAGCCACTGTTTGTAAACAGATAAGAAAATGTATAAACATGTTCAGAAAATAATAATGATTAATTTTCAATCCAATCTTAGTGGGTATTAAATTGGATATATATATATATATATATATATATATATATATATATATATATATATATACTATCTGCCTAGTATCTCATTGCACATATAGCCTCTCGTTCGTTAGATTTATGTAATCGAATTGTCCCATTCACCCGAGCAAGTATATATATATATATATATATATATATATATATATATATATATATATATATATATATACGCACGCACGCACGCACGCACGCACGCAAACAATATATATATATATATATATATATATATATATATATATATATTATATATATATTATTATATTGGAAAGAAAGCCCTATTCCATTTGAAGATGGAAAAAAATAAGTAAATGTTTCTTTGATCTTAATTGATATATTCAATCAAGATAATGCTTAATCCCATTATCAATAACTTAATCCTCCCTCCGCAGTAAATTGTTGATTCCTTCGTCGTAAAATTCTCCAGGTTCCGATGTAAAGAAACATTCAGTACCAGTTTTGACCTCTTCGCAATAAATAAACTCTTTCTCCCTCGAGAAATGCTGCAGTGATATGAAAAGACAATAGTCAGATGGAGCTAGACCGGGAAAGTAAGGGGAATGAAGCAAAATTTCCATATTTAGTACTGTAATATTTTCCTTTGTGACTTGGGTAATATATTGTGCTGCCCTATCGTGTAAGAGCAACACGCCTTTACGATTAACTACTGGGCGCGCGTTTTCTGTAATATTTTGAGCAATGCTTTCAATTGACGACGATATTTTTGTGCATTAAATGTTTCTTTTCGTTTAGCAATTCATTGATAGACGGCGCTGTTATTCTATCATACACAAAGCATAAATCCTCGTGTAATCCTGGTTTGTGGATGGATTTTTCATTTTCGGTAGCTGCTAATGCTGACCAGCGTCCTATTCATTAGATGTGTCTCTAGAAAACCCACTTTTCAATGGCGGTTATTCTACTCAGGATGGATTGGGTAACAAATGTGCTCTTCAGTGAGCATAGGGTAACTTTTTGATTAAGCTGAAAAATAGTGAGATGATGGCGGTTAAATTGACACAATTCCTGTCTTTTGTAACATTGACTTTTTATCCTCCATGTTTGTTATTGCTCTGATATCCATTGACAAAGTTTAGACATATTCACTAGTTCAATAAAATCTTTTATGATCGAAGTGTCACTTGTATCGAACTGTTTTGATAATTTCTTTGCATTTTACTTCGGATTTTGTAGGCGGCAGTTTACAAAAGCTTATTATTGACAATATTGATCTAGAGTAATTGATCGTGGTTAAGTGTAATTGGTAGACATTCCCAACAAACAGAATTGACAAAGTTTCCAATAAACAATAACAAAAGAAAGAAAATGAACAGTGCAAAATAATACTAAGCAAACAATATAGTGATTTTCCAAGAGTAGCTTGGATGTGGCACAAGGCCGAAATTAAGGGGCAACCAATAGGGATCGCACTCACGACTCAGTCGTAATTGTTCTAGCAAGACAAGATTGCTAACCATTACACCGTCTCGAGGTGTCCCTAAGCAAAACAATGTATACGCAAGGCGAAAGTAGGCACATCAACAGTAATAAGGCAAAAATTTCACAAAGCAAGAATGGTATTAACATGCAAAAGGTGAGACAGACAAGTAATTGTGTCGCGTTCTAACTTCAAGACAAGAAAGCACAATAGTATGGCAGATGAGACGGAGAAGTGTTGTTGCTTGGTAACCTACGTTGCATGCGTGAACAGACAACTTTCTTCCGAGCTGAAATTCAGTCGGAAGTCAGATGCTAGCGAATGATTGTCTGTTTTGTATGAACATCGCATTCACACCTGTCCGAACGATTGGGAAGGCCTTAGGGGGAGCGGTCGAGGCGCGGAGCATAGATAAAACTTTGGTAACAACGCTTCAAATTTATCCGGGAATACATTCAAAGCGAACACGTTGCGGAAGATCTTGAACAGTTTGGCACCACCAAAAAACCTCAGTGATGTAGCGCTCCACGGAATTTTTTTTTATTGTCCTTCATTTGGAGTCCTATTATTTTAGCATTGTGACAGATTTAGATATCTACTTAATAAATCGTAGCTGAAGTAATTTCGTAATTATGCTAACATTTTATACTAGCATGAAAATGTTCCTTGATTGGTCCCAGGTACAAAAAAGCAAACAAACAAAACAGGATTTCCAATGTTCATTTTCAAGGCAGGTAGATCCCTCACACTCGAAAAACTTAAAAATTTCGTCTGACCACACCTAAACACATATAAATGTGAATATGTTTTAAAGTCCTTCTAGCTCAATGACTGATGCTATTGTGGTTAGAAAGTTTCTTTTTATATGTTTTTATGGTCAAAGCCACGCAATCCAGATTTCTACTTAAGTTGCGTGACTAGATTACTTGCTTTACCTTCATTCGACCACGACAATACTGAAATATATATGTTGAAAGAGACAGACACAGATAGAGAGAGAAAGGGATGATATATACAGGAAGCATAATTTACATATCAATCTATAAGCGTTTTGGAAAATCTTTTCAAGAAGTGTGTCGAAGAGAATGAAGAGTACTTTCGACTAAATGTAGTGAATAATAAAAAAAGGAAAATGTAACAATAAGTTCAGTCAAATGAAATCAAACATTTAAAGCAGAAGCAAAACATATCTTAAAGTAAGCCACGACCCAGACAAAAAATAAAAACGAACATAGAAAAACGAACGAAAAAAAAATGCTATCAAGTGGCCCCCTCAAAACCAGAAAAAATAGTGCAATATAAAAGAAAAAGAAAAATCATCTGACGTTTAGTTTGCCCAAGAGTGAATAAAATATTCCTGAAATGAAGTAGAAGAAAATGTGAAGATAAAGAAGAAAAAAAAATCGCCCATCTATTATCCAATAAAAAGAAAAGAAAAGAATATTTGAAAGTTATGCATTCTGTTCAGGTTTCGATAAACGGCGCTGATCAAATATAGAGAAAAACGAGTTACTGTTTAAGTATATGTCAATTACAGACCGTAGAAAATGGCGTTATGGTTTCCTCAAGGAAAGTAGTCTCAGCTGTGAACTCTGCCTATGATCTTCGTAATTTTGTGTGATATACACTCAAGTGATAATGAACAATCGTTGGAATACTTTTTTTATGAAAATTCTACAATGAAACGAAACTTGTCGAGAGTCCAATTGCTTAGCCATATTTTTTATAGCCACGCTGTTTTTCTCTCTATTAAGCTTGGTACATCAGCACACAAATGGAGCCTCTGATGAGGCTGGGACGCCTTATAAGAAGGCAAGTAATATACCTACAAAGGGAGATAACTATTTTTAAAATATCGAGATAAGTTACAAACTGAAGAAACGAATCATATCGATGTAAAAAAATCATTATATCATTCATTTTCTTTGGAGAAGAATCAAAGTAAAACACTGAGAGATATATGTTTCCAAAGTCGGTATTTGAACCCAGTAATTTCGTAATACCGATTTTTAATACAAATAAGCTTGCTCTCCTAATTTGGCGGAACACAATCTTCCGAAACCACCCTCCCTATGGTATTTTCGATATGCATTGGATGTCCAACTACTGCGGCCTTGGGCAGGACTAAGCTAAGTTTATTACGCTCAAGATAGCACGGTCGTTAGCAAGTGTGTTTCCCATACAAAATGACTTCAATTCTCAATTAGTATTACAATCTAGTTTCAGACTAAGCTAATAATTAAGGTTCCCACTATCATAGAGTATCTGAATAACTTTTACAGGAGCTTATTACTACTCGTGAATCCGATTTTCACACGTTGCGCCAAATTTGTAGTCTTGTATCAGACTTAGGTAGCTTTAATAAACAAGAGATTTAACATCTATCCCTCGTTGTCTGTGTAAGGTATCAAGATAAACTTAGTAAATTTCAAGACGTAAGTATTTTGAAAGCTCCAGATAAGAAAAAATGAATCGTTTTGAGGTAAAAAGAAAAAAATATATTACATCATTTTTTGGAAGATAACGATAAACGTACTGCACTGAAATGCAGCGCAGTCTTTGGTCATAGATTCTCTATTCCTATCAAGGAACCACTTCCTCAGCCCTCGTTACCTGGTTTCAGAGTCTAAGATCTTGAATGGTAATTTTCATAACAGCTGCACAATCTTCTTACTCTCATTTACCATCATATAGTCGAACTACACTGAGTGTTTGAAGTCTGTAAGAGTTCAGGATACAATGCCAATTATCATAACGGCAACACAGATTTCCAACTTTCATTTTCCATCATAGTGCTGAACGTTTTAAATCTACAGTTACAATCAAGCAATCGACTTCAGTAAAGCGATGCTTAATAGGTTCGTCTAATTAACTGTAAGTAGTTTTACCGCATTCACTGTTACCTTTGAATAATTGAACCGTTTCATCTATTATTTTTTTATTTACCATTAAAAATTGCTATAAAGACTACCATATTTGACGGCACACAAGGCGCACTTTTTTTAATAAAAATATTAAAAATTCCTTTGCGTCTTATATGCCATATGTAGGTTTAAAATTCGCGATAGTCGGCCGAAATTAGCAACCTGGCAACTCCTATCAGTTTAGACTTAAACATGCAGGAGCAATGGAACACGTTGATAGCAATGCCTGATCACGACCTTAGAGTTACAGTAAGAATAAAAAAGACCCAACATTGCACAAGTCTGCGAATGGGTGAAGCAAGCCTGGGAAAATATTAGACCAGAAATTGTGAAATATTAAAAAGTATGGCATTAGCAATGCTCTCAATGGAACGGAAGCTGACATATTATTTAACAACGATGATAGTAGTATTGAAAATGCGTATCAGAGTTTTGATAACGAAGACGACGAATTTTTTGAATTTGAAGATGAATAAAATTTTAATGATAACTGTACTGTTTTGCTCAATTGTAATAATGGCTTGATTTTTATTTTGTTTTCATACCTTTGGATATAATAAAGTTTTTATAGGCTTGTGTTCTTTGTTCCTATTATTTTTCATTCAATTGTAATCATGGTTTGTTTAATCAAAATAATACCTTATAAATATAGCCTAGGCTGTACCATTTACTACTAATTTTACTAAATACTATTTTTTTCTTGATTTTCCCTGCTGAAATTCGGGTGCGTCTTATACACCCGTGCATCTTATATGCCTTCAAATACGGTAATTATTTATGGATAGCTTCGGCAAGAGGTATAGGTTAGCGTGACTTGTCTGGTTGACCATTATTAATAAGTGATGAATTCGAGTTCCACTGGCTGCTTCATACAGGAAAATTCAGCAAGAAGTAACACAAGCGTTAACACGTAAAATTTACCATCGACTATTTATAACGTATTTTGATAAATACAAGGAAATTTATTAAAGTATAAAAAAATAACACCAATGTGTGTTATCAGCACTGGGATTGTTTTGACTTCTATGTAGACGTATGGTTGTTTGTTTTTAAATGGGCGCATCTATGCCTTATTTGCAATCCACGACATGCCACAAGACTCGTAACGTGTAGCAGTTATCGCGTTAAGCGTTCTTCGAAACATTCTGGTTACTAACTTTTTGTTTAGAATTTCTTGTAATTCATCTTTTCTTCGTGGTGTTTTATCTGAATTCCATTCTCATTTTCTTTTTACTTCTTACTTTCCTCAGGCACGCACTGAAAATATATATATATATATACTCACGTATATGAAACTTTTATCGAGAACCCGGACTCGATATCAGTGATTTGCAAGATCAGCACGCACTAAAATGCTCTATCGAAATATGCCCAACAATAGTCAAATATAGTGTGATATTTAACTAGCCAATTTGACCGTGTTGCGAGTTCGATTCCGAACGGCTTCTCTGCTGTTCGGGGTATTTCTACAAAGTGAACACCAACAGCCCCCCCCCGCCACCTGGGTATGACAGTAAATTACATCCGGCAGCAAGGCCTCTGAGCAGGGTTTTTGAGGAGCGTGAAACCACCTTTTAATTTCTGTTATTTCCAGGTCCACCATGACCCGGGGTGGTAGCACCTGTTAGGGTCCCAGGTATGGGCAAATAGTTACCCCCCCCCAAACTGGAGTCAAAACACTATGAAAGTATAAAAATAGATTTTTATCGTAAAAATAACAGAAATACATTTAAAAAATACCAGCAATACATTTTTGAAAAAATAATATTAATACATATTCTATTCATACAAACCTATCCTAAAATTCTTGTCAGCATTAAATAACCCGTTGAGGTTGATATGCTGTAAAATGAAATAACCTAAACCAACAACCGCCAATTGAACTTGAACACAGGCTCCATTATCACCTCTGTTCACCTGTAATCCAACTCAATGAATATACAAAGCACTTCTCTAAATGTTCCATTGTCGTGATATCATCTTTTCTTTCCTACACCCCTCATTAGCAAGTAGCTTTTCTTCGGAGCTTTCATTTCTTTCTTTGTTTCCGTCTTTCTACTCAAGCTACACTGACTCGATATCTATCCAAGGATTTATAACTTTATCTCATCATTGATCGGGGATCAGATCTCAAATCGTTGATCCGATTTTCTTGATAGCACAATTTTTTATCAGATCATTGCAAAGTCGGTCTTTTGATTCAACACTGATTCCCTCCTGGGAGTTTGCTATCGCGTACAAGATTCAAATCCCGCCTTTGATTCATTCCCGAAAGCATTTGTGCTTGACGCTTCATGATCCATTTTGATATATCCTTTATTTAACCTTACATTTAACATTACTTTGTTCATCATTGAAAGCATAGATATGTTATCTGATGTTTTGCATTTTCTGTCAAATGTCGAAGTGCGTGTGCCAGAATGGTTAACAGCAAGGAAAATGGAATGGGCAGTTCATATTCCGATTGAAACACTTTACGTTCAATTAGCACTTAGGAAAAAATATAAATCCATTTTTTTCTACTTGCCTTCAGCTATGGGTAAAAATAGCAGGTCAGAATGAATTCTCTAGTGTTGGTTGGCAACTAGTCTAGTAGAAAGAAAACATTGAATATAAAACTAGAATTAATAATCTTGACGTGGTTGGATTTTAAAATGTCTTTCTTTCTGCCAGTTCCGGCAATTATGTTGATGTCAATGCGAAATTTCCGAATTGTACCGTTGACAGTTCTCTGTCGGAAGTTTCAACAGAGATAGAAAACAGGAAGTGGATTAAATAAATTGCACAAGAAAAAGCACAAAAGGATAGCCTCCTCGCAATATTTCATTGTACAAATGAATAAAAAGGGAATTAAATTCTATTTTGGAGTTTTACACTTAGTCTACTTAAACTATTTTTTAAAATTTGTTGTGGAGTGATTTCACAGTGGAGGCTTGTATTTGTACTAAGTCGGTCATAAAATAGGTTCGACGTGCCAAACGTTAGGAACTTGATATAATAGGTAACGACGCAGAGCAATCTAGTTGTGGTCGCTGATACTTTAGTATTCGACTAACTGTCGTCCGACACTGACGATATTCAGTCACCCCCCACGAGGGCGTCATGTGACACAAGGCCGGTTTAATGTGGGATCTCCGAGCCCGTGAACTCGGCCAAAAATATGCCCATTGAACCCGTATAAACGGGTTCAGGGTCGGTTTATTTCCCCGAAAGAGACTCCGCCCTTCGGTGTAGCCTACTTCGGGTTCCTCCTCGCCCGAAGGCAGAGGGTTCAACCGTTCAGCCGGTCGTCCGACATCGACTGACCCGTTACTCTTACTACTCCTACTTATTATAGGTGGGAGAGTCTATTAACTATAGAATAGGTGTGTTCCACTATAACAAAATTTCTATTAAAAATAATTCAAGATGAGAAGTGTATGTTTTCCTATAAAAGACGGGGTAGCTTCATCAACAATTCCTGTTGTAATACTGAACGTTCTTTCTTTAACCAAGCAATCTCATTTTCAAATAGTAGTGATCTTCAGTAAGTGCTTTATTAGTTTTATTTCCTTTGTGCTTATTCTCGTGTGTTCCTCGGCTAAAACGATGGCTTTATCTAGTCTGGATTCGATTACTGAAGAATAAAAATCTTTGTATTAATTCGCAATGAAGTTTGTTTTTTACACTGCGGAACCAATATGTGATTGTTTTTGTGTTTTTGTTCCACTGGTTTACTCCTAAACTCGTTCTTAGTTCAGAGTTAATTTACTTACTTTATCCAGTTCACTTTTATTTGGGTTTATGAGTTTCCATGCAGGGTTTTTTAAAAGTATTTTTTCTGGTCTTCTAACGTAATGAATGCGTGTGATTTAAAGATGCGATTTATTCAGTGGTCTAGGTGTAATGTGTGGGCGATTTTACTTTAAATTCTCGATTAATATAATACACTCGAGTTTTGGTGCTTTTCTATATGTTTTTATGAATGAAAAAATATACTTTTTTATATTGATCCATTAAATAGATTTAGAAATATATCCTCTAAAAGGAAGAGACTGTTTTAGTGTAATATATTACAACAACGAGACGATGATACGACACTTTGTTGAATCAACTGATGAAGGACACGTCACCAAGTGTCAACGTGAAGTTGGGCAGAGAACGCCTGTCTTAAGCGACCAGTAAGCATGCTAATTTGTGGGTTAAACGAAAATGAAGCACTGACCATCGCCAATCAATCGGTCAACTGATAACGCGTGCCTGGTTCGCACAATCTGATCGATCGAATATATTGGCGTCGTCATGGCAAAATTGGTCGATGGGTAGCTAGCATCATAGGTTTGGATCAGGTGACCGAATCGTCGAAGAAGTGTGTTTTTTGTTCTTATATAAAAAGAGGTTCGTTTATTGGAACAAAACTGGAATTTGAAGCCAATTAGGCAGTTGTACTTGCTATGGAAATTTACGTACCATTCTTAGTTTTATTATAAACAATGTAATAAAGAACATTAAACTCTCTTTTTTATTACTATTTAATAAGATCAACTAATGTTTACTATTAAGTAAAATGTATTAGATGCGTGCAAAGGTTTCCGGAATGAAACCGATCCTCAATTGTGTATTGTCTCAAGTTGCCGATAAAGAACTATTGGGAGATTTGTATGTTCTGAAAATTTTTCAACAAAAGTGTACGTTTTACATATGGATATAATAATATAATTAGTGCAATCCTTAATGTACATTAAAATCTGAAGAGTATAACATCTCTCTTAGGATTTCTGGGTCACTTTTTCCGTAATCTGTTAAAACACAGAAATCCAAAGCCGTATTGGAATATTGAAAGATACCTGCTCAAAAAATAAACAAAGTATTAAAAAACAGGAAGATTTCCTTAGACAAAAACAAACTTAACAGGTACATGATATCAATCCCCAAATAACAGTGAATGCTGAACAATATCCTCACAGATGAAGTAAAAACTTGCGGTAATTGAAATATAGTTCTGTGGAATGCTTCTAAGAATCCAACTGACGGAATTTGTGAGTAACGAAGAATTTTTTTAAAGGAAAACAAGAAAAAATGGAGATTAGTACTTAAAATCCGAAAGAGACAGAAGGAATTTCTAAGATACATTATGAGGAACGAAGGTTCAGAGAATTTGATACTCACAGAGCGTATCGAAAGTAAAAGGCACAGGAGAGGTAGCAGGCCACCTACCTAGCTTATGTGAACAGATGGCAGAATGGAGGGGGAGAAATAGTGAGAAGACAGATATTACTAAATGCCACAAAGGATATGGAGCTGTAGAGAATATGATCGCCTAATGTTCCGAATGACACCACCACCACCACCACCACCACCACCACAACAACAAGAAGAAGAAGAAGAAGAAGAAGAAGAAGAAGAGGCCCGTATTTTGAGTGAAAAATCAGCAATGGCATTGAGTCAAGGTAACTGGCAACATTGCGTAAAACAACGTCGTAATCAACTGAATCATTTTCACTGCTTTCTGGGTTGATTGCACATTTCAAATTTCCTATGTATATTCCTTATCGTCTTTTTGTTTTTCTGATGATCCTGTTTATGTTTTCTGTGATTTGTTCAACAATTGAATCATTACTTTTATTGTGACATTCCATGCTGTTATTGATGCATGCGAATTCTTTAGAGTTTCATCACTTTGCTTCCATTCAAGAGTTTCATTTTCGGTATTGAAACTAAATTTATTTATAATCATTTCACCCCAAGCAAGGTGACAATGTCAGTAGAACGCAGGGGGTTACAGGGAGTGAAAGTGGAAGAGAATGGAAGGATAGGGAGAAGGACAGAAAAGAAACAGGATTCAAGAAGACAGAAGATAGCTATTGACCTTGTATTTACATTTTTGAAGATTGTACTTATGAGGGAAGCAATAAATCGGAAGCATCTTACTTCACGCGGCCTCTTGACGGATAAACAATATGGCTTCCGTTTCTCCAGGTCAACCGCCAATATGTTAACGGCCAACATTGAATTTATCCATCAAGCTTTAGATCAGAACGGCGAAACTCGGGCTGTGGCTCTAGATATCTCGAAAGCGTTCGACGTTTTTACGCAAGCATTTCGTCGCACTTCCCACCTGAAGAAGTAGCGGTTAGTGTAGAAGTGTCTAGTTCAACAGTAAAATACTGACATCTAGTTATCAATCTAGTAGACCTCAGGGACAAAAAGCTCATCTGAGCAGTTGCCATATAGAACAGAGAGGAAGCCACGTCAGGTAGGTGAGAAAGTGAC
This sequence comes from Acanthosepion pharaonis, assembly GCA_903632075.3. Lineage (NCBI taxonomy): Eukaryota > Metazoa > Mollusca > Cephalopoda > Sepiida > Sepiidae > Acanthosepion > Acanthosepion pharaonis. The sequence goes on along the minus strand of CAHIKZ030001001.1, from coordinate 3,234,141 downwards.
TATAGGCGAGGACAGGTCATGATCGATTATATTGCAGACCTTACTCTGGATTTTGTCTAGAATCTCTAGATGCACAATACACACACCCGACCAGATGTGGTAACAGTATTTGATACACGGACGAATGGTAGATTTATAAATGTTCAAGATGGATTATTACGGAAAAAAGCTTTTGGCTCGACACAGTGAACCAACCTTCCTTGCAGTAGATGCAGCTATTGATTCGATATCATCGCTCCAATTCATGCCAGTGGAAAAGGTGAGGTCATGAAGGTATAAAGTGTAGCTCTCCTGGAGTTGATTAAATTAAAGTAGTTTTGTTTTGTAGGTGTTGAAATTTACAAGCCATTTCTTGCCTCCGTTAACCACTATTGGATGTCCTTTTCAAGAGTAGTTGACAGTTTTATTTTGTTTTATCTGTTGTATTTGCTACTAATCCAGGAGCAAATGCTAGTGTCATCTGCATAAATGACTAGTTGGGGACTGATGGCAACAGGGAGATCATTGATGAAGATCAGAAACAGAGTAGGTCCAATCTTAGAATCTCGGGAACCCCGGGTTAATATGAAATGATCTGGAAGCGTTCAAGATGATGTTCATAACTCGATTGGTTAGTAACGATTGGATTAAGCTAAATATACGTCACGTGACACTGTAGCTCTCGAGCTTGCGTAAAAGGCCAGCATGTCAAACCCTGTCGAATGCCTTCAAGATATCTAGAGCCACAGCCCGAGTTTCGCCGTTCTGATCTAAAGCTTGATGGATAAATTCAGAGTTGGCTGTTAACATATCGGTAGCAGACCTGGAGAAATGGAAGCCATATTGAATATCCGTCAAGAGGCCGCTTGAAATAAGATGCTTAACGAATTGGGTAATGATTTAGAGCGTCTAATACATTGCCAAAAGGAGGTAAGAGACTAATAGGGCGATATTTTTAGGGGACAGAAGTGCAAAAGATAGATTCTGATGAGAAGATTTGGGGTGGGGGGGTCTCCACACACTAAACCCACCTTTCTTGCAACAGACGTAAGAATTGACTCGATATAACCGTTCCCCTTCATCTCAGTAGAAAATGTGACACCAAGAAAGCATAGAATGTTCAGCTTCCGCCATCATGATGGAAGGCAGAATAGGTACTCTGTGGTGATTAAATGAAAGCAGTTTTGTTTTGGAGGTGTTGAAATTTACAAGTCATTTCTTGCCCCAGTTAACCATTGATTGGATGTCCGTTTCAAGAGTACTAGCCAGGTTTACTTTGTCGGGTCTGTTAGACATGCTAATAAGACTGAAGCAAATGGTAGTGTCGTCTGCATAAATATCTAGTTGGGAACTGATGACATCAGGGAGGTCATTGATGAAGATCAGAAAGAGCGTAGTTCCAAGGTTAAAGTATTGAAGGATGAAATGATCTGGAAGTATGCCCGTTTAATACGCGCTTCATTACTGGAATGGTTAAGAACGTTTGGATTAGTCTAAATATAAGACCTGTGACACTGTAGTCTTCGAACTTGCGTAAAAGGCCAGCATGTCGAATACCTTCGAGAGATCTAGAGCCACAGCCCGAGCTTCGACATTCTTATCTAAGGTTTGATAGATAACTTCAGAGATGGCCGTTAACACGTCAGCAGTAGACCAGACGAAATGGAAGCCATATTGTTTGTCCGAAAGTAAGATGCTTAACCAATTTGGCATTGATTAGGGCCTCGAGTACTTTGCCGAAAAGAGGCAAAATAAAAATAAGGCGATAATCTGAGGAGTCAGAAGGTTCACCAGAGTTCTTAAAAACAGGAACTACGGAGGAAGACTTCCAACAATCTGGAAAGGAAGAAACATCGAGACATTTGTTGAAATGTATGGAGAGAAGAGGAGCCAACTCAGAATTAAATTTCTTTCTGGATCACATCACATTGTTTGTCTTGTGGGGGGGGGTCTAATTTAGAGATGATACCAGAAACCAATAACGGGGTTATGTTTATGCCACTCAGTAGAGGCCTCGTTCCAGGGATAAATCTGGCAGAGGTACGCCACATGTGTCGAAAGTGGTGTTGGAGGAGAACTTCTGAGCAAAGTTCTTTGCTTTATCTACGGTGGATGGTCAATACATCAAATTGATTGAAAAGAGGAGGAGGGACTGAGGATTTGCTATTGTCCAGCACACTCTTGCAGAGCCACCAGTAATCCCTAGAACTAAACTTGTCAGTGTCTCGTTCTATCAGCAAATAGAGACTTTGCTTCCTGGAGGACAAGCTTGCATTCGTTACGAGCAGTGAGAAAGAGACATCTGTTTCAATCAAACCTGTCGCTGTGGTATAGCCGAAAAAAATATAATTCCTGTAGGCTATAGCGGATGAACATAGTTAGACCGTTCGCATTCTGACCATGGTCGATCTGTCAGGAAGGAAACTTCCTGATGTTATCGGACGGAAGGGGTCGATCCCGGCGTGCGACATCTTTGGAAAGTGGCTGAAAATCATACCACGGGTTGACCCAAGCCTTGTGAGTGAAATTGGGTAGACGGATTCTTGGGGGGTGCGTCGAAAGCTGTGCTAGCACGAAGTCACAAGTCATCGTGACCGAGGTTTTTGATCGTGCTGGCCTTGTTCAAATTGCCGATCACGCTAGATAACACGCTCTTTCCCAGAAACTGTAACTAAGGTCTGCTCAGCATAGTTGCAGTACAAAACCACAGGTGGGCTCTGTGGGTGTTGAATAAACACAAATGTGTCTGAGCAAGCGTCTGCAATAAGGATTGACTAGCCGCCCTGGTAGACAGATATCCTCGAATACGAGTGCCCAGCTATACCATACCACCAGCGGATGAGAAGACAGGTTTAAACCAGGGAGATGATCGTAGTTTCACTTAGTATTTTCCTGACTGGAATCGTGATAATTTATATAAGTGCGCCAATAGATCTTAACTGGTGATAGCTGAGCATTTGTTAAGTAACCAGCAGTGTGCCCGGTCCTATAGTATATTCTAGGTACTGTATAAAAGGCCCTGAAAACTGTTTCAGGAACTCTTATGCAGTACCAATCCACTTTTTCAAAATTTGACTAACGAACACCATAATTTCTTTAGACACTTCAAATCCTTCAGAAACCTGTATTCTCTTGGAGCTTATTCATCCCTGGTTTGAATTAGAAGGTTGTTTTTTGATTAGGTTAAGCGCAACAATTTTCACAGTTAGCGATAAGCCTAGAGATGATATCGTATTTATATGCGACTGAAATTTCGCATACATTAAAGGAAATATAATTGTACATATACTCTAAAAGCATTCTAGCAACTTATACTGGGCAGGCAAGGCGGGATTGAGGCTGTATATGCAATTAATAAATTCGCAATGACCAACCAAAAATACACCTTGCTTTGTGGTTCAAGTAAGCGAAGGAGTTATCACACACAGACGCACACACACACACACATATATATATATACATTTTATTTATCATCGCTGGACTTCTAGCGAGTTGTGTTTTCCAATAATTGATTTTCGAATTCAGGTATTTCGTCACCTGAAAGGACAACTCTACACAACACACCTACATTCTATTAATATTTCTCAGTGCTTGTAAAAAACATGATTTATTTGTGCGAACAGACCTCAGTGGTCCGGTATTAGAGATACTATTTTGTATCAAATACTGTCTGTCTGGAACAATCCTGAATTTTTCATCTTATAAATTAAGCTTGTCGGTTCAAATAAGCGTTCCGTGGTGAACCATTATGTGTTGAATAAACATACCTGCTTGGATAATAGTAGATATAGCACAAAGCAGAAAGTAAGGGCACCCAATGACGATTGAACTCACTACGCAGTCGTAATTGTTTTAGCGAAACCAGCTTCCTAAGCATTACTCCACGTCTTGGTTCCACAGAATGATTTTCTAAGCGTAACAAGTAATGGTATGGGTCGCTCAGCGAGGATCGAATCCACTATTCAGTCGTAATTGATCTAGCGAGACAAGCTTGCTAGCCATTACACTACGTCGAAGTGCGCATCTTCGTATAATGTTACGGGAAATATAAACTAATAAGCGCTTTGCCGAGGAGAAAATGTGAACGAAGGTGCTGTATTTTAGCTACAGAAGAGTATGGATTGTTTCTTAAAGAACTGATAAACTCGCAATGGTATTTACAGTGATCAACTTTCTGTATATTGCTGGTGAAATCTTAGATATCTAACAGGTATAGTTTTCTTGCATACCGCATCAATTCGGTTGTCAATTCTGGTAGGATTTTGGGAAAAAAAATCTGACAGATATCAGTTTACGTTTAACTCTATACTTAAGAATCTTGTCGGTTATAAACAACTTATTTTATTTATTATGGAAAGAAAGAGTTCTGGTTATTTTTCCTGAAATGAAACACAAAATACGAAAGAGATAAGAAACAGAAACGCAAACATGAATTTATTGAGCTTTCATTTATTATGCCAAATTCTTAGAAACTAAATTTGTAATTGATTAAGGAGCACCTTGTCGCTTAAACAAACATCCATTTCGTTATTAAAAAAATACAATAACAGAAAAAAGAATTTGACAATCGATTCTGAATTTATAATAAAATTATTAAACGTGTTAACAATCTAGCGACATCCAAACACGAGTTATGCGCTCGTAACTCATTATTTAGAAAAAAAAAAGGTACATTTGTCATTATAGGGTTACTAATACATGTCTATAGTCTGTTGACGGCCTTCGTCGAATGTCAATTCTATATAACATTTTCCTATGAGTATTACAGTGGCACGTGGCTAGTCATTTTACAAGACTGTAAAGTTTCGATCTCATTCTCAGTTACATACGGTGTCATCTGCTATATTAGTTTTTTTGATTCGTTTAAAAAAAATCAATTCACATCTTTGTAAACGGCAATGATTTTGATCATCCAAGCATTGTTTATGATTAATATTCACTTGCATGTTGGTTTCATCATTAATTGCTCTTGTTCTTCTTCAGGTCAATAATTCATCCGGTGGGACGATTCTCCTCTCTCTCTTTTTTTCTTTCACACACACACACACACACACACACACACACACACACACACACACACACACATATATATATATATATATATATATAGGTGCGTGTGTGTATGAATATTTAGGCAGTATATCTCCATTCAAATATGTTTCATGGAATAATATAGACATGATATGTCTATATTGTTCAATGAAACATATACACACTCACATACATATATATATATATACATGCATGTATATATATTGCAAATCAATAACACCTATCAAGATATGAAAATACTATTAGAATTGAACATATTTTTAGCCATCAGAATTTTTTCAAAGAAAGTGCTTCATAGGTAACTACAGCCACAATATTCAATAAATTGATAGATATGCAGGTGGCATATCTCATATCTCTTAGCCTCCAGTGTTTCGCCTACCACCGCTCCCCAGGGTTCGACCATAGGGTCAGTCAAGATAAGTGTATAGTTGCGTCGACGTTTATTAACTTATTGAATTGTAATGGTAATATTAGCCGTTTCCTTATAAGGAAACGTTCTGTATTCATTGACCGAGCATCCAGTGTAACTGTCGATTGAAATTTATAAAATCTTTCTCTTAAAACAAGTTCTCACGAAAATAGATTTCTCATGACCAGTAGATGTTATTGCTCTTTCTTATATTGACGAGGTTTTCTTTCCTCAGCTTTTGTTTAGCGTAGTGGAGAACGTTACCATCTTTATTATGGTATTAGGTTCTCTTCCAGTTACATGTAATACTCATTTTAGTTGTTGCTGTTGTTGAAAGTCTTCAAGTGATGTGGTTTCTGTTATTTGGCATAGTTCTTTATTAGTGATTCTGGTGCGCCAGACCCCAATATTCGAAGAAGAATGATCCTCACTAAGACCTACAGATTTCATTCGCTCGATGCTATTTTTAACTACTGACCTATAGAAAGCAGTTGTATACAGTTGACATATTTCTGAACGGGTTGAGTGCCATACTTGACATCTATATGAAAGACTCAATCTAGCTCGAGTTTTCAGGTTAATGTTTGGGTTTTGTAGCAATTTGCGGCGTCAGGTTAAACTACCTCTAGCTCAAACTATTCTATGTTCAATGTTATTATCCCTTAAAGTCGTTATAACTGATCCATACACTGATATATTTGAAGTGTTTGGTATTTAAAATTATATACTGGATTTTTATGATGGATTCATGGTATATACCATGAGTAAACATTTTTGTCGTAGGAATACTCGCCTCAAGAATTTTTGCCGTAGGAAATTTCGCCGCATTTTTTTTTCGATAACTCAACTCCTTCTTTGGCTGTTCAAATTAGGTATTTAGTTTGGGTATTTTAATTATATAACAAGGTGAGATTTTAAATTGTTTAAATGTTTTTGTGTTTGATGATTTGAATGTCAGTAATTTTTTGGATCAATAGGTGGTGTGTTGTTATAGTGTATATTCAAATATAAGAAATTACATTTCAATAGTTAGGCATTTATAGTGAATTTAAAACAGTTTATGTTTGCAAATAATTTGTGTAAATTTCAAAAGACTTACAGAAAGTTTGAAAAGGTTATCTTACTTTGATCAGATATTTTATATTGAAGATAGTTTCGTATTCAAGTTGTAGGTTTGTTTGAAATAATATATATTGCTTGAGTGAGAATTATTGGCAGACTGATATTATGTTAACAGAAAGTTTAACGTTAAGACTGAAATATGAAATTGCATGACGTAGGTTCTGGTGTCAAGTTGAAATTTTTGCCCTCCTTACTGAAGAGGATGAATGATGTACGATTTTGATCCAATAACTTCGCTTATTAAAATATTTAAATCGAAGTAACAATAGTGTGAGTCAGCTATACTTGATAGCAAGGCACTTCGCATATTTAAAAAAATGCGGTGAAATTGTCTTACAGCAAAAATCCTGTACGGCGAAAATTCCTGAGGCGAGTTTTCCTACGGTTAAAATATTTACGGCGAATGAACCTATACCATCACTCCTTTCATTTCAATTCCAGATAATAGTTTTTGTTTTGGAAGGATTTATCTTAACCATATTTCTTGGAACATTTGGTAAAGATGTTGATTTTTTGTTCAAGTTTATTCTTATTACAACTCAGTCAGTCAGTCATGCTTAGGCAATTATGTATCTTTCGATAAATGACTGACGAGGCAGATTTTTTTTCCCGCAGTAGGTTGCCATTTCTTTCTGCGGCAGACTAGTTGCCATTTAAGGCTATAGAACCCGGTCTGCCCTGCTATTTACCCATAGCTGGAGGGAGAAGAACAGGATTCATACCTTTCCCAAGGTTATTAGCGCGAAAGTGAATGTAATGGACTGGGATTTGAACTCGGCTCTCCGATTATTATAACTAGGAATGTTCTATTTCGCCAGCATATTCCCCCTTATCATCAGTACATTGGCCTCGTGCGGAGGGAGCAGAATTGTTGTATTCTATTGGTAGATTTGTTTAGGATGTGGTATGCAATGTTTAAATGAGCAGAATTTTGTTACGCTCATGTAAGCAAACTCTGTGACGTTATGCATCATCTAATGATATTACGTATCTATCATCTGAACCTGATCCCAAGAATCGCTACATTTTGGAACAGATTCTAGCGTAGGTTCAGTCGCTATCTTTCCTTTATGATCTCTTCATCTTCACTATCATCTTCATCCTCTTACATACATACCACGTGTATAATTCAGTAACCCTCTATCTAGTGTGGATCTCTCGTCTTGCATTGGGAAAACATTTGTAAAAGAAACTCACTTTAAAAAAATAGTGGGATTAAAACTTGTTTTTTTTTTTTGTTTTGTTTTTTTAAATATGTTCAGTCATACCTGATTTCGCGTTATCACCCACGGACCACAATTGTTGAAACAGATATGAGAATCTGAAGGTGAACAACTCGTGGGCTCGAGATTGATATTCCCATCCTTTTCCAACTTTTCATGAATATATCTTAATTCAAAGACGTAGAAAATCTTAAAAACACCTCCCCCTAGAGCAAAAAAAAAAAAAAAAATACAAATAAAAAATTTGTCCAAGTATTTTGTTGAAATGAAGGAAAAGTCGATATTTAAATCAATAGACAAAATTTTATTAAAACTGAAACCTTTTCACTTTTTTTCATGTAAAGATATGCTAATTACATTCTCTACTAAATATAAACTATCATTGCGTACGCCGATCACGTAGTTTCAAGCCGACCAAAACGGTGTTCCAAAGCCAATAATTCGTTTATGTGGATTGTAGATATCTGCATACCATAGGTATTAAAGATTTTGCAAGAAATTAAAATATGATCAATAACAGGAGACCAAAACATGGTGTAGCATCAAACTTTTTGTATTTTTAATGAGATTTTACAAGATATTTTAAAGATTTCGGAAGATGGATAATGACAGGCTCTGTTGTAATTTGGGTGTTTCATTTCCAATTCACTGATCAGACTTAAAGTATAGGAAAGCTTTAATGAGATAAAAACGACGCCATTTTGAATGTGTGCATAGTGTAACGGTTACTGGCGCGGAAAGTGAACTCGGCGATCCGAGTTCAAATTCCGCTCGATTCTGTTTCGTTCATTTCCGTCTAATGCCCTTGAAAAAGGTATGAATACATTTTCTGCCAGCTATACGCTATACTAGGCCCTCTTGCCTTGGCTGTTAACCAACCTAGGAGAAGGAAAACTAAATTCAAAACCATCCTGACGAATGAGCTGCGCTAGGATAGTTAAAAGAGACACACCATTGCGGTTACAGCGGGGGTAAATGTGGTGTCCGTAGGAATTTAATGATTTAGGAGACACGTGACGTGACGTGACGTGACCTAAGCAAAATTTAGTGAACTCGCATTTTCTTCGATGTGGTGTCTCTCTTCATTCTGAGTATAAGTTTCTTTTAGTTTCCATTTTCCTTAATACTTCTTACTCAATCCGTCCATATCATTCTTACCATCCTTCTGTAGAACCACATTTCTATTGTCTCTAGTTTTCTCTCTATCTACGCATGAAGAGAATGTCGAGCACTTCCATAGAAGAAGGGTTGATATTGCGTAACAGTTCAGCACTCATTTCCTTATTTCTAACGAAGGTATCGCATATCAGCCAAAATAATCGACACCTGAAGATAGCCAGAAAGTACTTGGTCGAAATGTTATGTCTATAATGCTTATCTTCATGATCGTACGAGACACAGCATATGAAAGAAGCTTACCACTGACAGGTTTTTATTGTAATTAAATATTTTAAAGGTAATAATGTCATGAAGTGATCTCTCAATTTTGTGGTCGAGATTAGAACGTAAAGGGCTTTAATCAATCCGTTTTGATTCAGTTGCTCTTCTGCATATACCATAAATAGAATATCTAGTTTTCCTATATACACAATCGTAGCAATACATCCGGTGTCTACTTTCGAGTGTATAATAATAATAATAATGAGAAGAAGAAGAAGAAGAAGAAGAAGAAGAAGAAGAAGAAGAAGAAATAAAGAAGAAGTAGAAAAAAAAATCCTTAGAAATTACTTTGCTTACATTTCGGATACGAAAATAAAAAAAAAATCAGCACATATGGACTTTGGCGAAGGCCTGAACGAGATCTGCATTTTTTAAAAAGAGTAATTAAGCTTGTTGGGCAGTGGCCGAATGGTCAAAAGCATGCGGGTACAGTCGCTGGTTTCCCCTATGAAATAGGGACACATGTTCCAACCATGACGGAGAGCATATCTACTTTAATAAGTCTCTCGAATTCACTTGCCGGTAGTTAAATGAAACAAAACTAAAACACAGGGCGTCTGCTCAAACATGGTTATCCACTGAAATACTGTTTACAGTCTTCATACAAGTCAATTTTTCATTGGATCCAGTAACTAGATGGATGATTGCTTGGGAATATCAGGTGCAGTAAGTTTGGGTGTGCAGGTGGTGTAATTGAAAGAGGCTCTGAATTGGAATTGGAAATCAGAGAGACGAGTTCCAAAACCAGCCTAATTCGTTATATTCACTTACTCTCAAATCCCCTTAGGAACGATATGAATCCACCTCTTTTCCCCCAGCTATGGATGAATTAGTAGGACGTGCAAAAGTAAATCATTATTATCTCCATAAATTATTACAATCTAAAAATATTTTATGGCTTTAAATAACCTGCGAAAGGTTGAGAAACCGTAAAAAAACCAATTCATTTGATCCATAACTGCCCCATGTAACTGTGAAAAGGAAACCAGAATGATACTATGAATAATGGCGGACTTATTTAACTTTCTTTCAAGGTCACATTTTTGGAAGTTGTCGACTAAAATCGAACTCGCTCTCAAAGGCATACGAAACATGTACTCTAACCAATGTATGGTATTTTAGGGAGGTCATTTCCTTTTCACTGTCACCTACATACGCATATTCATGCATGTCGTGTGTCTTTCCTAGACGGTTTAGATTTACAGTGAATAAACACTAGCTAAAGAAAAAATAAACAAAAGCTACTTTTATAATTCGATTTTGTGGATACCGGATCAATTTTTCCCGTTTTAATAATAAGGAACAAAAATAATTTTATTAAATTTAGCAGAAATCGGACATAAAGCGATCGGCTGGACATGTTTGTATATTTAGCTGTGCTTAGAACGTTTGTGCCTGTATGTGTATGTTTGCATATATATATATATATATATATATATATATATATATATATATATATATATATATATATATATATATATATATATATGTATGTATGTGAATATTTATTAGTTGCTCCATTATGTAGGTGTGAACTGTTGCATTTAATTGAAGAGTAGTATGTATTTACATACGGTGTTTTGCTTCACTCTGGGTGTGTCTGCGTTTGTGTATGGGTGCAGATGCGTATGCGTGTGTGAACATGCGTCTATCTATGTGTTCAAGTCCCCGAGAAAAAAAGAGTTAGTTAAAGAAAGTTAGACAAAAAGGGAAGAAGAAGAAGAAGAAGAAGAAGAAGAAGAAGAAGAAGAGTGAAATTTCATCGGATAGAAGTGGATAAAAATATGGAAAAAAAAGTGAGAAAAACCGAAAGTGAGAAAGTGAAAGATACGAAAAAGAGAAAGGGAGAAGACAAGAAAGAAAGAAAGAAAGAAAGAAAGAAAGAAAAAAAAAGAAAAAGATAGATAGATAGATAGAGAGAGAGAGAGAGAGAGAGAGAGAGGATCTGTCAAAGAGAGTATAAGAGAAGCGTGTATAGGTTCGAGCATGTATATAAGCGTGCATTTGTGCCTGTTGACGATAGAGAAATAAAATTCAGAACGTTGTGCCTGATATATATGAAAGCCTCAAAACGGAACAACATAACAGGACTTGCAGGATTTTATTGATGAAGAAGATACGTACCAGATGATATTAAACATAGCAAATATATAATTGCATTAGACAAAGAAAAAAAGCACAAAAACACTAAAATATAACCCACCTCAAAACCCGCAAAAAAAAAAAAAGAAAAAAAAAGAACGAAAAAACAAAGAAAAATATTTCTCCCTTAGCAATCGGTAATACGGATCATACTAATCGTTTCAACACTATCTTTGTGGATTTCACTTCCACAAAAGAAAACGGTAACAGATTAAATTGATATATTGAAATTGATTAAAGTGAAATCCACAAAGATAGTGTTGAAACGATTAGTAGGATCCGTATTACCGATTGCTAAGGGAGAAATAATTTTCTTTGTTTTTCGTTCTTTTATATATATATATATATATATATATATATATATATTGACAATAAATATATATTTTCCTCACCAGTAGAACAAGATGCGGACTGAAAACCTTCATTTGAAAGTTTTCAATCAGTAGCGGACGATTGCGTTGTGCATGAAACTCAGAGTTGTTTCAGGGAAGAAAAATATATATTTTCTATTAATATATATATATATGTGTGTGTGTGCGTATATATATATATATATTTGTATATATATATGTGTGTGTGTGTATATACATATGTATATATATGTATATATATATATGTGTGTGTGCATATATATTTATATATATATATATATATATATATATATATATATATATATATGTACATATATATATATATATATATATGTATATATGTATATATATATATATATGTACATATATATATATATATATATATGTATATATTAAAAGCATTAGTTCCATTTAAATGGAACTAATGCTTTTAATTTAATTGCAAAATTAAATTCGGGGTTTTTAGCTTCTATTTTTGAAACATGGTTGGAACTGTGTAGCGAAAAAAACCATATTTTAAATCAATTAATTTATAATATTAATGCTCTGTAAATTTACACTGAGCACTATTTTGTAAAAATAAAAATATCTATAAGAACACCGGATTTTATATCTTACTGTTCTTTCTTTTTATTTATATATATACATATATGTGTGTGTATATATATATATATATATATATATATATATATATATACATATATATATATATATATATACATATATATATATATACATATATATATATATATATATATATATATATATATATATATATATATATATATATATATATATATATATATATATATATATATATATATATATATATATATATATATATATATATACATATATATACATATATATATATATATATATATATATATATATACATATACATATATATACATATATATATATATTTTGTTAGCCAATCTACGAAATACATATAGAATATTTCACGAAATTATTTCAAGGGTGAAAATTTTTTTTTAATTATCAAGACATGATATTGTATAGAAAGCGTATAAAACATACCTAATCTACACAAAGAAATTCTCTTAGATGTCTTTCATAGGTCAAAGCCTGTGCTCGAAAAATTATACCAAGATTGTAAGCATGAAGTTTAAAATCCAGGGCTTTAGATATTTGAAAAAAAATATTCTGAATTAAAACGATGAAGTATGTGATTAAAAACTGAGGTGGAAATGATTTGCACCATTATACAGGAATCTTTCGGGTCTGACTTATGGTTGACATAACTAAGGATTTACCCCCCGGAACAACTGGTTGGCTTTCAGATGTTGAATTTGAAATCAGGATTAGCCATTTCCACGTAGAAGAGTAGAACATTACAATTTTCCTCACCCAATTCCTTTACCTCGGCACAACGAATATTTATTATTATTGCAATATGATTATTTTTATTTTTATTCCAACAATTATGAAGACTTGAATCATAGGTAAAAGCATTAAGTTCAAGACGACAAGGACGAAGATACTAATTTGCAGAATTCATGAGATGATGACCAACTTTAGACAGTATTAGGGTGGGTGGAGAATCAACCGAACGAAATGTATTGATTAAAACAGTAAAGATAAGGATACTAGTTTACACTCCTTCCCAGTCTTTTGAACAAAAGTAGAGGTTTATCTCTTGTTTCCTGTTTAAGATTGGGCTTCCGGTTCCTTCTAAAGTCTGCATCAATATACTTCTGACGTCACCGCCTAAACTTTTATTTACGATTTATTTATCTTTTCCTCAAGAGGAGTAGACAGATCCGCCTATCAATCATTTTACACTCGTCCACGGTGCTTTGAACAAGTGTAGGGGTTTATTCCTTATTTTCTCTTTAAGATTGTACAGTGGAATAAATAGGTGACTATTAACTTGTCCAGTATTATAAAGAGATCCATGCTATGTAGTCGTGGGTAATGGTCGCATTGAAGTCAGGTAGTTCTCTGTCAGGATCGCTACAAGACCTCTGTCTTTGGGCGGCGGAAGACTCAGTTGAGGCTCTGTCTTCGGTTAGAGACTCGGCTGAGAAAAAGCAGACTAGTACTATACCTGAGCTCTCATTAATGGGGGCTGGGTAAATTTTAACCACTGGTCCGGGGGAAACGCTCGGATGCCCCACAGTAAACTTGACCATGTGTCGCATCTAGCCCGCTGTGGGAGTGACCGGTAAATAGCAGTAGTTGCATCGGAGTAGTTCGCTGTCAGGCTCGAGACACACTTGAAGGACTCTGTTTTGGGGGCAGAGAGGAACCCAGACTATGTCTACGGGCAGAATCTCTCCTGGAGAGGTAGACAAACCCAACCACGTGTATGCGGGGCCTTTTTTCAAAAATTTTGCCGAGCCTACAGGCTATTAATTTCCCCCACATAAAAACCGGCCTTGTGCCACATCATACCTCGTAGGGAGGATTGTGTAAATACCAGTTCTCGTATTGAAGTCAGTTTTCACACTAACTATACAGGTGTATGGCAATAGCACAAGAATTACGGATAAAGAATACTTAACGAATTATGTTATACCAAGTACGAGTGTGTGTTATAACAATAATCCAACAATAAGAAGTTATAATAGTTACGAGGATACTCGACCGCAAACGCAGGATAGAAATCGCAACATCATAAAAAAATCAGTTTGTTATTCAGAAAAATAGCACCAATAGAATATGAAAATTACTACAATTATATTTTACTGAGAAAACCAGGTGAAATAGGGTTTGAAGACACAGTACACATTCTGACGAAAATTTTTAGTGATAAGTGTTTCCTGTTTCAAGCTTGTTGGAAGTGCATGAATTTAACCAAAAAAGTGGATGAAAATTTTGTCATATATGCAGGTACCTTCAGGAGAGAATGTGAACAATTTAAACTTAAGGAAATGACTCCAGTTCAAGAGATTAATTTTTGTGCAAGGTCTAACAATGGAAAAAGATACTGAAATACGAATGAAAATTTTAGCAAAGATTGAACATAATAATAACATAACATTACAGGAAATAGTGGACGATTGCCAAACAATGCTAAATCTGGAGCATGATTCTGAAAAACTTCAGAATAAACAATGTCCATTGGTAAAAGCTAAGGAAAAATGCACAAAAAAGAATATAAAACCTTGTTTCAGATGTGGAAAATTACATCTTGGGAAAGATTGTCCATGGAAAAAATGCAGAGTGCAACAACTTTGGTAAAAATGGATGTATCACGTCACACGGCAGAACAAAAGCGAGAAAAATTTTCGCAGGGAAAAAATTAATACACAATATTACGACGGAAAAAATAGGCACATGAAACAAAAGAAAATTTGTCAATGTGCAAATCAATTATGTTGGAGTAAAAATGTTACTAGATACTGGTAGTGATATTTCAATAGTAAATGGAACCAGATGGAAAGAAATTGGAAAACCTTTATGGAAAAGAACTTACAAAATCGTGACTTCAGTTTTGGGCGAGAAATTATTAACGTGTTGTTTATTTTCGAAATAAGCAGGTAAAAACAAAAGCTTATGTTATAAGAAATGCGTCGAATCGTTACGGACTGGATAAAACTATTGTGGCATTTCCCAATAACGCTTATTGTAAAAATGTGGACAAGCGACAAATTTAAAAAGTCACAGCGAAAAATTGAAGGAAGAATTTAAAAAAAATTCTTGATGTTCTGGCTAATGAACTGGATTGGTGTTCCAAATTCAAGGCGAATTTTCAAGTAAAAAAGGTTCGACGCCAGTATTTAAAGCAGAAAGTAAACTATTCGAAATGTTCTGCACCAGCGGTGTACGTAAAGCAAAAAGAAAAAAATCACTAAAAAGACAAAATACGAGTTTTCGGGTATTATCTCGACTGCTTTTATATAGTTGTCTTGAAATACACAACTAGCCTTTACTAAGTCCATATAAAAATTTTGGCAAGTTGAACGGCAGAAAAAAAATTCAACGTAAAAGACACCAAAATCAGCTAAAGAAAAAAAAATTCACTGATGAAAGACCCGAAGAAGCAATGAAAATACCATTTTTGATATGCGAGCATCAAAACAAATCGGGGAACCTATGAAGATACCTTCAAAGAAAAGGAAACGCCACAAAGTATGTTGGCGAACTCTCCAGAAAGAGGAGGTGGAGCTACTAATACTAAATAAGAAAATATTATTTAATAAAGTAGTAATCTCAAAATGAGGGATGTTGTGGAGTAAAGAGTACACCCACAATGATTCTATGAACTCGTCCAAAAATACTATAAAAAGTTCCATATCATGAGGTCGTGAGTAATAGTCGTTCCTGGGGCACCTCGGTATGGTGCAATAGTTAGTAAGCTTGTCTCGCTAAAACAGTTACGACTGAGTAGTGAGTTCGTTTCTCACTGGATGACTCATACTTTCGGCCTTGTGCCACATCTAAGCTACGCTTAGAAAATCATAGGGCACCTCGGCGTGGTGTAATGGTTAGCAAGCTTGTCTTGCTAGGTCAGTTACTACTGAAAAGTGAGTTCAATCCTCACTGGATGCCCCATACTATCGGCCTTGTGCCACATTTAAGATATGCTTGGAAAATCTCTAATAGTCGTTCCTATTTCTTGTGGGCTTCGAGTAACTCAGTTTTTGAAGTTGCGTTGTCTGATTATTGCTTTCTTTTTCAATTGAAGGTCGAGCCTTTGAAACGAACGGTTAGATTTTTTGTTTGCAAAGTTTTGAATTTTTCACCCTCCCAATTTCTGTGTACGCATTTGGATTTATTTCTGCATTTCTTTTTGTTTATTTCTTTATTGCAATTTACCCTCCTCCCGTTTTTAGTATCGTTTTCGTTTGAATATTGTTTTTATTTTTAATTTTTACGTGTTTTTCATTTTTCCACTTATTTGATTTTTGTTTAATTTATTGTTTTCAATAGAAAAACATAAAAAAGGCGAACTTTTATTTGTTTAGCTGCCGGGGTGTGAAATCCCCATGGCAGAAAATCTAATACTATCACCGTCTCAAACGGTGCAAACGGAAAATTTGTCACCGGCAAAAACAACGGCTTGGGTGGAAAACAGGCCTCAAAAGAAAGATGTTGTCTATTACAGCCAGATAAAAGAACAATATGACAAGTATGTCAAAGGGACACAGTTCCTGACTATTCCAGAGACGTTAGAGGCGGTGAACTCAAGAATAATTTCCCTGCTGACTTCCGACGTGAAGAGTCGGGAATTGATTGGAGTCAGCAGGGAAACGATGGAAGAGACTCTGAAAAGATTGAATATCCCGCCGAGAGTCTTGGCTAGGAGAATAAACGCCATTTCTGATATTCTCCTTGCCACAGAGCAAAAGACGAAGCAGTTTGCCGGAAGCACCCTGGCCACTAGCAATGTAAGACTCCAGACGGAGTACACGGCACCCGGCGTACCAAAATCGCGGTACATGGGGTGCCCGTGGACATTTCGACGGATAGGGTACGGTTCTTTTTTGCCAACTATGGCCTAGTAGAAGTATACCCAGCTAAGGCTTCGCAACCAACACCCCACTCAACAACAGCAGCAGCGATGACCACAACAACGACTGCAAATGCAACGAAAACAGTGGCATCATCAGCAGAGACAGCAAATGTGGCACCAACAGAAGCATAGAAGGCGTCTGATGGGGGAATGGACAGTGGTGAAGGGCAAGATAAACACACTCTCCACCGCAAAGAGGCAGACTCCAGATCAGCAACGGCCACCGCAAGAGGCAAAGCCCCGGGAAGCTAGAGAAACAGTTGAAATCCAAGGAGGTTCCGTGTGGCCCCGGGAAACCGGCTAAGCAACCGCAGGAAAAGCAACAGGGGACCCAGAAGAGAAAACAACCCCCGAAACAGCAGCAGCAGCAACAGGAGCAGCCAAACACAAAGGTGGAGATGGAAGTGGAGGAAATGCCTCCACCTCGTGCATCATCTTTAAAGAGGAGCAGAGAAGAAGAGGAAGATGATGCACAAAACCCAAGACATTCTGAAAGAAGCAGGGCTGACAAGTGGGCAGTTAAATTGAGGTCGCAGTCCGTCCCTGCTCTCCCTAAAGTAACTATCATAGTTCCCAAAGTTAGGAGCCTCCCTTCCTCCCCTTCCCGTGCTCCATCCCCCTCTCCTTTTACATCTTCCCTTAGTTCTACCTCTGCACTCCCTCATGCGTCCACTTCTTCCCCAACCCGCCCGTCAAGGGAGAAGAAGGCGAAAAAGAAAAAATATTTCCCGGGCCCAGAAGAAATATGTAGAGTTGATAGAAAAGAATTGGAGAAGGACTTACCGAAACATAAGAAGGCCTTGCTGAGTATGTTGTTTAAGATGAACTCAGTAGATGGCAAGTCTTCAGAGGATCTCCGGAATTTCTCAAATGCCCCTGGGGTAATTACATGCTTAAGGGAAACGGGGAGTCACCTCAAGGTGTGGAGCCACGTATATGAGGCCAAGGATGCTTTTCCTAAGAGTAGGATGTTGGAGGTGGAATCACCATATTTGAAAAAGCCCAGGCAGTATATAGGGCAGTGAAATTAATGTACCCCACGGACGTCGGAGGAGTGGTCCTGGATGGACGAATGACGTCAGAGCTAGGTGTAGGGAGCCTAGGACCATCCGCCCGGTATGTGAGTAGGTCTTTTTCTTTTCTTTCTTTCTGGTTGATCTGATCAACGATTTTGGTCTCATTGATAGATACCGGGTCGATCACCCCGGGGAAAAACGTGAATGTAGGCTCTTAGCTGGCTTTGCTACCTTGACAGAATGTTAGAAGAGCCGACAGAGATCTGTTAGATTGTCCCACGTTCCACTGGGTTGGCTATTCGGATCACAAACTTGTTTGTGCCCGGGTGGCGTTAGATCATAGAATGGCTGGTTACTGGAAGTTCAATCTGTCTTTTACTGGACAAGCGGGACTTCCAGGAGCAGCTAACTAGCTTAGTGCAGCTGAAGCTAGTGGGGCGCTTATCGGGAATAAGTAGTGGGATAGACTTAAGGGTAGGATTAAGTCTTTCACCACTGATTTCAGCAAACGGCTCGACCTAGAGAGAGCTGAGAAGGTGAAGACGCTTAGAGCTAGTCTTTCCCGGGTGGTGACTGGGGGACCCCCTAGAGATAGCCTTAGCTAGGGAGGCTGTGGAGCGTTCGAATAGTGAGCACTACATGGGTCAGGTAATTAGACATAGGTTAAGCAAGATGACTTCTGAAGCTGTGAACATGGGCGTAGAACTGTGCAAGGAAGAGGTCCGTCGAGGTGGCGATCGTTACATTCGTGAAGTCAAAACCCCGGAAGGGCCTACTCTTCGGGCCACTGACGACATGTGCGAGGCGTTTCGGTGGCATTTCGAGAGCCGGTTTAACAAGGAGCCTGGTCTTCGTGAGGACGAATTTCGCAGCTATTTGGCTGACTTTCCTAGGCTTTCGTCGACTGAAGCAGCTAGCTGCGTGGGAGAGATTCTGGAAGGCGAGGTCTACGCGGCATTGGAGAAGGTTGGCAGAGGCAAGTCGCCCGGTCTGTATGGTTTGCCCTATGAATTGTACTTGAGGCTGTCGCACATCTTGGTCCCGATTTTGACTGTGGTGTTCAAAAACTGGTTCCGGCAGGGGTCCCTCTCCACCGGTTCTCCAGGAGTGTGATCTCGCTGTTGAAAAAGGACAAGGGTGTTGGGGGGAAACTAGATGACTACAGACCCATAACTCTGCTAAACACAGAGTTAAAGATTTTGGCCAAGATTCTGCAGGAGCGTTTGTAGTCAATTGCCGAGTCTCTGTTGGGTCCTGAGCAGACTTGTTCGGGCCGAACAATTCAGAGCAACCTGCATCTGATCCGTGCGATCATAGAGGTGTAAAAGACGACGATGAGGCCGCGCTGATCAATTTGGATCAGTCCAAGGCATTTGATAGGGTTGACCACCACTACCTTGCTGCTGTCCTGCAGGCCGCCGGATTCGCCCCCGACTTCTTCCGCTGGATTAGCCTCCTGTATCGCTCCCCCAGTGCTGTGGTATAGGTGAACGGGAAGCTGTCGAGCGCTTTTGCGCTGTCTATGTAGGTCCGTCAGGGTTGTCCATTGTTGCCCCTACTTTATGCTTTAGCATCGGAGCCTCTCCTTCGCCGGCTGAGGGACAGGGCGTGCAGTCGGGTGCTACGCGGAATCGCCGTTCCTGGAGGAGCTCGAGCCAGGGTTTCTGCGTACGCCGATGACGTATTTGCTCTCGTGTCTACCTGCAGCAACATTGAGGCGGTACTGTAGTCGCTTGATCGGTACGAAAAGATGACAGGGGCCAAGATTAACCGCGACATGTCGTCCGGCTTGCGGTTAGGTGCTTGGAAGGGGGGTCGATCTTCCGGGGCTCATCAGTTGGACGGACGGCCCTGTCCGCATTCTTGGAGTGTGGTTTGGACTCGACCTCCAGCTGGAGAAAATTTGGTACGAGCAAAGGTCGATGCTGCCGGTCAGACTTGGCATCGACGGAGGTTCTCCGTGAAGGGCAGGGCGGAAGTGTGCTACATATATTTTCCCTCTTGTCCTTTATCGATTGTTCGTACTTCCTCTCTGTGAAGACCACAGGAAGCCGCTCGAGCGCTCGCTAACCTCCATTTTACGGAGGGGGCACGGGAATCGGATCGACAGACGAGTCTGTGCACAAGGTCCGTGTGATGGGGTGCTGGGAATGCCACACTTGGAGAGCCCCAAACGTGCCTGGAGGTTGGCTTTCATACGCCGCGCGTTGACACGAGGAGAGTCGATTAAGGAGGGGATTGTGAGGGACGCGTTCCTTAGCCTTACTATCAGTCCCCCGTCTCGCGGGTTGAGCGCCGTCGTAAACCCCGGGATCAATCGGCTTTCCTTCGCGAGTGTCGGTCGGCAGTGTTGGTCGTTCCTCAGTCCAGTGACCTTTCTCAGCCTAGGAAGGTCTTCTATCGTCTTTTAGTGGAGGGGGTCGCGAAGGATTCCCTACGTGAGGAGCTCGGCTTGTCGGAGGAGGAGGAGTTTCGCTTATACCTGTCTTGGGCGCCAGCGGCGGATTACCTCAGTAACTATACTAACTATACAGGCATACGGCAATAGCCTAAGCGTTACATATAGAGAATACGAATTACATTATACCAAGTACGAGTGTGTGTATTAACAATAACCCTACAATAGGAAGTTATAATAGATTGGTTTTCTGGTTTCTTCTAAAGTGTTTTCCTTCTCTTTCACTTCCAGTAGCCCATGTCTCATAGACTAATGGCACTGTTTCGTCTCAGAAATTTAGGCAAGAGGTAGAAAGACAGGCACCTCTTCTCGGGGCAATGGCTAGCGATGCTAGTCTGTTAAGTCATCACTATTGAGTCCTGAGTACGATCCTCACTGGGTGCGCATACAAAATTTGATATGGAGTAACCCAAAGGAGTTGACATTTTTCGCGATCAGGCAGGTTAAGTTTAAGACTCTAAGTAGTAGATAAGGGCGTTGGTTCGTGGATTTGGGGATATAGTAATTGTGAGTTCAATCTCAGGGCCGGGCAGTGTGTATTTGGTCTCAGTGGAAACGGGTGAATATTAACTGAGCAATACTAAAAAAATAAGAACTAGGCGAGTAATCCTTAGACATAGAACGAGAACACTCTACCCAGTATTCCCTGTAGGTTACCCAGACCGATATACACCTGATGAAGGCCAGAATGCAAGTGCACACTGCCCGAACCAAGGATTGAACTGACAAACACTGTCATCAAATTCACAAACCAACACTTTCATCGAGTAGGACAAATTGCTGTAGAGAACTTGAAGCTTTAAAGCTAACGTGATTTCTGATTAGGTTGCAGCTGCCGCTGCTCCTGCCGTTTGTCATGTTTTTACTGCTGCTACGATGGCCGCCATTTGTCTTTCGTTCAATTCAGTATTTTCTGTAGGTTATCCAGATCGATATACACTTGAGGAAAGCCGCGGGGCAAAACGGCCGAAACGTTGTGATAACAATAGTAAAGATGAGGACAGTAGTGTAAATAAGGATCACTCCTCATCCCAGTAATTCAGGATGAGATTAATGGCAATCGTACAATTGTAGGTAATAAAATGATTTTAAATAGTAATAATTTATGAGATTTAAGGAAGAAATTATTCTTTCAAATTTTGTCTTTGTATTAATTTTTTCATTCTTATTTATAAATAAATTAGTTTTTATTGTTAGAAAATTCACTTATTTGATTTGAGCAACAATTATTTGCCGAGCAAATAAATAAAAAATAATCTTTTTTTCTGGTAAAATAAATTTCCTTTTCCCGATTTTGGATTGGAGTTAGGGCTGAAGACAAAACTGAAGATCTAACGGAATAATGCAGTTGCTGTGCTGGGGAAGAAGACAATTGATTCATCCCGGGTAATTGAAGGCCGAAAGTGTTGCCTGTCATGTTGTTGTCTTTGCTAGTGAGCTTTTGAATTCGATACACGAAGCAAATCGAAGATTAATCGCATTTATAGCCGGCCGCATTGATTATTGACGAATCCCAGAGGGCAGAATCTTTTCTACAATGCAGATCATGTCTGACATTTCCCTTTATTCAGGTCTCGCAGGATTCTGACACTGAGAGGGTTAGTTAGGTCGGTAGAAAAATGTCCAGACATGAAAGGTCAGAGGTGTGTAGACACACACACGCGCGCAGAAGTACATACACTCATATGAAATTATTCTGGCGTCAGACGATTAGTATGCATATCTAAAGAACAAGCACTGTGAGTTCAGTCCTTATGATGTTCCATTAATGTAACCATATGTAGGACTAAAGAATGTTATATATATATATATATATATATATATATATATAGTAATAATCTTCTAAGTATAAGAAATTATACTCGTTCGGAAAACCTTCAATGTTTTGATTTGCGAATAATCAAACCAATACCAAAGAGGGGAAAAAGGTATAAAAAAAAGAAAGAACCAAGAACATGTACGTCAGCCGAAAATAATCGTCTAGCATGAAAGTCCAAAAGATAAAAAACCGATACGAGTAAGCAAAATAACTAAATAAAGTGCTCAATATGTTAAGTAGAGCAGACCTAGTTAAACCTAGAGAGCCAGACAAACCTACCAAGGTTTCACCTAAGCGGATCCTGACGATCCGCTTAGGTGAAACCTGTAGGTCTGTCTAGCTCTCTAGGTTTATATATATATATATATATATATATATATATATATAAATTCATGAATCATTCACACAAATGTCTATGTGTGTGAATGATTCATAATTTATAAATTATAATTTGTACCTTTATTAAAATATATATATATATATATATATATATATATATATATATATATATATATATATATATATATACAACAAGTTGCCAAGTTGGTTCCACCAAAAGCTTTCTGTTTTCCTTTGATATATATATATATATATATATATATATTTCAATAAAGGTGCAAATTATAATTTATAAATTCATCAATCATTCACACAAATAGACATTTGTGTGAATGATTCATGAATTTATATATATATATATATATATATTAAAGATAACAGAAATTGTGTGCCGATTAATTTTATTGATCAACTGTTCCAAATTGCGAATAATCCTTCTCAGATAAGGAGGAATTCACCATTTATCCCTCCCTACTCTGACGATGACTTAAGAATGTCGCAAGGTTGGACCACATTTCGTGTAATTTTCTTTTGAAATGAACATTTCTGACGGAATTTCTTCCATGTCTGGGAAGGATTATTCGTAATTTTAAAAGGGGATTAATAAAATTAATCGACACAAAATGACTGTTGTCTTTCATAATATTTGTTGTCTAAACACACACACACACACATACACACACACACGCGCATATATATATATATATATATATATATATATATTATGTAAAAATTCTCATAATTAATCTGTAGAAAAAGACAATATGAATATGACTTGTTTCGTCCACTTCGTACTTTAAAGAACAAAATGAATTTATTTGTGCATACTATCTATAAATAAAAACAAAATGTTGTTAGTTACCAGAAGAATTTAGAAACGCTCATATATATTTATTAGGTAAACTGAAAAATTACGTCATTTACTTTTAATATTTGAAGAGAATTTTCATATGTAGAAATATTTTCTGAATCGTTGTGATGACGAATTCAAATATATTTTTTTTTTATTTCTTGATATATCTGTTGTATATGTTGGTTTGGGAGAGTAGTGATTCTATGAGGAAAAGTGAGACTGGGAGAGAATCGGGGCGTAGAGTAATATTTGGATGATATTTAATGGCGGCACTCTCGAGGATTTTCCTTCTGGGTGAATTATTTTCTTTTCCTATGTTTAGCATTTTTAAGATCAAAATTGTGTTTGAATTTATTTCTATGTATGACCAGTGCATATGTCAAATTGTTATTTATGAGGCCTCTTTTGTGTCCATTATATTGTGAGGAACAGTTTTGGCAATTTATTTTATATATGCCTGTTTCTGAAATATTATTGTTATGGGTGTTTATAGATCTGATTATATACATAATGATTTTGGAAGTGGTTGTGATTATTTGGATGTTGTTTAGATGGGACAGGTTGTTCTGTATAGTAGACATTATGGAATTGGTAGGCAGTATTATGCATCTGTTCTTGTATAAATTATTATTATGGATGATGATATTTTTGTCGCGGTGGTATATTTTGTATGCCTTTCTTTTTGCGTTTTGGATGTCGTGATATGGATATTGTGGTTTTTTGAATGTGTTTTCTATGTATGTTTTATCTTTGGGTAAATAGTGGGCCCTGCAAATTCTTAATGCTCTTTAATAGAAACCTATAATTATACTAAATTTAATTTTAGAGGAGTGGTTTTAGTAGAAGCTGACCAGGTCGTTTTTGTTAGTAACTTTTCTATAAATGGAAAAATTAATTTTTTTGTGTGTAACATGATAACTAGAAAGGGGAGAGTATAGTTGATTACAGTTTCAAAGGTAAAGTCTATTATAGGTTCAACGTTGTTAAGTTGGTCGACAAGATCTGTTAAATTAGTATTTTGTAGATATATTAGTAGTGAGTCGTCTATGTATCTGAAATAGGAAGAGTTTAGTGGTAGAATATTTTTGAATGGGTCATTTTCTAGAAACTCTAGAAATAGACAAGCAAGAACGTCGCTGAGAGGAGAACCCATTGGTAAACCAAATATTTGTCTATAGAGGTGGTTATCAAAATAAAGAAACATTGCTTGGTGGTTATCTGGCATATTTTTTATAATTTTATGTGTAGGCAGAAGTTTTTGTTAGGTGTGTTTTTAGTAGATTTAGATATTTCTCTATAGGGACGTTTGTGTAGAGAGATTTTATGTCTAAACTGGCCATATATTTGTTTTTCATGTCTATGTTTTGTAATTTATTTAGGAAGTCACATGAATTTTTCATGTGTTTGGCTAATAGTGTCGAGGATGGGGAGGGGGGTTAAGATTTTGCTTAGTGAACCGGCTAGTTTATGTGGGGCGCTGTCTATCCCAGATATGAGAGGCCTCATTGGTATGTACGGTTTATGTATTTTGGTAGTCCGTATAATGTGGGTGTTTTTGGATGGTGTTCAGTAAGTTTTATCCAGGACGTGCCTTCATTTTTTAGTAGCTTTTTGATGTCACTTGTGAATTTTTATGTTTCTTTTGTAGCTTTATTTTCCTTTATTTTTTCGTAGTTGTTGTTATTGTTAAAGAGATGTGCCATTTTCTGTTGGAAAATTTGTTTGTCCATGATTACAATTCCCCAAAC
The DNA here is from genome assembly GCA_903632075.3 of Acanthosepion pharaonis. Classification (NCBI taxonomy): domain Eukaryota; kingdom Metazoa; phylum Mollusca; class Cephalopoda; order Sepiida; family Sepiidae; genus Acanthosepion; species Acanthosepion pharaonis. Next base: position 3,208,685 of record CAHIKZ030001001.1, on the reverse strand, counting down.
CTTATCGGAAGTAGATATGTGGATGTTTAGTTTTAGTTTTTTTTGTTGTTGCTAATTATATATATATAATCAAAATATTATATTATATAATATATATAAATTATATAATATATATAAGTATTTATTAATTAATATATATATTTATATATATATATATAAAATGAAATGAATTAATAGCATGAGGGGAAAAAAGGTATATTTCAAAACACAAAAGTCAGAACTATGGAGAAAAAAAAATGGGGACTGAAGTGTTTGTATGATAAACACTAGGTCTACCATTTTTTTCTCCTTTGTTCTGAAGCCCAAGGAAATATATCTTTTTCTCCCCTCATGCTATTAATACATTTCATTTTTATGTTTTAATTGTATGTAGGGTGTTAGTGTGAGTTAATACATATTACAATATATATATATATATATATATATATATATATATATATATATATATATATATATATATATATATATATATATATATGTAATATAAATAAAAAAAAGAACAGTAAGATATATAATCCGGTGTTCTTATAGATATTAAGTTAGAACTGTGTAGCGAAAAAAAAAAAAACACATTTTAAATCAATTAATTTATAATATATATATATATGTATATTTATATATATATATATATATATATGTATATATGTATTATATATGTATATATATATATATATATATATATATATAAAATATTATGTATGTATAAATATATACATATATATATATATATATATATATATATATAGATAGATAGATATTATATATGTGTATTTAATATATATTATATTTATATATTAATATTTATAATAAATTTACTAATTTAAAAACATGGTGCCATCGCTACACAGGAATTACCATGTTTCAAAAATATAAACTAAAAAGTCTAAATAAATTTTAGAATTAAATTAAAATCATTAGTGCTGTTTCATTTTCAAGCGATTTTTGGAATAACTTATTTTGAAATTTATAAGCACATACATTCTTGATATTAGTTGCTAAGGTTAAAAATTAAGAAAAAGATTGGATTATCACTAACAGGCAGGAGGTTACTGAGTATAAAAGAATGTCAGAAAAACATTATTAAAGAGTGAGAACAATAAAAGGACAGAAGATAACGATTGACATTACATTTAAATTTTTGAAGTTCAAATCTGATTGGAAAGCAAGAAGCCCGAAGAAAGTTCCACAAACGACAAGTGCGGGAAAATTTTTAGCACAGTTCGGTTACATCTAACCATTTCAACTGTAATATGACGAGATTTTGCCGCCAATTTTGAGTGTCCTTGAATTCATAGTCTAGGCACCATAGAGGAGAATTCATCGGAATATTTATCATGAAAGTATTTATAGAAAAGACAGAGGGAAGCTACATTACAGCGGTGGGATAGTGAGTGAAGTTGAGATGCCAGGTCAGGACAAATAACATTGCAGATTATTCTTTGGGTTTTATCAAGGGTTTGTAAATATATAGAAGGAACACCAGACCATATGTGGTAGCGATATTCAAAGCATGGACGAATGGTAGACTTGTACATATGTAAGAAAAAAAAATTCCTTGTGTGACACAGGGAATCAACCTTCCTAGCAGAAGACCTAGCAATCGATTTGATAAAATCTTTTCATTTCATGTCAGCGGAACGCATTAGCCCGACAAGGCGCAACCTGTGGAATTTTACTCGAAATGGTTTTTAGAGTCGCCTGATAAACGAGAACAAACACTTGCAAATAAATGCGAATATGCTAAAATGAAATTGGCATTTATTTTTTGAAGAATAATGTTGATAAGCATAAATAGAAATTATTAATGGCTCAATAATAGAGTTCGAGTTCATTCGAAATAAAAAAAAATGCCTCATGTTTTTAAATTGGTACAGATCTCGTTTATCCATTGGTTTTATGAGCTGTTATGTTTTTCATTCCTTCAACACAACATTTAGAATACTATTCTAAAATTAATCTTGCCGGTCAATTGACGTTCACCAATGAAAAACTTTCCCCTTCGAAATTCTCCGCATTATTTTTAATCGGGTTAAGGCTGGACGTACAAACCGGCCATTTTATCAAACGATTGTCTTTGAAACTCGTTTTATTCAGATAATCATTAGTATTCTTGGCCGAATACGATGGAACATTGGTGCGCATAAAAAATCATGTTTTTCTTTTTTGAAAGTGTTCGACTTCATGAATCATGGCTGCATCTGGAATTTGCAATGTGTCCAGCACTCCACCGACTATAATCTTTCCTCTCCCAAACATTACATCACCTCTGTATTGTTGATGTCTTAAGCTGTGAGAGCGGTTCTCACCACAGTCTTTATTACATCTGTCTGGCCGACCATGAGTAGTACGGTATTCTTCAGTGAAAAGAACAGTTAGAAAATCGTTTTTCAATTTATCCTGTCGTTCATTTTAAATGTTTTTTTTTTTATGAATATCTTTTAAAGATGATCTAGACATCTTTCTTACAGGTCAATTGATTTGAGACCCAATTGATTTAAGATCTGACATTCGATACTTCCTCACGGGCTCAAATCCTAAATTTTTCATAGATTGACACACAGAGGACGCAGGGGGACAGGATGAAGTTCTTATATTGCTTTTATTAGATTTGAACCAGAGTTGTTCAGGATCCACAATGGATTTGTTCACAGTTCAGTGGTACGTGCTCATTATTTCTATCATTTCCAGTATTGTTTCATCGTTTGCGAGTTGTGAAGTTATTATAAATGTCTCTTTATCTGTGAAACCCGATTTAAGACAGATTTAAAAGCTTCTAACTCGCCTGTGGTTTGTAATTTAAGGTTGGCTTCATTCAGCAAGTACTTATATTTCAATAAATATTTTATTTATATTGAAATTGCTAAAAATTTTAGAAGCAGTACACACACGCATACATACTCCCACACACGCATATATAGTGATTTTCCAAGCGTAGGTTAGATGTGACACAAGGCTGAAAGTATGGCGCATCCTGTGAGAATCGAACTCCTATTCAGTTGTAATTGTTCTAGCATGACAAACTGGCTGCTACCACATTACGTTGAAGTGCCCTACCCCATATATATATATATATATATATATATATATATATATATATATATATATATATTTTTTTTTTTTAAGCATTACGCCCCGAGCAAGGCGTGAAGCCACTAGGATGCAAGGGGTTGCAGATTTGGAGCAAGAGCAGATAGGGAGTGATAGAAGAAAGGATGAGGAGAGGGATAGTGGATAGATCAAGGTAACTGGAGATGTCGATTGACATTACATTTGAATAGTTGGAGATTATAGCTTTCAGGGAAACAGTAATAGGGAAGATGTTCCACAGGCGAGAGGTGCGAGGTATGAAGCTATTGGAGTAGAAGAGACAGGTTTTATTGAATAATTTAGACATGTTTTGTCTACTTATTTTCAATTGGATCCTTTCATATTCACGAACAAGCTTTTTTTAGTATTTAAAGGAAGAAAGAAAATCGCCGTGTTAATACATATTATTTTATTACGAGTACTTTCGACATAGCCCATTGTCATCAATGTTGTTTATTGCAAGACAAATATTGTAGTGTTCATCATTTTCAAAGACAAACTTGCTGTGTTCATTTGATAGTTAAATTTTTTATTTGTAAAGTCAAGAACGCTGAGGGAATACGCGATCGCTTGCCTACCGTTTCAAGGGAGGTAACCAAGTATGGTGCGTCGGGAGTTTTTAAGAAATAAGTATTAAAACTAATAATGAAAACCTCGATATTTTAAACTATCTATTGTACACATTTTAAAACATTTGGGAAGTATTCATAATTAGTTTTTATTAAGGTTTGATTTCAATTTTTTAATATAGATAACTTCGAGAATCTTTGTTTATTATTTTCCTGAAAAATATAGATGCATTTTCAGCAAGAACTTTTCTGAATTGCGAATGTGGACAGGTGTGCCGTTGTAAATGTTTAGAAATGTTGTACATATTCAAATGAAAACTCAGCCGCTAAGACAATGTCGTAGTGTGTCCAACATGAATATTATTTTTCCATTGTCTGTACAATATATATATATATATATATATATATATATATATATATATATATATATATATATTATATATATGTTTGGAAAAAATGAATATATATATATTTGTTTGGTAAAAATGAATATATATATATTTGTTTGGTAAAATGAATATATATATATTTGTTTTGTAAAATGAATGTCTTTTGATAGATAGATAGCAGACAAATTCATATATTCACATAGATTGTGTATATAAACACACGAACACACGCACACGCACACACATATAACTGAATATGTAAAATTTCAGATATAACTAAAATTATATCTTTAAAAAAGACAATAGGAATAAAAACAAAAGGAAAACTTATCTTAGCCGACATAGGGGATAAAACATTTTGGCTAAGATGAAAACTTAGCTTTTCTTTATTCACTCGCGCGCACACACACACACACACACACAGACATATATATATATATATATATATATATATATATATATATATATATATATATACGTATGTCTATACACTTTACGTGGGTATATTAATGTGTCTGCTATCTAATGATAGAAATCACATTCATTTTACAAAAGAAATATTTATTTCAATTTGGATTTCTGGGATGAGTTATCTTAATTTACATACGGACCATTGCCCTCGTTTTGATGCTGCTATCATAATGTTTCGATCATTGTAGCCTTCGTCCAGTGTATGTTTCATATATTTAATCTACAAGGGGTAGATTTTCCCCTTTCTACTGACCATGTCTTATTGGCCACTCGGTTTCCAGTGAGTGCAAGTAGACATTCACCAGTCCAGGGATTGAACTCACAACTACTGTTTCACCAATTTCACGAACCAACTACCTGCTGATGGGTGCTTCTGCTGCTTTTCATACTTAACTTTATTCACTGAAGCTTGCCTTTTGTTACAGTTGAAGATCTGCTGTCATTTTTCATTCTTTATTAACGGCTCCAATATCATATTTATTTCTATGTTAGGCCTACTAAGAAGGTCCCTATAGACTAGCATCAATCAGGAAATATTTATATTTCAATAAATAATTTTTCAACACAATCTGAGAGGTAAATTTTCATCAAATAAATTCAACATTATACAATGAAAATTTCATATCAAAATTCAAAAGAGAAATTAAAATATTGACACATACTTGAATACATAAATATATGTGCACATATGTGCAAGTGTATATAAATTTAAATAACGTGAAGTGGCAGAAATTTAGAAACAGTTATACCCTCTTTCTCACGAGTAAATACGACGTCATAGGTAAAAAAATGGCTGTGTATCTGTAACAGTTTAACTGCGGCAGCTATAGGATGCGGACAGGAGTTAATGTCGTTTGAGCGTGGAACGATTACTGGAGTCAGAATTATGGGACATTATACATTCGAGCTGGCCATTGCTCTGGGTTTTTCTCGACAAACAGGACTTACGGCCATATAGCGTTAAAACCACGGATCCCTTACAATCACCGAAGTTAAGCAACATCAAGCCTGGTCATGGGTGACCATATAGAAATACCAGGTGCAGTAAGCTTGGTTGTGAAGGTGATGTAATGTATAATAGCTCAGAATTCTTAATAGGAGAGTCGAGGTAGAGGGTTACGTTAGGGGGACATCTGTGCGCATAGGAGTGGAAGATAACCATTAACCCTAGCCTTGAACAGGTTAAGATTGTAGTGATCGGGGAAACATTCTCTTGGGAAGTGGTTCAAGGACGAAGCTGGTCGAGTGAAACTTACTTCTTACCGATGGAATACGGGGGAAATGTGGGTGATTTGCTACTATGTAAGTAGCATGGTGTTTTCTTGCTGTGAAGGTTTGACTTGGCGGGAGCAGAGAATGTAGTTCGTCCGAGTATTTTCCGTTGAAGTAGTGGTAGAGCCGCGAGAGGCTTGCCACATCCCGCCTGTGTGTGAGATGTTGGAGGATGGAGAATAATTCGTCACCCACAAGGGCTCGGAGACGATTTTAGACTATATTAAGGGTGGAGAGTGATATTATTTGGGCTGCTCCCGCCACCATAACCCCTTTAACAGGGTTCTGGATCATCTGACACCAACCAAAATATTCTTGCCGTGTTTAAAAGAATTAGAAATACTTACAATTACGTGCAAAATCAATTGCCGTCAAGAATTATCTTTGATCTCTGAGCTGAGAGAATAGGGGCTTCTATTTCCCACCCTCTGTTGTCACTTCAGAAGAATAACAATTAGTCCTTGTATTTGATCATGAACAACATCCCACCAATTTATCAAAAGAGATTCGAAAAAAGAGATTTGTGTAAAAACTTGCGCTAAACCATAGATTATACATCCAGGATCATTTAAACCCTATCACTTATAGAGTAGCTAATGGCATCATTCTCCTAGGTTTTGCCAACGAAATACCCTCTTACTAAAGCAATCTAAGGAGGAGTAATGCTTCAGTTTATTATCAAAGGTAAAGAAGATATTTTAAAACAAATTTGTTTTGATATTTTCAAAAACACGCTTTGAGTCTTAGAGCGTATATAGGTTCAATTCAGTATTTGCTCACAATTGTTACAACTTCATATTTAAATTTTTTTTTCAGTAATCAGAGAATAGATGGCACGAAATACTCTACGAGCAGCAGAAGAATAACGGCTTGGAATTGGAGTACCCGGCTCCTTAAATTTGGTAACTGAACGTCTACCCCAATTAATCAGACTAGGTGGTGGGGTGGGTGTTCAATTGAACCTTTTATTCATCTATTATTAGAAGAAGCCCAACTGGAACAATTATCTCAGCCGCAGCTGTATTCCATATTCAAAGAATACGAGTTCTCGTAAGATCACCGAAATTAAGCAACGTCCAGCCTGATTAGTACTTAGATGGGTAACCGTTTGGAATTACCACGTGTTACAAGCTTTGATGTGCGGGTGGTCTAATAGAAAACAGAATTGAAAATCAGGGAAGCGAGTTCCAGTTCCAGTCGGGTTCCTTATATTCAATTGAAAAAGTTATGAATCCACCTCTTCTCCCCCAACTATGGGTTAAATAATAGGACCTTGATCAGTATATCATTATTTCTCCCCCACCCAAAATCTTACAATCTAAAAATATTTTCTGGTTTTAAATATCCTGTGTGTATATGTATGTATAGCTGGCCATTCGTATTCGAGGTTATCCTTTTACTAGTGCGGCTAGCCAATCCCTATTGCACACGCTTGCTCAGACGCATGTGTGTTTACTCTACACCCATAGAGCCCACCTCTGGTTTATACTGCTACTATGCTGAACAGACCGTAGTTACGTAGAAAGAGTGTGTTATATAGTGTGATCAACAGTTTGAACAAGGCCAGCACGCTCAAGCCCTCGGCCACGATGACTTGTGTCTTCGTGCTACCATAGCTATTGATGGCACCCAAAGGTTCCATCTACCCAATTTCACTCACAAGGCTTGAGTAAACCTATGGTATGGTTTTTCAGGCACTTTCCAAAGGTGCCGCACGGTGAGATCAACCCCTCCAGTCCAATTATATGAGAAAGTCTCCTTCCTGACAAATCGACCACGGTGAGATTCTCATGGTCAGAATGCGAAAGTTCTAACCATTCAGCCAAGTGCCCATAAATATCCTGTAAAAGGTTGATAACCCGCAAAAAATATATAGTCAAAGAGGAGGTATTTCCTACTCTTCATCATTATTCACATTACTAAAAAATGGCGTATTTTTTTTAATTGAAAAGAATTTGTTCTTATTTACAGGTAAGGTTGATGCAAAAGTGACCCCTGAGCGTCTTTTTTTGCCAAGTTCAGTATCTTTGAATTATACTTAGGTTCTTCTTCTTCTTCTTCTTCTTCTTCTTCTTCTTCTTCTTATTATTATTATTGTATCAGTAAGTCAATCTTAGTATTTTGCTTAAAAATCCTTGGGGAAATTCATGAATAAAGAAAAAGTTTTCCACATTTTTTTATTTCTTTTTTTTTTCTCACAGAAATAAGTAATTTCGAGCAATAAAAAAATTGATTTTATAACCTTAGAAACCAAAGAAAATTGCAGTTAGATTCCGAACTTCAACAACGACGATTTAAATAGAATCTAGCAGAGAAAAAGGATGTGCAGGTAGCGTAATGATTTTCAGCGCTGAAAGTGAAATCAGCGAGTCGAATTCAAACCATCCTATTTTCCTGCGTTCACTTTCGCACTAACACTAAAAGGCATGATTCCATTTCTTTTCGCCTCCACCAATTTATAAGTAAAACACAAAGGTAGGCTGGGCACTCTAGTTTTGTTTAGTAGTCAGTCTATGACGACCAAAGAAGTGTTTCTTGATACGTTACCTTTTTCGTGAAAAAGTGTACCAAATAGCTTCTGAGTGAATTCTGGAGACCTGTTTATCTTAACAACAAAAGCGAGAAGAAAGTAATAAAGGTTAATAGTAAGAAGACGGAATGTGTGGTCACTCGCAAGACGGACAGCTTAAGATACGAGCTACAAATTGTTGACCTCAAAATCAAACATGTACGGAAATTTAACTATTTGGGAAATGTTATAACACACTATGGAAAATGTGACAGAGAAATCAGAAGGTGCATCGGAATAGCGAAATATTTGTAGGGGAATAAACGTGCTAAAAGCGAAGAAATAAGCAATCTTCAAACACGCCTCTACAAATTTTAAATGCATTTTTATTGAGAATTTGTTTTCTTTCAAATTGAAAGAAACAAATTAAAAATATCAGTGTGAAACAGAGTCTCACAAAATATTTTGTTTTTCTTCTTTACAACACCACAAAATAAATTACGTCAGTATGATAGAAGAAAAGATATGTTTACATCAGGAGAATGTCACGTATTTGCGTTGTTTTATGAATGCGTGTAATTTTCCAGAACTCAATGAACAAGAGATTTGTTATGACTAATATTAACATATTGTTTACATAAGTCTATTCGTATGTTTCAAGAGTGTTTTATTTGCTTTCTATTATATGAAAGTTATTCGATAAATTATGCGAAAGGTTGGGTAATTAATTATACAAAAGGAATGAGAATTTACTTCTGCACAAAATAACAACCTTGGTCACAGGCTTACAAAAAATTGAGAACTAAACTTTGTGAACTTACGCGAGCGTATTTATAACAGAATATAGGTTCCAGGGAACCAAAAATTAGATTTAATAAACTCAAAATTTATTGGTTAGTAAATAGTCTTGCCAATTTTTAATTATATATTTTTAGCAGGGAAATATCGTTGACCACTTTCTGGAGTGATCTCTCAAATTTCGTAGCAGACGACACACATGGTTGTCGGATTTTTCAAAGATCTAAGAGCGTTTGGGATAACGTCTCTGATTGGTTAATAAATGCGAATGTTGAGCCTATCGTGTGCACAAAAAAGAGTTAATTGACATTTTTGGTTATTACTTAAATCTATTGAAATTTTCCACAATTTTTAACGGGATCCACAGATGCCTTCCAAAAGCTAAACAAAATATTAAGAAACAGAAAATTTTAGTTGGAGACAAAGAGAAGCGGGCTCTATTGTTATATAATATAAATCTTCCTATATGACAGTGAATGCAGGAGAATTTCGCTACAGATAAAGAGGATTCGTGGTAATAAAGATGTAGTTCTAGAGAACGATGCTGAGAATAGTAGGAACATGGGAGCAACGAAGAAGTTTTAGGGAAAATATGTACGAAATGGACGGTTATAGTTAGCGGCCGTTGAAATTTGTAGGACGCATAATGAGGAAAAGGGCTTGGAGAATTTGATGCTCACAGGTGATATTGGTGGCAAGCGGTGCAGAGGAACACAATGAGTAACATAACCAACGAGCTTGAGTAAATGGATGGCAGAACAGGGTCCAGGAGCCATACCAAGGAAAGAAATGTTACTGCGGAAAAGTGTTAGTTTTTTTCTTTTCTTTTCGTTCACTCCTTGAATGTATAGTGTTTACCCGGACTCAACTACGCATCATGGAGAATATAGAACTGCTGTACGTCAACTGTTTCATAAGTCTGAACGTATTCGTCTACCTACCAAGTGATCTTTTTATTTCTTTCAGTTTCTTAGTCTGTTGCGGTGTAAATGGATAGCGGCTCGAAATGATTAAACGAAGAGCCGAGTTCGATTTCCAGTTGGGTACGTTACATTCACTCACAGGTGAATAACCTTGGGAAACGTATGAGTTTTCTTAGAAATCAAACAATTATTCTGTCTAAATTTGAGAAGAAGATCCTTGTAGTTAGTTGGTAGAGGTATTCATAAAGTTACTTGACTAACCATGAAAATTTAGCTTGCTAGCTGCTAAATATTAAGGGAGAACATTTTGTAGAGTTTCCAAACGCCCCACCTGTTTTATTTACCTGAAATACCGCCATGGATCAAATAATGGCGTGATAATTGTAAAATTAAACGTCTACATACTGGAAACACTAGACATTCATTGACGGGAGAGTTTTAAGATTATTTATAAAATCTTTTTCTTGAAACAGTTTTTCATGAAATTAAACTCATCAAGTCCACTAACTGTTATCGGTCTTTCTAGTACTGATCGGAGTTTCTTTCCTGCTCTTTTATCTATTGTAGTGTGTAAAGTCAATATCTTCATTATGTTATTTTCTTCCTTTCAAGTTACACGTGAGGTTCATCTTAGTTGCTGTTGCTGTTGGAAGTGTTTAAGTGATGCGATTATTGCCATTCTGTGGCGCCAGTTCATTGGGCCTGATGAAAAGTTGCATTCATTAAAGTCTAATGGATTCCTTCGCTTGAAACCATTTTAAATAATTTATCTGAGAAAATGTCTGTATATAGCTGATAGCTTGGACAATTTTGAACAAGTTGGGCACCAGCATGACATCCATTTGACGTGTCTGAGATACGAGCCAATTAAATACAGTTGAACATTGAAGTTCTTATTGGGAGAGGCCAGACTATATTTTAGTAATTTTTTTTGTGACGATTGACCTTTTAGATATTTAATAAACTGATATAAATAATACATACGTGCTTGGGTGGCTCAATGAGGATCGAACTCACTACACAGAGAAAATCATCTGTGAGAATACCTACTCCACGTTGCGGCTACGATCAGTATTTTTATATTTTGCCTGGTCATCAAAAACTCAGAAAGGGTCAGTGGTGATGTTTCGAGGATATTTTATCGGGATGGGGGTATAGGCAATGCGCATGCGTCAATTTATTCTTGATACAGTTTTTTTTTCACGTCTTGTTAAACGCTTTTGGCTTCATGCTTTCAGTTGTTAGTCGAAAATGGGTGGATAACTTTCGTGTCGAGAATGAATCCAAAAGAGAGAATGTGTGTGTGTGTGGGGGATTCCTTTTATTGACGATATCACTAAGAACCAATCAATCAATTTCGAACAACATTTGCTTCGGAGAAAACTGAAATTGAAAGATAGCGAGAAAGATATGAATATAAAGAGATAAAATATATATGAGAGTAAGAGGGAATGTGAAGAGGTTAAGAAAAGAGATTGGAGATCATAGAGAGTGAGAGAGATTAAATCAAAAGAAAGGGGAATAGGTTGATACGGAGAAAGGAGGAGAGAGAAAAGGTAAATGGAGATATAAGCAGACAGAGATAGGAAAAGAGAGTGAGAGAAAATCTGTAAAGAACAAAGAAAAAAATATAGGAGAAGAATGCGAGTTAAAAGAGAGAAGATAACGGGAGACAGAATATTTAAGGAGGGTGAGTAGATAGATATGAACAGACTGAGAGAGAGAGAGAGAGAGAGAGAGAGAGAGAGAGAGAGAGAGAGATAGAGATATGAACAGACTGAGAGAGATAGATATGAACAGACTGAGAGAGAGAGAGAGAGAGAGAGATATGAACAGACTGAGAGAGATAGATATGAACAGACTGAAGTGAAGTAAAAAAAGAAAACGACGAAGAAAAATGGAAAGCAAAAGAGAAAGAAAGAAAGCAAATTGAAAGAAAATAATACGAAAGTAAGCAGTAAAAGAAAGGATAGAAAGAAAGCAAAATAAAAACATGCAAAGATGTAAAAAATAAAGAAGATAAAGAAATAATGACAGAAAGAAAGAATAAACTAATATGGAAGCAAATAAAACGAAAGCAAGCTTTAAAAGAAAAAACAGAACGAAAAAGAAAAAGAAAAGAAAACAAACCGGAATAAATAAATAAAAAAAAGAAGATTGAAAACAAGAAAGTAAGCAAGCAAAAAAAGAAAGAAAACAAATTTCGAATAAGAAATAAAAGAAAAAAAATGAAAGAAGCCCGGAAAAAAGAAATCAAGCAAGAATGAAAGATGAAAGAAAGAAGAAAGAAAGCAGCCATTATAACTGAAAGAAAAACAAAAACAGGTAAGAAAAGAAAGAAGAGCAAAAAAGCAAGAAAAAAAAAGGAAGAAGAGAAACAGGAATGAATAAAAGAAAGAAAGCGAATGAAGGAACCAAGAAAAAAAAAAAAAGAATGAAACATTGAAAAAGGAAAATTAAGAGAATGCAAATAAACCAGAAAATGAAATTAGAAGCGGGAAGGCAAAAAAAAAAAAAAAAAAAAAAAAAGAGAAAAGAAAAGCAAAAAACAAAACTAAAAACAATCAGAATGAAAGGAAAAAAAAATAAACGCGGCAATTATACTCTGCAAAATGAGCGAAATATGATTAAAATCAAGGAAGCATTTTTTTATCGTCTTCCTTTGGTCGTTGCATTGTCAAAATGACAGTTTTTCTTTGGCTAGCCTCAGGGAAAAGCGCGAACGATGAACAAAAATGAACCCACCCCAACCAGCACGAACCGAATTTAAGTAACTAAGTCAACCACAAACGTAAAAATATTACAGACAGAAGCAGCAGCAGCAGGGACAAAAAAATCTCATTGGCAATCTGGAAAATAACAATGTTCTCATGATTGAAGTATTACATTTTTCCAATCGCTCGAACTAAGATGTGGGCGTTCTCATGCGGAATCTTCGAAAAGTGTTTGCTGTGCGAACGAATGTTAGCGATGATAAAATCAGATAAGCGCCTCTTATTACCACGTAACTTTCTGCTGTATTGATGAGAAATCAATTTATTGCATTGTTTTCCGTTTTGAGCTGGACGGAGGGAGGTCGGGATTTAAGGAGGAAACAAGAGAAAAGAAAGAATTAAAATGGCCGAACTTTCTTAATTTGACTCACTCTGTTTCTTTTTTTTTAAAAAGCAGATTTTTTTTATCACTTTAAAAGATATTTTTAGTGGATTCTTATATCTGAGTAGACCTTCGAGTTTAATTATTAAACAGTATATTTGTTTATTTATTTTCGGCTACTATTATTTTCCATTTTCGGTCCGAATATTCGAGGAATCCTGCCGGAGAGCGCATATTTCTCTTTCATAAGATTCCTCAAATATTCTGGCCGGTAGACGAAAATATGAATTCTATGAAGGAGCATATATTCTGCTAAAATTTTCAAAATTTTCGGTCTTTTTGTGATAGTAGAACACTCATACCAGGGAATAGTTTGTATCTGAGCTTTAGACAATGACATATACAGCAATAAGATTCCGTGAGACGAAAGAATTCACTACAATCAGTTGTCATACAGTGAAGAGACATATGTAGATCTTTGTCAATTAGAATCATTTTAAAGGGATCGGATTTTGGGTTTTCGAGAGACCAGATTGTCATTTCGTAGATTAGTGGATTGTCAGTTGTTCAGGACCGCCCGTAAGTGAACAACCAAATGTCGCCTCCATTAAAGCCCGTTCTTTGTTCCCAAACAGATAAGAGTTATCCAAACATCCACGAAAGAAATCTTTTGCAGCCCTCGGGTAGCAGGATGATAAAACGCTTTCAGCTTGAAGGGCTATCTGAGTAAAATGAAAAGATCACTTGAAATAGCAAAGAACGCAAATAAATATCTTTATTATTGCAGAAGAATCATAAATTGTATCTAAATTCTATAAATGAAAGGAAACTCATAGCCAATGCTCTTTTTATTATTTTTAACAATATTTGAAGATTTTATACTTATTTGTAGTATGCTGTTTACGATAATAGATGCTCCTGCACACACACACTGAGGGAAAATAAAATTGTTCACCCTGATAGACAATACCGATTTTGACCTAAGTATAATAGTGGGTAGTAGATATTTTGATAAAAATCCCAGTCTTCGGTCATCTTATGATATAGCAATACATAAACAGGATATTAAAAACAAATAGCAGTCTGTGCTTTAGACAGTATCACACATACATTTTATTTTCGTGTTGTTTGACTAATTGTATTATCCACTCCTTTGTTGCTTCCTTGTATATTAGTAAACCAATAGTTGTTGTCTTGTATGACAATTCTAGCTGAATAAAACCTCTTCCACCTTCTTTATGGGGTTATGTATAGACAGTCTGCATCAGCTTTTGGATTATGCATGTTATGCTTTGAAAGAATATTTCTTGACTTAGAATCCATTTATCTGATGTCATTTAGAGTCCAGTTCAAGATGTTAAAACTATATTGTACCACTGGAATAGAAAGGCTATTAATGGCCATAATTATGTTCTAGCTCTTTATATTAATTTTAACAATATGTAAAGATTTCATACTTATTTGTAGTATACTATTTACGATAACAGATGCTCCTTTACACACACACACACACACACACACACACACACACACACACACACACACACACACAGATGGAAAATAAAATTGTTCACCCTGATAGACAATACAGATTTTGACCTTAGTATAATAGTGAGTTGTAGATATTCTAATAAAAATCCCAGTCTTACGATATAGCATTACAGAATATTAAAACAGTGGACCGTCTATATTTAAACTTTAGACAATGATACACATACAGCAATAAGGTTCAGTGGGATGAAGGACTTCAGTGCAAGCAGATGTTATGCCGTGGGAAGGTATATGTGGACCTTTTATCAGTTAGAGTAATTTTAGAGGATACGGATTGTGAATCTTCCAGAGGTCAGGTGGACATTTCGGAACATTTTATTTCTGTTCGCCGTGAACCATCGATGTTGTCAACAGTGGTGAAATAAAGATTCTTACCAAGTTCGAATCGGCAATATTTTATAAATGGCTGCTAAAATCAATGTTATGTAAGAGCAGTAGTTCACGGCACAGATCAGTGCAAATGGGGCCCTCGGAATGTTAACAATAATCGCACAGTTTCTGTTCGCCGCGACGTTACAATATTGGCAGCAGTGGTCAAATAAAGATTCCTACAACGGAGGACCAAGTTTGGATATAAATGGCTGCTATAATCAATGTAATTTAAGGGCAGTGGTTCACGGCACAGATCAGTGCAAATGTGGCTGGCCCTTGGAATGTCAACAAGAACCACCGTTTGCAACGTCTTATTTACAGTATGATGACAAGCATATCGCTATTTAGCCTTCCATTTGTGATAGATTATCGCCGTGCACGACTCTACTGATGTCGTAAAAGTAATCCACTGGATTAAATAGTGTTCTGTTGAGTTCAGTAATGGAAGCAAGTTCTGCTTTCAAGCAAGTAATTTTTTTCGTGTGAAACCTAGGCCAGGGGAGCGACATCTTTCAGAATGTATTCACCCACGGCACACAGGCCTAATCCCCGACAGCATGGTGTGGAGTGCCATAAATTACAACTCACGTGCGGTTTTGGAATTTATTCAAAGAGCTCCATGTACGTCCAAACCATTGTTCAACCCGTTCTGATGTTATTCCAACAATAAACGATAATGCTAGTTTCCCCATTGAACATATATGTGAATGATATGTCTACACTTGCCTCGTTCAGGTAGCCCACCTTGAACCCTCGCTGTATTGAACAAGCAAGTGAAGCGGTTGATAATGTATCACAAGATACTGACCTGTAAGATCATTTTAATGTTAAAAACATGCATGTGCTAACACCAATGAGGGATATACAGGGTAATTAATGCGAGATCTGAAAACTGTTAATACCCCCTTTATTTTACAACCTGTGAATATATTGATCTGTAGATGTGTAAATGTGATTTGTATTAACTAGATGGAGCCATAAAACCTCCTCGAGAAAGTAAGTCAAAGCACTGCTTTTCTGTAGCATCATCACTATCATTGCCTACCATGACCAGGGAATACATTTCACATTAAAAACTTTTAATTAATTTTTTTGAATTTTCCCTAATAAAGAAAAAGATGGTAATGAAAATTTTCTCCAGAAGTAATTTGTAGGCTTGTTGAGCGTAAGGCATAACGTATTAATTCTGCAGAAAATTAAGGACGACCTCTTGGTTGGTAATGTTTTTTTGTAATTCTTTTAGAATTGAGTATGATTGTTCTTCCCCCACGTCTTCATGCTAAATCTTGTGAGTTTAGCATCATGTCCATGTATAAACAACTGTTGTAACGGTATAGCGGTTCCATCTCACTGGAGCTGGACGTGAAGGTTTTAACCAATGCGAATACATTCTTTTATAGATGGAAAATGTGTTTCAGGGTCAAAGACTCTTCTATAAATTATAATACAATCTTCCTTTTTGTTTTTAATTCAAAACCGTTAGGACAGCACGCTGCTTTTTCCGACTGAGTAAAATCTTTTATCGTATCAGCTGAAATAAAATCATGCAATTTATCAGTTTGGACCAGTCGTTGTTTTGGAGGCATTCTGAATTCCCTTGTATTCGACAAAAGAGACTGTTTTCTTATTTTTTCTAAAATGTACTCTAGGTATTGGATGTAATTCTTAATTTAGTTTGTTTCGTTTTCTTTTCAAAACAAATTTCTCTTCAAAATGTTTCATACAGAAAACTGAATTTTTCGTAGGAAACCAATCAATACGATTAACGTTTTTTATCTATTTTTCTACGAGGTCGGATTTTCCAAGAGGAAAAAAAATGTCGATACTTTTTCACTGTTAGTAACATATCCACTAGAATAGCCAAATGCAACACATTTGTCAACCATTTTTGTTAAACAAAATATCACAACAAACTTTATAATTTAATCCTTAAATGCAATGGACTATGAGGTAGAAAATTTATCTAATGGCGTTCATTTACAAAACGGGCTGTATACGCAACTGAAAATCATAAAAGCGAGGTAACTCACAGCCGTCTATAATTCGCGAATAAGTAAAAAAAAAAGGGTGTAAATATGCATTTTAGTGTTGAAAACATGTCTAGGGAATTGAAATAACGTCTGATAAATTCTGCGTAATTGTACATTGTTAATTTACGTTCTAAGAATTCAATTTTTAGAGTTACCTCCCTTTTAGATTAGCAGTTTTCTAAGCGGCCATTCACATTTTTTTTGTTTACATTACATCGGCCTGTTAGAATTTAGCTTGTTATGTGACATTTGGGGTCGTATAATACTATTTGACAATGGGTATTCATATAGGGTCTAAAAACTATTGGACACCCCTTATCTTTGGATATGTGTACGTATAGATCTGTATATGTAATCCTGTTTTGTTAACTGTATGTATCACCACCATCAACACCACCACGAGTTTCATGATCGGGGGAGGTCTTAGGGCTGTGCAGCTAAATACATGATCAGATCCCTCAATATATCTCGGTTGCGTACGAACGTCTGAGTTTTTTTATGAATAAACTTCCTCTCTAGTCAATCCAAATATAAATAATGACAACAAAAGTATTGATCTATGATTATTGGGTCAGTTTCAACATCTTTATTGTTTATATCACAACTTTCATACTGTTTATTTTCAGTTCTTGCTTAATGTGACTAAAATACCGTCGAGAATTTCAATTGATTAATCTTTCTTTTTCCGTTTAATGCTTAAAACCGGACGAAATTTTACGGCGAAAGAAAAAAAAAAAATCCGAATATTTTAACGTAACATATTTTCCCGCTGTGATAGAATTCATGCGGTCGTGTAACGGTTGACTTATTTTCCGCTCTACAGCCACTTACCCCGCAGACACAATGTCGCAAACCTATCGTCACTCTATCGCTATTTCCATGGCAAATGTTCAGATGGACTCTAGTCTTTAGTTTCACTAGTTCAGAGCTTTACGAATAAGATAGGCCATGATACGTTAACGGAGTCAAAACATTTTTGGATCCGTTGAAGATTTATTGGTTGATGGTTTGTCGGATAACTTGCAGATGATCATGAGTAATATTACTTTGAATGTGCTGGACGGGTGCTTGGGGGAAGTGTGCATCTAAATGCTTGGTCTTTTGTTTTTCTAAACGCTGGATATGTTGCTTTCTGTCGGTTTCAAAGTAACATATTAAATGTTTACATCTTTGAAGTTCGTTTTAAGGTCGATTTCGAAACGCATTTCTGTGAAAACTTGTCATTTATTTTCAAAGTTCTTTCGTGAGTGTGAAGGTTCCTTAGAATTACGAGCCAGTCGTCTCAGTTCTTTATTTTTTCGTTAATAATTCTAGTTAGTGGGTGAAAGCTCGGAATGAACGCTCCTATTCAAAGCAAGACAAAAATAAATTACAACGTAACAGTCAATGCAGGAAAATAACAACACCAGAGACAAATGGCTATTGAAGTGGCCGAAAGCGCTTGGGACAATGAAAGTAATGGAAAAATTTTGTATCGCTTACTCTGCCCAAACAGAAAAACACAAGGATGTGGGAAAAACTTAATAAAAAATCAATTAAATCTTCTTTGTCTGCAGTATTTAATGAAAGATGTTTGAATGAGAGCTTGCTGCCCAAATATACATTAATATATATATATATATATATATATATATATATATATAGAGAGAGAGAGAGAGAGAAAGCCTGATGATTGTGTTTAGCATAAAACTCTGCCTCTCGGTGTTGCTTTCAATATCCACGTTTATATTTACATACGCTCTATCCCTGATATTGAGCACTTTAATCGTAAAGTATATATATATATATATATATATATATATATATATATATATGTGTGTGTGTACATGTGTGTGTAGTACATATATATGTAAGTATATATATATATATATATATATATATATATATATGTGTGTGTGTGTGTGTGTGTATATATATATATATATATATATATATATATATATATATATATATTATAACCAATGCGTTAGTGTGTTTGTGAGTATATGTGCGTTTGTGTGTGTAAATGTGTGTGCGTCTGCTGTAGCTTTCTATACGTAGTTTAGATGTGGCATAAGGCTGAATTTGTGGCGTACCCAGTGAAGATCGAACGCATTATTCAACAGTAATTCATCTAGCGAGCGAAATTTGCTCACCATTGCCATTTTTTGTGTGTGTGTGTGGACAGTGACAAAGATAGAGAGAGAAATGGCAGTTTAAAGAAAGACGGAGTTTACAGGACATTAAGTTTTTAGGTATTTTAAATAACGGTACCAATTAAGAAATAACACACACGTACACATCCACATAGTTCTCTCTCTCTCTCTCTCTCTCTCTCTATATATATATATATATATATATATATATATATATATATATATATTGAAATGACAAGATAGGAGAATATTTTTGTTACGCGTTTTGTTCCTGCAGGGACTTCATGAAAATCCGGAAATGTAAATATTTTTTTGAAAATATTCGAAAAATTCACAATATTATCGTAAAGAAATTCTCGCGGACACTAAATGATGTAATTTTTGCTATGTTAGTAATCTAATATGAATTTTTGCAATAATAATAATAATGATAATAATGATAATAATAACAGTAATAGAGAGAATACGTTTTTCTTGAATATTTTTAGATTTAAATTTGTACACGTTACGCAATATTCTGAGTGTACAGGGAGACGTTTTTATTAATATATTTCAACATTTTCCTCTTGATGAAGTTCCGTAAGGAACGAAACGCGTTGTAAAAAATAAAGTCTCCTCTTTGTCAATTCAATTTAATATATCGTCTTACACACACACACACACACACACACACGATAATTTTTTTTACATATAGACAAAACAATTTACTCACGGTTATATATATATATATATATATATATATATATATATATATATATATATATATATATAATATCAGTAATACGGAAAGTAATTTCATCTACTGAAATGATGTAAAAACAAATGTAAATTAAATTTATTTAAATATGATTTATCAAAATAAAATCAACTACATATTCAACGCAGCTCAACTGAAATCTAAGATTTCAATTTTGTATTTAAAGATACCTAGGGCTTATCGTGGAGTAATGGAGAGACGCTCGAAATGAGGAATCGCAGAACTGAGTTCAAATCCCAGTCGAATTCATTACATTCACTTACGTATGAAACCTTTACTTTTCCAACGGGACAGACCGGGTTCTATAGCCTTGGATGCTAACTGGTCTACGGCAGAAAGAAATGGCAACCTACTGCGGCGAAAAATCTGCCTCGTCAGTCATGTATTAAAAGATACAAGATCATCTAAGCGTGTGTCACGCATGCCACATAAGTGACTGAGGGATTATATTTAAAATTGCTTAAATTTCTTGTTTGTTTCGGAATATTCTGCATGCAACAAATGAAAATCTGTAGGTGCCAAATCTGGTGAAGATGGGTGATGCAGAAAAACATCCCATCCCAACGATTGTTTATACTTAGGTTTATTTTGTTGAGCGTGTCTTTCTCCATCTGGGGCATATCAACTTTTCCGCTTAACAAAGCAGGACACTTTCAACGTAATGCTTCATTTACACGATCAAGTTCCTGGTAATAAACGTCTGCATTGATAATCCTTCCATGTCCCAACAGGGAATAATGGACGACGTCTTTTATATTCCAATCAGCACAAACCAAAGATTTTTATAGTTGTTTTTGTTGTTGTTACAGTCTTTTACGTTTTATGTTGACTTGCAAAACCCATTTTTATCAGATGTTTTCTTTTTTTATCAAGTTTTATTATGTGATGCAAAGATGAAGATGGCGAGAAGCAAAGACTGCTGCAGATGGCGGGATGTTGAATTCTGTTTTAATGAGAAATCTCATGAGGACCACAAACTTCCTCTTTGCAAGATTTCCCAATTAAACTCTAAAATACACTCTCTAATAGAAGAGATGATAAACTAATTCTAGATCATTTAGCTTGACGTGGCTTTAACTGATTTGGCCACAGAGGAGCGTTCAGTTAGCAAGGTCGAATTACTGTATTTGAACTTCAATCTGTGGCCAAGTCGGTTAAAGCCACGTCAAGCTAAATGACGGTTCCGTATAGGATACAGGTTCGAATCCTGTCGGAAGACGAATATTTTCTGTGAAAATTTCTCGGACATTCAGGCCGGTAAATGTTGTTTAATACTGTTTATTATAAACAGAGCATTTACTTAAATATTTGTATCTATAAAAAGAATGTACAAACATAAAAATGTCTTAAAATAATTGTCGGACTTTGTCCCTTTCATAATATATATATATATATATATAGCTAATATTATTGGTAAATATACACATACATATGCAAAATATATAAATATATATACATAGGTGCATACACATACATGTATATTTTTTGAATAAAAAAATCCAAGAGGATAGAATCCAGGTAGAACTCAATGTCCAGGACAGAGTAAGGATATAATAAAAAGGCTTCAACACTAATATTTCATGGTCATAATTTATTCCATTGGAATCGTAAATACGATCCAATTCATCAGACCTACAAGGTTTAGCTCTAACATTCATCCCACACTCTCATACTTACACTCTCTCTAAATTCTATTTTTATTTCCGGAGTTGTTTTTACTGTTTTCTTTTTGAATTTTGTATTTAGATGGAATAACAAATTCACACAAGCAGCATTTGTGAACGGATCGGAATCCCCATGGTACAATACACGTTAAACACCAGCATCAGTTTACGATTAATGTGTCGGCTGGAATTGTAGGTGACTGTCTGGTAGGTCCATATGTTCTCCCAGCACGTTTTACAAGAGCTGTCTACAGGGATTATATTTCGACACACTTCCAGATCTGCTAGAGGATGTACCCTTGCTATTTCGAAGACGCTTGTGGTTCATGCATGTTGGAGTTCCAGCAGATTTTAGTCACGATGTTCGAGATGCACTGGCTGACATCTACCGTGTAAAATGGATAGGTAGGGGAGGACCGGTTCCATAGCCTGCAGGCTCCCCCGACGTTAATCCTTTGGACTAGTCTATGGGGCCACGTAAAACTATTGGTTTATGCAGCAGACGCTTCATCAACGTGTCATCGGTGCCTGCGAACCATTCGACACCGTGTAGGAGTATTTGAAAGTGTCCCCCTGTCAATGATCCGACGGGTGCACGCGTGTTTTGAAGCAAGCAAAGGGCATTTTGAATATTTCTTATGAGTTGCTGTATTGAAGTACAACGATGGCCTTTTTTTATGTTTATATGTGTTTATATGACATTTTACCTTGTTTTGCTGTCGGGAAACCGAATGCAGTTTTTTTTTGTTAATGTCTATATATATATATATATATATATATATATATATATATATATATATACATTTTTATGTTTAACTTTAACTTTTTTTTTTATAGATACAAGTATTTAAGTAAATGCTCTGTTTATAATAAACACTATTAAATAACATTTACCGGCGTCCGAGAAATTTTCATAGAAAATATTCGTCCTTTGACAGGATTCGAACCTGCATCCTATACGGAACCGTCATTTACGCTGACGTGCCTTAACCAACTCGGCCACAAAGGAGCGTTCAATTTACTGCTTATAAACTTGTATCTATAAAAAAGAACGTTAAACATAAAAAATGTCTTTAATAAATAAATTGTCGGACTTTGTCTATATATATATATATATATATATATATATATATATATATATATATATATATATATATATATATATATATATATTCAATTTTGTTTGGGTCAGTTCATTGGTCAGTCACGTGCCTCAAAACTATAGCTAATTCTATATATAAGTTTGTATGGGAAACTTCACAAACTTACATACATGTAAATTTATCTTTAAGTTAAAAAAAAGTTTACGGTAGATGGCGCTGTGTTACCATGTAGACTGAGTTACATTTGTCATTCATGTACATTTGTGGCTAGTCTGTCTTCAACGTTTAACGTGTGTAGTAGTGAGTTAACTGAGAAGTGTTCAGTTCAACAATGGCAGCATATTCATTTCGTGAATATGCGAATATGATTTTTACATACATCTGCAAATAGTAATGGACGCGAGGTTTCCTTCAAACTTAACTAAAAAACAAAGGATTTATGGATATATGTTTAGGTGAACTTTATCCTTGTTTTGGCGTGAGAAATCCGTCCCCAAAGGTTGTAAAACTATTTTGATACACCACACACACACACACACACACACACACACACACACACACACACACATATATATATATATATATATATAATTATTTATTTAAAAATACGATTCCAACACGCTAGATAAGAGGTCTCATGTTTCAAAACAATAGCCGAAAACTTCAATATAATTATTTGAATTAAAGTAAGCTCTGTTCTATCTTCAAGCGAAATTTTTCTTGGAATAACTTATTTCTGAAATTTACGTGTTTTAATAGCATATTCATTATTGAAATCAAAATTTCCATGGTTATAGCCAGGGCGATTGTTTAAGTTGGGAGGGGTGATGGGTGTTAATAATATGTATCAGTATAGAGTTACATTCATAGATGTCAAGTCAGGGTAAGGTGGGGGTGTCTAAATTTAAAACGAGAGATATTTTCGCCTAGTCTGGTTTACGTGTCTATGGAGATTTATTTATTTTTTTATTTTATTTCTTTCTGAAAGGGTTTTGTGTATATAAAAAAACTGCCGTAACATTTGTTTTTTGACGACTTCATAAAGGGTTATCTTTTTTGTAGGGTATTTAAACTATTTATTAGGGCTATGGATTATAAAAATTATTTTGTTTGTTTTTAAGCTAATTATTCAATGCAAAAATTTGATGATGTCGGCAAAAAACCGTTAACTCATGTCTATTTTCATATATATATATATATATATATATATATATATATATATATATATATATATAGTTATATAATAGCATATTTCGCATGATTCAGTATGAAATCAATAAAGCTAATTCAATCAAAGATAAAAACAAATTAAAAGTAAAAGTAAACAGTAAAGTTATTTTGAACTGCAAACATCTAACACAGATCCTGCGAAGTTTTGGTGGTTTCTATTTCAAAAGTATTTTAATTGAATTTCTGGATTCTAAAGTGATTTGGTTGGAAAGTTTTAAATTTCGGATGTTTAAATATTTGTCTTCATTCCCAAAGCGATCCATCTTTCCTTTTTCCATAGTCTCCCCCCTTTTCTTTCCATTTATTATTGTCTGACTCACAGTGACAACTGCTATTTTAGGCTTGTTTTACGTTACAAACATTACAAAGCAACAGAAAGACAACTAATAAATAAAAAAAAACATTAAAACATTCAGAGTTTCTTAGTTATTATTTTGAATATTTTCAGTAATCTATCTATCTATCTATCTAAATCGATATATACCTATCTCAACCTGTTCATATCTATCTAGCTCAGTTGATATATACCTATCTCAACCTGTTCATATCAAATGAAAGTTATCTATCTATCTATCTATCTATCTATCTATCTATCTATCTATCTATCTAAATCGATATATACCTATCTCAACCTGTTCATATCTATCTATCTCAGTTGATATATACCTATCTCAACCTGTTCATATCAAATGAAAGTTATCTATCTATCTATCTATCTATCTATCTATCTATCTATCTATCTATCTCGATATATACCTATCTCAACCTGTTCATATCAAATGAAAGTTATCTATCTATCATCTATCTATCTATCTATCTATCTCAGTTGATATATATACCTATCTATCTATTCATCTATCTAAATCGATATATATCTATCTATCAACCTCTATCATCTATCTATCTATCTCAATTGATATATACCTATCTCAACCTGTTCATATCAAATGAAAAATCTTCTATCTATCTATCTATCTATCTATCTATCTATCTATCTATCTAAATCGATATAATCTATCAAATATTATCTATCTATCTATCTATCTATCTATCTATCTATCTATCTATCTATCTCAGTCAGTCGATATATACCTGATCTGATCAAATATCAATATATTTTCTTGCAAGATCTTTACAGCACCTCCTCGTTTCTCTCTGTTAAAATACTAGCATTAATGATTTAGTCATCGAAGAAATGTGAATGATTCGATGCCGTTAAAAGAAACATTCAATGTGTAGATTCACTAAAGTAAAGCGTGTAGCCATCAATCATGCGGCGAGCTGAGCAGAAATTGGAACCTGAGTTTGGAGATAAAAACCTCGAAATAGATTTCCAGGAAAATGATGCTAGACGTCGTGTCCGTCACTGAGAAAAATCCATTCAGCATTGAAGGAGTGATTAAAAAAATAAATATGACTTTATCTGATTATCTGATTTCTGTAGGTTCCACTCAGCCGTGAGCAAGTGAGAGGATGGCTAACGTTTATTGGTTAATTTAATAGACTTCTAAATCATTTCCAGTTTATGTATCTATCTATCTATCTATCTATCTATCTATCTATCTATCTATCTATCTATCTATCTATCTATCACTGCCTGTTCATTATCTATCTATCTATCTATCTATCTATCTATCTATCTATCTATCTATCTATCTATCTATCTATCTATCTATCTATCTATCACTGCCCGTTCATTATCTATCTATCTATCTATCTATCTATCTATCTATCTATCTATCTATTTGAATTTCAATCTACTATGAATTTCTCACGTTTATTCATATCTGCTCATGACGTATCAAATGTAAACAAATGACGTCACACATTATGAAATGGACAAAGTTCGACAATTATTTTAAGACATTTTTTATGTTTATACATTCTTTTTTTTTTATAGATACAAATATTTAAGTAAATACTCTGTTTATAATAAACAGTATTAAACAACATTTACCGGCCTTAATGTCCGAGAAATTTTCACCGAAAATATTCGTCCTTCGTGGCCAAATCGGATAAAGGCACGTCAGTCTATCTATCTATCTATCTATCTATCTATCTATCTATCTATCTATCTAATAAATAAAAATCCTTCTCTAAAGTACATTAATATCTTAATAAACAAACGAAGAACCATGAAGGGTTTATTAAATTGAAAAGTGGGACATCGTCGGAAACCTCGAAGATATATTGCCAACTGTCTTATTTTGTCTTTCGTAATTGAGAAAAGTGTGCTAAATTTATCAGAACGGCGGCATGAAAGATTCTCAGCGAAGCGAGTCATTAAATTTACTTATACATTATAATACAATGGAATGATAATTTCAATTGCTCAATACAATTCAGCATCAACGACTAAATAAAATTATATATATATATATATATATATATATAAATAATGTAATCTATAGAAATAATAAATATATTTTATGGGTAAATCAACTTCCCTGAACGAAAATATATCGTTTCAGGTGTCAGTCAAACTTTTTTATTAAAAGCAGCGTTAGATACTTTCAGCAGCAAGAACAGAATATCTAGATAAAGGAGAATATATATATATATATATATATATATATATATATATATATATATATATATATATATATATACGTGTGTGTGTGTGGACATTGAAGTCAAAATTCAGAGGCGACAGTCTGTTATATGCTAAAACGCAATCGTCAAGCCATTTTTATATTTACACGCACTTTGTCCCTGACATTGAGCATTTTAACCCATAAATATTGCACACCTTGAAACTATATATATATATATATATATATATATATATATATATATATATATATATATACCTACCCTCCAAGAGCTTAAGATCACTTAATTCAGAGTTTTTATGTAATTTCTTTATTAAATGTATAATGACATTCATTACGTAACTCATTTTTACTCTGTAACAAAACAAAAATATGAAAAATGCTAAATATCAGATTCATCAAAATATCCACCCTTCGCTTTAATAATTGCTGAGCATCCTCTTGGATTTTTTTCGACCAATCAAAGCAAATATTCACTTGTAATGTTTTACCATTCCTCTTTTAATAGTGTCCAAAAGATTTCTTCACTACTTAGTTGCCGCTTTTTGACTCTGCGGTCCAATTCATTCCAAATTAATTCGACGGGGTTGCAGTCACGTGATTGGGGTGACCATTCCATGAATGTCAACTTATTTTCATCCGCAAATTGCTTTTACATGGCTTAGAGGTATGCTTCAGGTCATTATCTTGCATAAGCACAAATCTATCATCGATCAGATGGAAAGGCGTGGCGCTGTAGGTTAGAGTGATATCCATGTTGATTCAATATTCCTGGCACCCGATAAATGTCGCCAACTCTATTGCCTGAAAACAACCCTGGGTCACGTTTCTTCCACCATGCTTTACAGTTGGCACAAAACAAGCAGTAATCATTCGTTCACTAGTTCTTCGTCTCACATACACTCGCCTCCGAAATCCGAAGATCTCAAATTTGGATTCGTCGGGACAGAGAACTCGTTTCTATTGTTCAACAATCCAGTTTTGGTTTTCGCCCATATGAGTCGCTTACGTTTATTCACCAGTCTAAACAGTGATTTCCAGGCAGCACAACGGCCATTTAAACCCGTTGCAGTGAGTATTCTCTTAACTGTTGATATAGACACATTAGCCCAACCGGCTTCGCTTACATGTGTCGCAATTTGAGGGACTCTCAGATTCCTGTTTCGAAATCTGGTGATTCTGATTTGGAATTGGATTTTGGCCGCCTTGACCGCTGTCTGTCTTTATTTTGGTCTGTTTCCATATTTCTCACAATAGGGAAACGAACTGCAGTGTATGAAACACGGCAACTATAGCCTTCACAACGTAATGTGACGATGGTTTGCCTCTTTTCAGGTGATAAATTACACTTCTTGCTCATATTAAGATTGAATATGCAAAATTGAAATTATTAATATTTTTAATAATTGAACCTGAAACACATAATACCAATTATGAAACATATTCAGTGGTGTTTCCTCATCTGACAACGCATATGGACTGCCAGTAGTGACTCTGAACGCCACTGTTGCAAAATAGAGGGCTCTAAAACAATTTAGAGTCCGCCTCTTTGCACTCAGAGTACCGGCTAAACAAGGTACTGAAATAAAAATGTTATTTCGTATCGAATATACCCAAACCTTGTGCAGTGTATTATTTAATGTAATTTTACTCAAAACTATCTATATTTATAAAATTGAACATAAAATCAGCTTTGAAACATAATTTTTTAAATAATCTTAAACGTTTGGAGGTAATATATATATATATATATATATATATATATATATATATATATATATATATATATATATATATATATATATATATATATATATATATAAAAATAAAAAAATAAAATAAATTTTATTAAAAAACATTTTCATGTTTAACGTTCTTTTTATAGATACAAGTAAATGCTCTGTTTATAATAAACAGTATTAAATAACATTTACCGGCCTGAATGTCGAGAAATTTTCATAAAAAATATTCGTCCTTTGACAGATTCGCGAACCTGCATCCTATACGGAACCGTCATTTACGCTGACGTGCCTTGCCAATCGGCCACGAAGGGAGCGTTCGGTAGGCACGGTCGAATTTACTGCTTATAAACGAACGCTCCTTTGTGGCCGATTGGTAAGGCACGTCAGCGTAAATGACGGTTCCGTATAGGATGCAGGTTCGAATCCTTTCAAAGAACGAATATTTTCTATGAAAATATCTATGAAAATTTCTCGGACAATTTCAGGCCGGTAAATGTTATTTAATACTGTTTATTATAAACAGAGCATTTACTTAAATACTTGTATCTATAAAAAAGAACGTTAAACATAAAAATGTCTTTAATAAATAAATTGTCGGACTTTGTCCATTTCTTAATATATATATTAATGTATATTTTGGCAGTAACCTTTCTTTTAAACATCTTTCATTAAATATGGCAGACGAGGAAGATTTAATAATTTTTTTTTATTTAGTTTTTCCAGCATCCTTACCTGTTTTCATTTTGTAGGAGGAAGGGAGGGAGTACAGAAATTTTCCATCATTTTCATTGTCCCAAGCGATTTCGGCCACTTTAACTATTTTCAAGGGGATTTTGTTTTTGGTGTTGTTAGTTTTTCCTCATGTTTTGACCGTTTATGTTGTATTTTACTTTGTGTATTGTTTTGAATAGAAGTGTTAGAAAATGTTTAAAAAGTGGCCGAAAGCGATTGGAACAATGAAACATGAAAAACGGAAAAATATAAGAATGCTGGAATAAATAAATAAAAAAAATGAATATATATATTGTGTTGTGCAATCAATGTAAGTGTTATGGTCCAGGTTAGGACCAAGGAAGAACAACACGAACACAAGAGTAGAAATAACGAAGGTATATTACACGAAATAATAATACAAGATGTGGAAGGTGTTAGTATGACTGTCAGTCTGGTTTGGAATAAACTACTATCGGCTCGACTCGATTCGACTCCCTCTCTCTTGAGAGGCGTAGTATACATAGTGTTAGGAAGAGTTCATTCTGTAGTTATCGGTAAGGACCCATGACAGTAAGACATGTATATTTCTTAATATATATATATATATATATATATATATATATATATTTCTGATATATATTATTTTATATGCGCAGTACATATTGGAAATTGTTCAATATCAGTGAGAGAGATAACATATTCAGTTGTATGGATATGAGTTTGTGACCCTGGGGTTCACGCTTTTGCAATCATCAGACAAACTTTGTCGACGATCGCAAAAGCGTGAAACCCAGAGTGACAAACTCATATCCATAGAATATATACATATATATATATATATATATATATATATATATATATATATATATATATATATATATATATATATATATATATATATATATATATATGGTAATTTTATAAAGTAATAGATTTTTATTTATCAATCCGACAGATTATATATTACTTTAAACGTTATTTTTTTGATGGATATTCCAAAATTAGTTGACGTTCTGTTCTATTTATTAAACGTTATATATTAATTTTACTTATATATTAATTTTACTTTTGGAAATCTGGTTTACGTAAATAATTATCGTTGTTTAAATGAAGTTTGATTGTCAACTATATAATTAGTAAGTTTTTATTTTATCTTACTCAGTTACCTAAGAAAAATTGTTTTGGATGAGGAGATTCTTTTAGCTTTTGAAAATAACATTTGACAACGAATTTATATGTTTCCAGACATTTAATTAATAAATACAGATAAAAATATTTGCAATTCCAAACACGTTATCTAATATTCGAGACACGGTATTAGACGTCGGTGCTACATGACGCGTTGTGCCAAGCTGCATCTGATGTAGATTTAAAAAAAATAACGAAGCTTTCAAAATGATGACGATTTAATCTACCTTTTTCCTCTTCTTTCTCACATATTCTCGATAATGACTCATGTGAGACGAAATCTTGTGTTACCACAACATGGATTTCAACTAGTTTACCTACAAGTACACAATCAAATTTGCGAGAAAATATTCTTACATTAGAAAAAAAAAATGCGCTCCTCACTGAAGAGGATGAATGATGTAGGATTTTCATCCTATAACTTCGATTATTAAAATGTTTAAATCGAAGTAACAATAGTGTGAGCCAGATATACTTGATAACAAGGTACTTCGCATATTAAAAAAACGCGGCGAAATTCTCTTACGGCAAAAATCCTGTACGGCGAAAATTCCTGAGGCGTGTTTTCCTACGGCAAAAATGTTTACGGCAAATGTTCCTACCATCACTCCTTTCATTTCAATTCCAGATAAAAGTTTTTGTTTTGGAAGGATTTATCTTAACCATACTTGGTAAAGATGTTGGTTTTTTGCTTAGGCGATCATGTATTTTTCGATACATGACTGACGAGACAGATTCTTTCCCGGAGTAGGTAGCCATTTCTTTCTGCGGTAGACCAGTTGCCATAGAACCCGGTCTGTCCTACTATTTACCCATTTCCAAAGAGTATTAGCACGTAAGCGAATGTAATGGATTCAACTGAAATTCGAACTCGGCTCTGCGATTCTTCAATCCGAGCCGCTATCCATTACTCCACCGTGCCTCCGGCAATATCAAATATTAGAGACACAAAATGTAGACTGTATCATAACAATACATACATATATATAACGATTGTCTGTTGCAGGTGGCTAGTGTTGCACATGAGACATGCACTTCCATATCGACTGCAGAAGGAGGTCCTGTAGCTGGAGGTGGCACCGTTCTTGCAGAGTTGATTCTTTTTTTTTCCTGCTCATTTTCCGTGGTTTGCATCGACGAAGAAAATTGATATATTCTGTCGCTACAGAGGACCTGTATATTCTCACAGGAGATAAAGGCTGTTTTTAAGAGTCTATAGATCTCGAGTTCTGTGTCTGCCAGAAATTAGTTTTCCAAACAGGAGGTCTTTTGGAAAACTATAGACCTCCACCCAAGCCATGCGACCTGCTCAACGCATTTATGCAAATAAGTGTTAAACTATGTGTTATATTTCTGTACGAAAACATTTACGTTCCGCAGTTACAAAGCAAAACCTACAATTTTAAGATAGCGTCACATAATTTATCAGTGCAGTGGTCTCTCGATATCCGCTGTATACTGGTTCCAGAAGCCCAGCGGATACCAAAATCACTTGATGGCCAAATCGCTTATATATAAATTGCAGAAGATATTACCTATGCAATATCGTCCCGTATACATTAAATCATTCATAATTATAATACTCTTGTGACCAAGTAAATGGTTCAAGAAAAAACAAAACAAGTGTTGAAGATATAGCATATATTAAACAGTAAGGACAACAGAGGAATATTACACGACTAGTGAGTGTACCGGTTGACCCAGCGTTCAATCTATTCGACTATTGATATTTAGTAAAACGAGGGTAGATGTGGCACAAGGCCGAGTTTAACGTGGGTTATCGGATCCCGCTGGCTCGTCGAAAAATATTCCCGTAGAACCCGTCTGTGAAACTACCTTCCCCTTACTTGCTTCCCCGATGACTATAATATTCAAGTGTAATGTCAATCGACATCTGACACCCTGAGCTTCTTCCCCGTCCTTCTCTGTATCCTTTCCTCAAACATGCCTCTTTATTCTTGTTCTCAATCCTCTGCAATCCTATACGTGCTAGTGGCACTCACGTCCTGCTTGGGGTGAATTGCCTTAAAAAAACTCCTTTTATCTGAGGCTTAGTCCTTTTTGAACGAAATTCGTATCTCACACACTTATAAGTCTACCATTCCGCCATGCTTTGAATATTGCCACTTTCTCACTGTCATAATGTCGCTTCTCTGTGCTTTTTCTATAAATAATTTCATGGTAATTGATCTTATGAGATTTTCTCTTTGATACATCGAGCTTACAAATGTAAGCTCAGTATTAGATTGCTAGATATAACCTTAAATTCTATTGTAATAGTTTATTTTCTCTCACTTCTCACCTGTGGAACTCACTTCCGGTTTGTTAATTCCTTGCCACCTACAGTCTTGAAATTTTAAATGCAACGTCAATCGCTATTTTCGGTCGTCCTTCAATTCTTTTCTTTTATTGTCCTTTCTCCTCATTAAAGTTTTCTCATTTTCCTTCACTCTGAACAACCCCTTGCGTCTTAGTGGCATTATCAATTTGTTTGGGGTGAAATGGATAAAGAAAGACAAGAAAATCATTTATCAAGAAATTCTATTATGATTTACATAAATCCTTTTTTTTTATGTTTTGCCATACATCAAGTATTCCAGTGGCGTTATTGTCACCTATGATGCAATAATGCTAAAGTCTTTTCTAAACATGGGTCAAAATTAGAATTTTTAACGTTTTTACAAAGCATTAACAATTGTTCTAATAAAAAACAAAACAATTCAGAGAATTTCTAGATTTTTTTCTTTCTAATGTCACATTGAGTGTGTGAAATAATTGAGAATACTTTAAGGATAAAGATTAAGAAAAAAAATCTCCTAACTAGTAATTAGCCTTCCAGGTTGTTGCAAAGATATCGTATTTCTGAAACACGATGTATTTGACAGGTTCAATTGACGGTCACAAGGACAGCAAAAAAAGGGAAAAATAAAAAGACCTGATCCATGAACTGACGAATCAGAAACTAGCGAGAACGCAATATTTCCTGGTAAAAAAGGAACTACTTCCTCCTAAATCTATAGGCAAAGACACCTACTTGTAAATTGCATTCTAATAGTTTCTTTTCTCACACTTCTCACCTGTGGAACTTTCTTTCGTTTGTTTTTTTTTGCTTCTCTGCTTCCTACAATCTTGAAATTTTAAATGCAACGTCAATCGCTATTTTCTGTCGCCTTTCAATTCTTTTCTTTTATTCTTCTTTCTCCTCACTAAAGTTTTCTCATTCTCTTTCACTCTCAGTAAGCCCTGGTGTCTTAGTGGCATTATCACCTTGCAATTTTAAAATGTTTCATAGAAGCAGTTGGAAAATAGAAGAAAGATTTTATATCTTTTAAAAATAAAGATGGCTGTCTAGATTCCGTTCATTTACGTACGTACGTGAATAGAATTTATTTCTATCTTATAAATTTCATCTAGAAAAGGAATAGTAAACAAATATTATTAGATTTTAAAATCCCATAGTCGCATTTAAAAACAGTTTGTAAGGAAATAAGAGAAAGAAAGGTTACGGAAATATTGATTTTACTTACGAGTTGAATGCTTACAATATCAAATAATATATGAAGTAGAAATTTATAGGCCTTCCAATTTAAGCAGAATGTGACACCTGATCTGTTTTTGTGTCCCCACGCAAACATAGAAAACCAGAAAACTGATGAGTTTTCTTGGTCTTGCCTTTTGGGTATGTCAGAGACATCAGACAATATATCTGCTCCTACTTTTCTTTGCAATCGGGAGATACAGTCTTGGAGAAAAGATCACCTGAAGCTAAATATGTTTTGGGGAGTCGACATAAAAGTTCGTTGCAGATATAGTAATCCTTTAAATATCAGCAAAAATGTGCATTTCACATTATATTAGTTTATTTAATTAGCTTTTCTTACAACTTATGTTTTAGACATTATTTCCGTGCGTAATATGATCCTTATTTGTGCCGTTTTTGTTATGAATAATCAAGAGTGGACTCCCCTTGTTTTGTTACTCTCCTCTCTGTTTCTGTTTACTGGGACTATAAAAGGACACTATATGCGAAGCTTGAATTCACAGTTCAATAAAGCTTTCTTAAAGCCCACACCTGCGTACTTTTGTTGTTACAGTTCTTATCACAAAGTTTCAGTCCTCCACCACCAGCCTTCATCAGGTGTATAGCGACCCGGGTAACCTACAAGCAATTCCGAACTGAACTTTTTATTTAATTTACGGAGGTAGAGTTTTCGTTTCACTGTCCATGTCTAGGAATATCTCGTCTAGTTTTTACTTTTTTTAGTACTGCTCGTTCTGTTTCCACTGAGTTCAAGTACCTGTTGTGATAACAGCGGCAAAGATCAGGATAGTAGTCCTCATATAGAGAATGTAAATAATGATAATTCTTCAGTCCGGAAATTCACATGGACGTTATTTTAAACAATCTTTCATTTTATTTTTTGCTAAAATTTCTTTCGTCATATTCATTGACTAATATTTCTTTTATTTTAATTTTGACTAGTTTTCCTTTCATTTTTATTTGGATGTTATTGCCACTGTAAGATCGTTATTCTACAACCTGTTAGGCCTCTTGAAACGACAATGTCCCAAGGGATCAGATTATAGATTATCTTCCGTCTACGTATAGTTTTTGAGAATGGGATTTTTATTTTTTGAGAATAATTCCTAATGTACTGTAAAAGTTTAAAAAAGATGGTATATTAAAATAAGAACACTAGAAAATAATATTAAGATAAAACGTGTTTTACTTTATTTTAACGAAAATCTTTAAAAAAAAACACCCCAAACTTTGCAGAGTTTTGAAGAGTCGATGAAATCTAAGTCCGAGATAAAGGCTTTAGGATATATACCCTGTCACATCCAGGAGTGGATCGTTGATTAATGAAAATTCTCTTGCGTCTCGAATTTCTTTTTTATGAACAGGTGTGTTTTATCAAGGTAAGTGTTGTGTGATTACTTGGGGGAAAATCGAAGAAAATTGAAAAATCAATCAAAATAATAATAATAATTATGTTGTTAATAATAATAATAATAATAATAATAATAATAATTATAGTAATGATAAACGTTTTGGGTTTCATAATTTTTGTCTTCATTATCAGGAAAACGTTAATTACGAGATATTAATTGCGAAGAAAAGTTTATGAAAAGGGGTGGCTTGATAATTCGATCGATATCTATAACTCTGTGTCTCAATCAATAAACGAAGTATTTAATCAAGTACAAAATGTGGGCGGAACAAATGAGAAAGAGGGTGGTGTGAGGTGATAGAAGGTTTGAAAGTAAGTTCGTCAGAAGAAAGAGGAGGTAACAAGAATAGAAGCACGAGTTGGAGGAGAAACGTGTTTAGTAGCAGGAAGAGGCAACTAGAGTAGTAGTAGTAGAGAGCAACGATTGGAAGATGAAGTAACGAGAATAGGAGGAGGAAGAGGAGGCAAGAAGATTGGTAGAGGGAAGATGCAACAAAAAGAGTATTAGCAGGAGGCAACGTGAGTAGTAGTAGTAGTAGTAGTAGTAGTAGTAGTAGTATGTAACATGAATAGTTGGAGGCAACGAATGTAGGAGGTAGTAACGAGAGTTGGAGGAGCAAAAAACCCTGAAGTGAGAAAACTCATCAATACAAATGCTTTTTCTAATGAGAAGCAGTTCGTTCTTAAGTTCTGTGAGATAAAAAAAAAAAATGATCAAATGCTGATCGATTTTTGTTCTCTTCGATATATTTAACCAATCAGTCATTTAATGAAGAAAAATTGTCATTTAACATCGTGAAGAAATTCTGTTTTTTTTTTTGCACCTATATTCTTATTTATAGGTTTGGTTGCATTATCAAAACTCGATTATTGTTGCATCTATATTTTATGGATATTATGGACTAGTGGTTAATGGTTAGCATGGGTCCTAAGTTCGAATCTTCCCATAATCGGGTTCTTTCAGATGTTCTTTCGATGATATTGGCATGGGTAGTTGATCCGAGCATGCAGCATCGTTGAGAAGTATCTGAATGTCATACAGGTTGATCTAATTCTTGTGAGTAAAACTGAGCAGATACGTGATCGTAAATGTCGCCTCTCTGAACTTGTTAAACTACTGATCACTCCAGATTATGCATTCTCTCCCAGAGATTTTAGAGAAGACACCCACCTCACAATATAGGTGCAGTATAAACCACAGATTGAGTCTGGGTTTTGAAGAAATACAAAATGTGACGGAGTAGACATCTACAACAGGAATTAGGTTGCAATACTTTCAAATAGACTTATTGGAAGCATCACACTACATTAAAAAATAAAGGGGCTTTGATGCCATGGATAATACTATTGCCATGGATTGTCAGTGTTCAGGAACTTCATCCGAATTCTGATAAATAGAGCACACAACAGAGTTAGACCAGAAATAAGACAAGAACATTGCGGGTTCGTTAAAGGCACTGGCACAAGGGATGCGATATTTATACTCAGAAGTATATACCAGAAGAGCAATGAAAAAGCATAAGGACATATACATATATGTTTTATGGATGATGCAAAAGGATGGATATTTTATAGTTTATGCAAAAGCGTTTGATAAAATACGTCAATGATGATCTATTGGAACTGTTAGAAAACCTTGACATATTTGGGAAGGATATTAGAATAATCCAGAACCTATAATAGCAACAGTTCGCCCCGGATAGACGGATAGAAAATGAATTCAATAAATATAAAAAATCGAAATGCATGTAAGACAAGTATTTGATCTCTACAGTGAGACAATTTTGAGAGAATTCAGTCAGTTATATACCATGCATGATACACGCTTATGCCATCATGTATCTTTCGATAAATGACTGACGGAGAAGATTTTCCCGCAGTAGGTTGCCATTTCTTTCTGCGGGAGACCAGTCGCTATGCTGGTTTGTCTTGCTATATACTTGCTATTTGTCTTGCTCCTCCAACTCTCGTTACTACCTCCTACATTCGTTGCCTCCAACTATTCATGTTACATACTACTACTACTACTAATATTGCTACTAGTACTACTACTACAATTCACGTTGCCTCCTGCTAATACTCTTCTCGTTGCATCTTCCTTCTACCAATCTGCTTGGGGGGGGGGGTCGAAGAAGAGGATTCATACCTTTCCCAAGGGTATTCGTACGTAAGTGAATGTAATGGATTCGACTGGAATTCGAACTCGGCTCTCCGATTCCTCAATTCCTAAGAGGCACGATGAAGTAATGGATGTAATGGATATTGAGAGAATTAGAAGTCCTAAAAAGATTCATCATTGGTAGCCACAATCTTAACAGCATAAGATATGCACATGATACAGTACTGATGGCAGGCACAGAAAGGAAACTAGAAGAACTCTTACAGAAGGTAGTGAAGGAAAGCTTGAAGAAAGGACTAAACATCAATTGCAAGTAGACAGATTGCATTGTTGTCAGCAGAAGGAACATTCAAATATGCAAATTGGATATACCAAAATGAAGCAACCACAACAATTGACATGTCTGTGAAGTGTTTTAACTGAGAACCGAAGGTGCGACGCCGAAATCCGAAGGAGCATTGGGATTGCGAAAAATGCCCTCCAAAAACTAAGCAAAGTATTAAGAAACAGGAAAATTTCATTAGAAACAGAGAAAAGTGCACTGACCTGTTAAGTAACACCAGTCCTGCTGTATAAATTTGGACGATGGAAAATCACCTCATAGAAACTTGAGAAATAGTTCTACAGAAGGATGATGAGAATACATGTGAGCAACGACGAAGTTTTAGAGAAAATGGAACCAAAAAAAGATCACTTATACTTAAAATGAGAAAGAGACAGTTCTTGGGCAAATAATAATGGATGAGGGCGTGGAAAATTTGACATTCGCAGGACATGTTGAAGGCAAGAGGGACAGAGGAAAACAGCTCAAAGTGCTTATGTAAATGGATGGCAGGGCAGGGTTTAGGAGAGATAACAAAAAGATAAAATTTACTAAGAGATACAAAAAACAGGAAAGTGTGGAGAGTCATAGAAGCACAGGGCACGTAGAAGAAGTTACTGATACTGTATGGCTTCTATATATAGATTCTAAATTCATTACTAATGCTTTTATTATAGAAAATTTATTGAAAGTCAGGACGAAAAAGAATGTCAAGAGTCAAGTAGGAATGCAAGTGAAATTGCCAGAGTAGAATTATTAAATGTATGGCTTTTTCACCATGAAAATGTATCGTTTTCATAATACATTTTCAAGCATTTTCACGGTAAAATAACTAAAAGTGATTTTATATTATAGAAAATAAAGAACGAATTCAATGAATGAATCTATCTATCTATCTATCTATCTATCTATCTATCTATCTATCTATCTATAAAATTCTGTGACTTCCATTAGGCTCTCCGTTTGTCACACCTTCCAAAATAGTCATACATTGACCAAAGGGAGGCACAAAGTACAATTTGTTTTACTAGGGTGCGTAAATATTTTTCCATGCAAATCAGCTTATTCAAATTTCATCGATTGGTTTGTTAAATTGAACGAAACGTAGAGTTTGTAAATCTCGACAAAAATTGCTAGCGATAACTTCAACAATAATAAATACTGTGAGCATTTCAACATGCCTCAGCGTGATGCAAAAAAATTCTAGTATATGAAAATACACAGTTATCTGCATAACATTCAAACGAGAAGAATTATTTATGTAATGGGGATGTCAATCAAGTAGAGGTAAAAAAAAAAATAACGAAAAATATGATGCAGAAATCCGAAAGCGTATAAGAAATATAGCTTCTCGAAACTAAGCAAAGTATCCCGAATTAGGAAAATTTCGTTTCAAACAAAGGACATAGCTCTGAACAGCTGTGTGATATCAAATCCGCTATATGTCAGTGGATGCTGGATAATCTCTTCACAGATGAAGAGACTTGAAACGACATTCTACAGGTGAATACTGAGACTATCATGGACAGAATATGTAAGCAACGAGAAAATTTTAAGGAAAATAGGAAGAACAAGGAAAACACGCTTTCAATCCCAACAAGGTGGTTGAAATTTACGAGCCACATAATGAGGAAAGCGGGCGTGACGAATCTAACACGCATAAGACGTACCGAAAGCAAGAGCAATAGTAGAAAGTAGCAAGGAACTTACTAAATTGTGCGAACGGGTGACAGAACAGCGAAAAGGTGTGATGGTAAACGGTAAAACTTGCAATAAAATACAGAAAGCTATGGAGGTCCATGATCGGCCATGTCCTGAAGAGACATGGTGCATAAAATACTGATTTTCCAAGCGTAGCATAGATGTGGTACAAGGACACCCAGTGAGGCTCAAACTCACTTGTAATTGTTCTAGCGAGACAAGCTTGCTAAACATTATACCACCTCGAGGTATCCAGATGCTACATAAAATAAGAATATAAGAAAAATATATTTAAATATGATGCGAAATACTAAACAATCATTTTCTGTGATTAGCACGCAAACAATTGGTCGCTATGTCTACGTGACTTGACGTTATTCTCAGTTGGTCAATAGGTGCTTAGTGCAACGACCTTGTAGGTGGCCACTGAAAACGCATTAGATCTTTCCTGTGTGCTCTGTAAATGGCGTCTTCTGATAAATTTAAATGAAACCGAGCAAGTACTCAAAAATAAAAAAAAAGGGAATGTATGACAAAACTCTGTCTTTACATCGGATGTCTTCAACATATGTAGCGGTGTGATCGAATGAGAATTAGAAGGTCCAATCAGCATTTGTTATTATTGGAAACCATTTTAGCATAAGCTAAACAGATGATACCGTGTTGATAGCAGATACAGAAAGAAAAATACAGGAATAACCAGACAAGGTAGTAAGGAAAATTAAGAACAAGGGTAAATACATAAAAATGTAAAAAAAACAAAAAAAAAAAAACGAAAAAAACAAAGGTAAATAAAGTTACAAAGGTAAAAACAAGGGTAAATACATAAAATGTAAAAAAGACAGCAAGTCGAACAACCCAGCACGGACTAGAGATATGAGAATCGAGCGAGCACAGAAATTTAACCGTTTAATTTCCGGGGAGTGTTATAACAGACGACAGAGATTGTAACACAGAAAAATCCGAAGGTGTAATCGAATAGTGAAAGATACATTCCAAAAGCTAAACAAAAATATTAAGAGAAAAGAAATTTTTCTTGGTGACAAAGATAAGTGCTCTTATCTGTTATGTAATAACAATGACATATATCAGTGAATGTTGGACAATATCATCACAGATGAGACTGGTTGATGGCAGACACAGAACGGAAACTACAACTCCTACATAAGATAGTAAAAGAAAATGTGAAAAAAAAGGAGTAAGCATCAATTGCACGAAAACAGAATGCATGTTTGTCAGTAAAAAGAACACCCCAACACGCAAATTACAAATTGGAGATACCAAAATCAAAAATAAGTACGATAATTTAAATATCTTTCACCCAGGATGGAAAAGTGCGACACTGATATCTGAAGGCGTATTGGGGTAGCAAAATATGCCTTCCAAAAGCTAAACAAAGTATCAAGAAACGGGAAAACTTCATGAGAAACAAATAAAACAGCGCTGAACTTCCATGTATTATCATACCTGTTATATGGCAGTCAACGCTGGCCCATTTCCTCACAGGTGAGAAGAGACTCGAGGCATCAAAGACGTGGTTTTTCTTCAGGAGGATTCTGGAAATAAATAGACGGAACATGTGAGAAACGAGGAAGTTTTTAAAGAAAAGGGGAACAGAAAGGACGCTTAGAAACAGAAACAGACAGTTGAAGTTCCTGGGACGTAGACTGGCGATGTCTCACCAATTTACAGTTGAATGGGCTAGATGTAACCGTAAGTTCTATGCTAACAGTTTCTTCTCTGGCACTTCTCGCTTGTGGAACTCTTTTCCGACTCCATGCTTTCTAGACTTTCCAGTCAACATTAATCTCTAAAAATGCAAATGCAATGTCAATCGCTATCTGCTGTCATCCTGATTACCTTTCCTTTGTTTCTGATTCTTAGTAATGGTTCTGTTTTCTAATTCTTCCGCACCCAGTAACCCCTTGTGCCTTAGTGGCTTTAGTCCCTTGCTTTGGGTAGACCTGCTTAAGAAATACACAAAGGGGAAAATACTTCACAAATAAAGAAACTTAAAACGGACGATATAGTTCTACAGATGAGCGCTGAGACAATCACGAACAGAACTGAAGAGGGAAATAGTGTGTAATTTAAATTAATAGCGTGTATTATAAAGAATAGGAAGTTGTGGAGACCCACGATCGGCCATGTCCTGAATGGAGAGAGAGAGTATAAACGAAGAAAAATATCTATTAGCTTTGCAAATACAGTCACCGTCATCATATTGTTAAAAAAGATCCTTTAATTAGGTGTGGCAGCTGCGATACGGTGGCAAAGATTTAGGGATGCTGACGGGCAAGATGGTTAAATCGACAGAGGAGGGGAATTCTCAGCTCTTACTAACTCCATCATCTTAAGCCATCAATCAGATAAAGAAAAAAGGACAGAGTTCAGACTGACAACGAGAGATAAGAAAAGCCGTCTTTACCGAAAATAGTCAGTGAGGCCCAAAATGTCGCCCGCCACCTGCCGCCGCCGGCCACAATTTTATTCGCTTTTTAAATGAGTCTTTTGTTTGATTCAACTGTTATTCTGTTATTGATTACTGACGGAATTTTCTTTGTTTCCTGGTTTATCTCCGAATTCTCCACGGATCGGTATTCCGAATATTTTTCTTGTTTTTATCGTTTCGTTTTTTCATCTCAACAGGGTTAACCTCTTCTGTCTTTAATACTTTCTTTCTTTCTTTCTTTCTTTCTTTCGTTCTTTCTTTTCTTTCTTTCTTTTTTTCGTTCTTTCTTTCGTTCTTTTTTCTTTCTTTTCTTTCTTTCTTTCTTTATTTCTTTCTTTTCTTTCTTTCTTTCTTTCGTTCTTTCTTTCTTTCTTTTTCTTTCTTTTTTTCGTTCTTTCTTTCTTTCTTTCTTTCTTTCTTTCTTTCTTTCGTTCGCTCGTTCTTTCTTTCTTTCTTCAAAAAATTAAAAGTTTTTCTTTTTCTTTTTTATATTTTCTGTTATCTTCCTTTGTCTTTCTTCTCGATTAGTATTCTGTTTTTATTTTATTTTTTCCTCTTATTGTATCATTCTTTCTTTCTTTTTTTCTTTTCAATAAATTTGTTCTTCGTTTTCTTTTTTTTTGCGTTTTCTCTGTTGTCTCTCATTTCCTTTCTTCTCAATGAGTATTCGTTTTTTTTTATTTGTTATTTTATTCTCTCTGTTGTTTTCTTTCTCTTTCTTTTCAGTAAATTTATTTGTTTTTATTGCTTTATGTTATTGTAGCATTTTCTCTCTTATCTCCCATTTTTCCTCTTCTTAATGAGTATTCTTTTTTATTTTATTTTTTCTCCTCGCTGAATATTTTCTTTTTTTCTTTCAAATAATTTTTTCCTTTTTCTTTGTTTTCTTTTTAGAATTTTTCTCTCATCACTTCTTTTCTTTCTTCTCAGTATTTCTGTCCTTTTTTCTCACTTGTTTCTTTCTTTCTCTATTTTTTCTTTTCAATAAATTTATCGGTTTTCGTTATTTTCTTTTTTGAATTTTTCTCCTCTCTCTCATCTTCTTTCTTCTTAATCAGTATTTTTTATTTCTTTTTTCTGTATTTTTCTTTCTTTCTTTCTTTCTTTCTTTCTTTCTTTCTTTCTTTCTTTCTTTACAAGGAGCTTTTTTGCATTTTAATTTCTTTCCTTATTTATTTATCGATGGACATTTTGCTGTTTTGTTTGTTTCTTTTTTCTCTTCATCCTTCTCAGTAAGTCTTTTGCTTTCCTTCTTAGCAAAATAAATTTATGATTTTCTTTTTTTTTCTTTATTTTTCGCCACATTTTTAATTGTTATCTCTATCCTTTCTTTCTTTCTTTCTTTCTTTCTTTCTTTCTTTCTTTCTTAATGAATCTTTTTTCTATTTTCATTTTTTTCTTTTGTCTCATCCCTGATCTTATTACTTCTTTGTTCTCGTCGTTCTTCCTTTCCTACAATTATCCGCCATTTAATTTTTAATTTCATTTCCATCTCGTTTTACTTCTTTTCCAAATTCCTCTCATTTTTTTTACTCCTTCTCTCCATCACATTCAGTTCCATATTATCCTCTTTCTTATCCACCTCCATTCTATTTATGGCCATATTTCCTCTGTCCTGTTTCACTTACTGTACACTCATTTTTTTATCTTTGCCCTTTCTTTATCGTTTTATATTTTTCCTTTTTCGCTCTTCTCTTCTTTTGTATTCTTCTCTCCTTGTTCCTTAAGTCTCCCTATTCTGATCTTTGCTTCACGCGTTTCAAAAAATACCTTTTCTTTCTACACTCCCCCTTGTTCATATAATTTTCCTTCTTCTTCTTAACTTCAATTTTTAACATATTCTTTATTTC
Source organism: Acanthosepion pharaonis (assembly GCA_903632075.3). NCBI lineage: Eukaryota > Metazoa > Mollusca > Cephalopoda > Sepiida > Sepiidae > Acanthosepion > Acanthosepion pharaonis. The sequence continues at coordinate 3,165,137 of CAHIKZ030001001.1, read as the reverse complement.
CCCGTTTTATATTATCCTCTTACTTTTACTCAGTTAACGTTTTTATTTTCCTTTTCCTCTCTTCTTAGCCTCTTTCTCTTCTCTGGTTATATACTTTCCTATTTCTTCCTCCTTCTTTTTCCTCTTTTCTCATTTCG